>BSBK01007141.1:0-97500 GCA_027943335.1 Chamaecyparis obtusa | reverse complement strand
GATGGCTAGATCTAGGGTTTGAATGATGAATCTTGAATGCTTGAACGAAATCCTTCAATGGCTTGAATGCTTGAATCCTTGATCTTCAATGGAGAACTTGGATGGACAAGAAAAATTGAATTCTTGAATGGATGCTTGCTTGATCACCTTAAGAGCTTGAGAGATGTTCTCATAAAACTTGATGCCTTGATCATGAAATTGCTTGGAAACTTGATTGAGAAAATGAGAGAGGAAGGCCCACCTTTTATAGTGAACTAGGGCACAATCCTCAAGAGGGGCCACCTTGGAGAATTAAATCTCAATTAGATCCTAACCTTTAGACAAATATACCTAGATTAAATGCAATTTGAGGATTTACCATTCCGAAACCCGAAATGGCTGACCCAAAGGTGGGAAAACAAATATCCCCGAAACCTGACACCCAAAAATCAAGGAAATTTTAAATCTGAATAGGGGGTCAAGGTCAAGGTTGGATCTGACCAAGTCAGGGTCAAGGTCGATCTTGACCAGGTCAAGATAGAGGTCAATCCTAACTAGGTCAGGATAGAGGTCGACTTTGACCCCATAAGGTTGACTTTGACCTTGTGGTAAAAAACCTCAGAATCCTGACCCAGAATGCTAGGAAATGCAGATTGAAGTGGAAATCAGGGGCATATAGAAGCAAAATGAGGAGAAAAAGTATGATCCAAGCAACAAGCTAATTCAAGGTACTTGAAATGACCCAAACCACTCACTCGGAGGGCTAAATGCTCTTAACATGGAAGTGCTTCCATTTAAGATGATACATTAGGCCCCCACTTTAGCAAGAATATGGATTCGATGCAAAATCTTGGTAAAGGAGAAGGAAGAAGAGATCCTAGTGGATTGAAATGAGATAGAATGACACTTAGTTAGGGACACAAGCCCCTAGGCTAAGGACTCTAACTCAACATACGCGCATGAGGGTGCGAAAAACAAAAGGACACAAAAGAGGGGTTAGTACTAAAACAAACCCAAATCAACTAGCATAAGAAACCTTGCTAAGAAACATTTCTTATACTAACATCATATTTGGAAAGCTATCATAAAAGAATAAATGTTTGCATAAGAAAGACAAGACCAACACTATAAATGAAACAACTTCATCATCCAGTCCTACTAGCATGAAAGCAAAAAGAGAGAGAGGGAAAAGAGTGATTACCTCGCCTAGTAAGATGCCCACATTACCATGAATCACCCTGGAGGGAGAGCCCAATAGGTTCACCATAAATTGTGCTTGCAATTGTAATGCATCTTCTAACACCTTCTAGAATACTCATAGATCCACCTTCTTGTATCACTATGAATATGAAATGCATGTCTCCTCAAGATTTAGCAACTTATGTGCATTACCTTTAGAAGATTTAGCATATGAATGTGTGTCTTTTTAGGATTTAGCAACTTATGTGTGTTACCTTCCAAGATTTAGCATATTTGAAATTGGAAATGCATGTCCCTTCAGGATTTAGCAATTTATGTGTGTTGTCTTCCAAGATTTAGCATATTGAATTTTTTTTAAAAATGCATGACTCCTTAGGATTTAGAAACTTATGTGCGTTGTCTTCCAAGATTTAGCATGTTGAAATTTTTTTAAAAATGCATGTCTCCTTAGGATTTAGCAACTTATGTGCATTACCATTGGAAGATTTAGCATATCAATGCGTGTCTTTCAAAATTTAGCAACTTATTTGTGTTACCTTCCAAGATTTAGCATGTAAAAATAAAAAACTATAGTACAAGGGAGGCCCTATATATGCCCCCCTCCTTAATATGGAAAAAACATACTATTTTGACATGTTAAGGAAAGAAAAGAGCAAGGATAAAGCCTTCTTTAGCATCAAGACAATATCCACAAACAACACCCAGTCCAAGCCAAGAAGGTCATAGCTCCTATGAGCCATGGAAGGGATGAATGTAAAGAGATATCATGCAAGAAGTGAAAAGAAAGTAACCCTTATGAGGGATAGCACACTATTCAGTTTCTAGGGTGAGTGATATATCAACCATGGAAACCCAATATCAAACAACAAAAGAGGTTGTTATCAAGGACATAGATCCTTAATGCAAACCAAAATTTTTATGTATGATAGGATATCACATAATAAATAAATACTACTTACCCAAGAAAAGAGTGGCATCTCGGAAAGACAAAAAATAAGGAGATGGCATCCTTTCCCCCAAGTGTAGGAACAAAGATGGAAGAGGATACCTACTTCACAATGTAAGGAGATATCCTATTTACAACAATGCATACCATATTCTTAGTGAGGGATATTGACCCCTACATCCAAGAGTATAGATAATCATGAAAAGGATATGTCACTCATGGAAAGGGATCCTCAAAAAAAGAGATCTTATCAAGAAGACCCCCACCAAAGAGGAGTGCTTTAGATAAAATATCATCTTTCAACATCGGGAACAAAGATTCAATCATCAACCCCCTTGCAAAGAAGAGGAAGATGAATATTTGGAATGAGGGAAACAACTCTAACACCAAAGCAAGGGTGAGAATTTATAAAGAACATAATTTTTAACATAGAGAAGAAGTGATGACTTAGGACAACAACTTCTCATATAAGAAGGTTATCCATAGTCAAAACATCTATCAATATGATGAAATAATATTGCAATATAAAAAAATACCACTAAGTGAAGGAAACTAGTTCCCTAGACAAAGAGAGAGAAGAAAGAACCTTGCCCCCCAGGGATGAAAGGTAAGGGATATCTTTGAAAAACACATGTCCTAGAAAAGATATCCTCTTGCCCCCCATGCAGTCTAGAGGACAAAAGATCTATGTTATATCAGAATGAGGGGTAAAATTATGAAGAAATATCAAAGGGGAAATTTATTTTCTCTTATCTTTATGGATCAGATAATATGGAGAAGGTACTTTGAAGAATCCTTGCACATATATATCATGAACCATAGTTTGAACCTCAACATAAGTGTGGGAAGAACTAGGAATAGTAGATGGAGAATTAGGAATCAGATTAGGAAAGATTAGATTAGGATTAGGAAAATTAGGAACACTATTAAAAGTGTAGGAAGTGATATGAATAGAAGACACAACCAGAGGAACACTTGGAACCACGATTGGAAAAGGGTTTTAATAGATATAAGTAATATTATGGTAAGAAGGTTGTAAGGTAGGATCTTGATTTCCCATATGATCACAACTAAGAGGAAGAGTATTAAGCGAATTCTTATCTTTCTATGCTAATGCCTCATTACTAGAAGAAATCTCAAATGGAGGTGAAGGATTTATAATGTCATCTTCTTTTGCATAAGGGGAGTGTGTTCTAGAGAATATGTCATCCTTTTGTATCAAAAATTCTGCACAAGGAGGGGATAAATCAATGTATTTATCCAAGGGTTCATCCCAAAAAGTAGAATTATCCATAATGGCTTCATGAGGAAGAGAGTAATCAACATCCAAATCCAAAGGTTCATCCCAAATAGGAGGAAGAGAGTAATCAATATCCAAATCCAAAGGTTCATCCCAAATAGGAGGAAGAGAGTAATCAATATCCAAATTCAAGGTGTTAATATGATTTAGAACAATAGAGAGGGGGGGGGGGGGGGTGAATCAATTGTTCTTAGGTCCTGATGTATAAAACAATCTCAAAAACTTTTCTTTAAATCAGATCCAATAACCAAAACAAACTCAGTCATCATTGATTCAATAATAGAAACATATAATAATGCAGTCCACTATCGAGCTGTAACTTAACACAGAAATGTTCAAACCAAAACATTCACACAAGTATTAACACCAGGATTTATAGTGGAAACCTAATTTGGAAAAAACCACTTTGTAACATGCTACTATTATTTTCACTCTTCTGAAGTGAGCTCGGTAAAAATCCAACCTTGTCAAAGGTTACAATACACATTGTCAGGTGTGACCCAGTTAAAGGATTTCAATCACCCTGTTAAAAGTGAGCCTAGTCATAGGACTTGCATACACTCCATTAGAATGCAACCTTGTTCAAAGGATTTATCATATGACTATTAAGTCAACCTCTGTTAAAAGGATTTTGATGGTTACAATGGTTAGAAAGTAGCACTAATATTTATCTGAAAAATATACAACTCACTCTGCAAATATCAGATCCGATTTCGTACACTAATGCTAGTTTACTGACTTTGAAACTTTGCCATCTCCATCCCTGATCTGCTTGGAACTTTTCTTCAAGAAACCACCACAATTCTCCTTCATCCTTTTTTGCTTATATAGTCAATAAAACTTTACTGATCTTCCAAAATTCTCTATTCACCCATGCACTTGCATAACCAAATGCTCAGGTTCCCTTTATACTTTCCTCAATTAGGTTAACTCATCTTATGCCACTCAATCTCATTCATAGATCTTAGGGTTAGGTCAAATTCATTGAATCTACGTGCTTCATGTTCTTTGGATCCTTTTCTAGGATCATCTTAAATATCTTAAAGATTTACAATAAAACATTTTACAGTGCATTTAATGCTTTCAAACAACCAATAAATAAAGTCAATACATTTTACATAATCCAAGAATTCAACAATGTTAGCTCCAAAACTAAATTCTATTCAAATATAAAATTGTTGATGCTCAGTCGATACTGTGATCAACTACTCGGTCTTCATGTAGAAAGCTCGGTCATTACTAAAACTGTTTCATCAGCTTACACTATCTTCCTCGGCAATTAACTATTGTTCGGTCGACACTCGAATTTTCTCGGCATATACTAACTCGGTCGACACTAACATTACTCGGCTTAAACATGATTTTTCCATTCTTTGCTCAGTCAAGCCTACCAGTTTAGTCTTCAGTCTTACTAGTATAAACAATACATTGTCTCATCATTGTACAACATAGTCAAGTACACTTTATAGTATCAAGATAACTCAAGCTTTCCTTAGGTGCTATTGTTACCAACCTTGCCTATCCCCTTAGCAATACTCAAATTGATATAGTACTTTCCTAAGTAGCAACAGTCTTACCAATTAAGGTTTGACATCAATGACAATACAACAATTGTTTCAATTGCAATTTCCAACAATCTTCCTCTTTGGCATTGATGGCAACACCATATGATATCACCTGAATAACACATGGATTACCAACCAATCCAAAAACTTATCTATTTATCAGAGAATTATTTATAATATCCTTAGCTTCATTCTGATTCAGAATCCTATAAGCCTCACTTCTGTGACCATCAGAAGTATTTAGATCTTCCTCTATCCTGATCCTTCATTTCATTTCATCATCCTTAGCTTTAGTGTCATGTGTTATCATATCAGTTCATTTCTCTCTTTGACAAAAATTCCAAAGCAACAACTAAAACATACATCCATCATATGTAGATAATATCTATGCAGCTCAGTGTTTCTCTCTCTGTCATCTTACTTATGACTAATTCCTTGTCTTTGCTTCTTTTCACAACTCTAGGCCAGCCCTAAAGTGTGACAATCTTCTACATCAATTTGTCAAATATTTTGTTGTAGCACATTTGATGCAATGCTCCTAGCTTGTCTAGGCAGCCTCAGTTAGGGGAAGGACCCCTAATTGACTTCTCAAATACTCATGAGCTTCTCTAGGTAAAGATTTAGTGAATATCTCTGCTAATTATTCTTTTGTATTCACATATTCCATTTGGACTTCTTTATCTTGTACTAATTCTCTCAAGTAGTGATACTTGATTTCTATGTTCTTGGTCTTAGTGTGCATCACTGGATTCTTAGAAATATTGATAGCACTTGTGTTGTCACAAAAAATAACAATAGGTTCAGTGATTTCTTCTCTCATGCCTATCAACAATTATTTTATCCATACCAAATTTGAACATTTTACTATAGCAACAACATACTCAGCCTCGGCAGTAGATTGGGAAATGCAATTTTATTTCTTTCTTGTCCAAGAGACTAATCTCTATCTAAGAAAGAAAGCTCCACCACTAGTACTCTTTCTATCATCTACATTTCCTACCCAATCAGCATCTGTATAAACTCTGAGTTCAAATTTTTCATCCTTCTTATAATATAGACCAAAGTCGCCAGTTCCTTTCAAATATCTCATAATTCTTTTCACAGCCATCATGTGTGTTTCCTTAGGATTGGTAGAGAATATTGCCACAATCCCAACAACTAGTGCAATATTTAGTCTACTATGTACAACATACTGCAATTTTCCAATCATGGATCTGTACAAAGTCTGATTCACTTCTACAGCATCATCATTCTTAGATAACTTTTGTCCAGTAACCATAGGAGTTCCCACTAATTTAGCATCTTCCATCCTAAAAAATTTTAGTATTTCATTAACATACTTAGACTGTGTAATGAAAATTCCATTCTTCCTCTAATATACTTGTAAACCAACAAAGAATTTGATCTCGCCAAACATACTCATTTCAAATTCAGTTTGCATTTCATTTGAAAATCTTTTACACAATGCATCTTGTCCACCAAAAATAATGTCATCCACAAAACTTTTTTCCAACAAGATACCTTTACCTTCTTCATCTTTCATTTATAGATTACTTGTGTCATTTGTTCTTGAAAATCCAATCTATATCAAGTAGTTGTGCAACCTCTCATACCATGCTCTGGGAGCTTGCTTCAATCCATATCGTGCTTTGTTTAGTTTACACACCATGTGTCTTCTGTTTGGATCAATAAAACCTTCTGGTTGTTCTATGTAAACTTCTTCTTCTAGTATACCATTCAAAAATGAAGACTTGACATCCATTTGATATACCTTGAAATCTTTATAAGCAGGATATGCAAGCATAGTTCTTACTCCTTCCAATCTAGCTATAGGGGAAAATGTCCCCCATAATCTATTCCTTCTTCTTGTGCATAGCCTTTGCATACCAGCCTAGCTTTGTTCCTAGTTATTTCACCATTCTCATTCATCTTATTCTGAAACACCCACTTTGTTCCTATAACATTTTTGTTTACAGGTCTCGGCACCAGAGTCTAAGTATCATTCTTCTCAATCTAGTCAATCTCTTCATTCATTGCTTGTATCCAATCTTCATTCTCCAATGCCTCTCTAGTTGACTTGGGTCAAATTCACACAGTAGGCATGTTGGATCCTTAGTCTTACTTCTAGTCTGAATTCTAGTATTTTTGTCTCCAATTATCTATTCAGGCTTGTGATGTCTTCTTACATATTTTGCCAAAATAGGGTCAACTCCTCTCTCCTCTATTTCATTATGTTCCCCAACAAGATTGTCATATTCAACTTCTAAATTCTTGAAACCTCTTCCTGATACTCGGTAGCATTTTCTTATAGCTCAACATGTTCTTGTTCTCTTTTGGCACTATTTTCCTAATGCTCGGCAGCATCTATCTATTGCTTGGCATTTCTTACCCGAGACTCGGCATCAGGTGCAAGTCTGTTACTTGCCTCTTCTTCTTCCTCAATGTACACAAAAGATCTATATTCTTCTGGTTTCTCTTTTGCTGTTAGCTTCATTTCTTTCTGCATACTCATCAATTTTGACATTGACACTTTCTACAATTTTTTTAGTGTTAGAGTTCAAACACTTATAAGCTTTACATTTTGTGGAATACCCTAGGAATATGCCTTCATCACTCTTAGCATCAAACTTTCCATTCCTAGTGTCTTTTAATATATAGCACTTACTTCCAAAGATTCTAAAGTATTTAACACTCAGTGCATGTCCATGCCATAATTCATAGGGTGTCAGATTTGTACCTTTCTTGATCTGTACCCAATTAAGAGTGTAGACAACAATGCTTATAGCTTCTTTCTAGTATTTCTATGCCACATTCTTTGAATCAACAATGTCCTTGCACAATCCAAGATAGATATATTTCTCCTTTCTACTATACCATTTTGTGGAGGTGTTCTAGGTACAGACATCTATCTTTTAATTCCTCTATTATTGCAAAATAGATTAAATTCATTTGATGTAAATTCTTCACCTCGGTCAGATCTAAGACATTTTAGGTTCCTACCTATCTTAGGTTCTCAACCCTAGCCAAATACCACTTAAAAAATTGAAAAGCTTTAGTTTTTTCTTTTAGAAACATTACATGCATCATCCTAGTATGATCATCAACAAATAAGATAAAGTATCTAGCACCACAGTAACTTTTTACACCCATAGGTCCATAAAGGTCAGTATGAATCAAATCTAAAATGTTTTTAGAAGTAAAGGATTTTCTCTTAAAACTTGACTTTGTCATTTTTCCTAACTGGCATTCCTTGCACATCACATTCTCAGGTTTCTTCAATCTAGGTAGACCTCTTACCTTTTTCTTCTTACTTATTTCTACCAGATTGTCAAAGTTAACATGACATAGCCTTTTGTGCCATAACCAAATATCATCAAGTTGTGCAATTAAACATGTTTCTTCAAATAGGTCAAGATAGAACAAATTACCTCTAGTCTGATCTCCACTTCCAATTAGTTCTTTAGTAGCATTAAATATTTTAACTTGCTTGTGATGAAATTCCACTTGGTAACCAGTTTTGTTAAGTTGAGCAACACTTAACAAATTATAATTAAGACCTTCAACCCAATATGCATTTTCACAAGATATCTTATCAGTCAGTTTAATTAAACCTTTTCCTCTAATAGGACATGGTGCATCATTACCAAATTTTACACTTTTACCTCTGTAATGATGTAAGCTCTCAAACTTATTTTTGTCACCAGTCATGTGATGTGAACAATCACTTTCAATAATCTATTTATCATTCTTGTTCATATAGGATATAAATGTAGTTTTCTCATCCTCATCAGATTCATCTTTCATTGCAACATAGACTACCTCAATTTCAAAATCATCACTATCAGTGTCAGTTTCTTTTTCAGCAATGCAACAAGATTTCTTACATTTTCCTTTGTAGTATTTTTTCCATCAGTAGCTTCTGTCATCTCTTCTGTCTTTGTATTTGCTTTTCCTTTCATCATCTTTATCCTTCCTATCAGGACATCTAGTAGCTATATGACCAACTTTATTACATGCAAAACATATAATAGGGAGTTCACCTTTATACTTTCCTTTTCCCCTTCTTAGTCTTCTAGCCATAAGACTTCTAGATCTTCTAGTTCTTCATCAGAAGTGTCACTGTCATTTTCAATTTTACTATCACTTTCACTTTCACTGATGCATCTTTATTTTTCTTTCTTTGGCTTGTTCAGAACTAGTTATGACTTGAAAGTAGATTTGACATTACCAATGCTTCCAACAGTGAAATTATCATAGTTAGAGAGTTCAAAAGCAGTCATCTTACCAACCAAACTTTCCAAACTAAGCACATTAGCAGAGTCACATCTAGATTCTTGAATAGCTGAGATCTTAATAGCATATATAGGATGCAGGGTTCTTAGTACTTTCCCAATTATAGTTTCATCATCAATAGCCCCATTTTATCCTCTAATAGCATTCACAACTTCTTTTATTATACCATAATATTGTGAAATGTTTTCACCTTCTTGCATTCTCATTTCATCAAAATTACCTCTAAGACTCTTGGCCTTTGCTTTTAGTACCTTTAAGTCACCACCATAGATCCTTGCAAGAGTGTCCCACATATCCTTAGCAGTTTTGTAGTCCTTAATGTCCTCAAATTCTGGATAGCTTAGGGCAGATGCAATTTCCAGCATTGCCTGATTATGTTCTTGCTTAGCTCTCATTTCTTCGACAGTCAAAGGTGCAACAGGTGAGACATAGCTATTCTCAATGTAGTACTTTGCAGAGTCACCAATACCAGCCAAATGCAGCTTCATCAAGCTTTGCCATGCAGGGAAGTTTTCCTTATTCAGCTCCAGTACCTCCTTCTTATACATCCTGATCATTTGCTTCAAGCCCCTTTAAACTTGATTTCTGTCAACACTAATAATAAGCAACAAAGCTCTGAAACCAATTTTTAATAAGATTTAGAACAACAGAGAGGGGGGGTGAATCAGTTGTTCTCATGTCCTCATGTATAAAACAATCTCAAAAACTTTTCTTTAAATCAGATCTAATAACCAAAACAAACTCGGTCATCATTGATTCAATAATAGAAACATATAATAATGTAGTCCACTACCCAGCTATAACTTAACATAGAAATGTTCAAATCAAAACATTCACGCAAGTATTAACACCAGGATTTATAGTGGAAACCCAATTTGGGAAAAACCACTTTGGTCAAAAATTTTTAGTCAATTATTCAAAAGGGAAAACCATCATCAAAATTTTGACATACCGAGTGGTTGAATTATCGACTGAATCATCGTTGAAGTAATCGCTTGGAACTAGAAGAATTAAGACCAACTTTGGTTGGCATTGTTGTCAAAATTGAGACCAACTTTGGTCGAAATTGACATCGAATGCATAGCATTCTCATCAAACCTACTAGTATGTAAAGGTCAAAATTGAGACCAACTGTGTGTCACGTTTTCCACCAAACTTCATCAAAATTGATGTCGAATGCATAGCATTCTCATTGATCCTACTATTATGTAAAGGTCAAAATTGAGACCAACCGTGTGTCATGTTTTCCACCAAAGTTTGTCAAAATTGACAGCAAATGCATATCATTCTCATCGAACCTAGTAATATTTAAAGTTCTAAAAATCATCATGATGTTGCCTTTGGTCTCATCATCATAAGAACATGACCCCCCTTTAGCAAGGAAAAATTGCATGCGTTTATCAAAAAAAATTTCTAATCTTTTGACCTCTAGTTGATCTCCCTATTTTAGTCATACTACATGTAGAACTTTCATCTACCATTCCCTCATTTCCCTCATTCAATGTAGATAGATCTGACAAGTACCTATTTGGTGGGTCTTGCAATCCATCAAATGAGATATTGTCACATCCCCACTTCAAATAGAATTTTGATAATATTTAAATAATATATATAGAATAATCAAGTCATGACCCATATGTATGGTTCTTTTTTATCTATACGTGGGAGATATAAAATGGACTAAGTTGAAAGTGATTATATAATTATATTTCTATACAGTTCTTCTTTGTCTATATATACATTATATGATTATATAATATGTCTATTTATAACATACATGCTCAGTGATAAACAAGAAGAATATAAGAAAATTATGTCTATTTATTGACTTATACCTACTGATCCATGTCAATGTGCACGATCCACACCAAAGGGGTTAAATTTCTTACATATGTTAATCATTTATCTTAAGTTAGCTAAAAATTACATGATACGTATGCTACAAATAACTTAGAAGACAACATGAACAATATGCAACATCGTAAACATGAATAAATTTACCTTATATATGGAATGCAAGATCATCAATAGAAGGGGTGATGATGTTTGTAGTCAATTTCCTATTTGTAAAAAGGGTGATAATCAAACACAATATATACATGTATTAGTAGTAATTAATTGAGCATCATACGTAAAACATTGATAATTATAAATCACATATGTTGTAATCATTAGAATTGAACACAATAAATATGTAATCATTACAATTGAAATCAATAAATCATGTCAATCATTTCAATCATATCATTGATCATCTTCTTCATCCATCTCATCATCATCACCATCATCATCACCATCATCATCACCATCATCATCACCATCATCATCATCATCATCATCATCATCATCATCACCAATATCATCACCATCATCATCACCATCACCATCATCATCATCATCATCATCATCATCATCATCATCATCATCATCATCATCATCATCATCTTGATCTTCATCATCTTCAATATCTTCTTCTTCCATAACATTATACTTTATCGGCCTTCCTCTTGGATCATGTCTAACAACAAATGACCAACCCTACTTATGTGGGGCCTTTGAGTAAAACACTTGCTCACATTGGCTTGGAAGAACATCTCCAACTAGCTCAAATGACCTTGTATTAATCATTGTAAATCTATTATCATGTTAAATAATAGTTCTATTTGGATCATTTTGATTCAGTCGTAGCCTGTACCATTTGATGACAAATAGAACTACTTTGAAGGAGTTAAAGTCACACTCAATTATATCATCCAAGATGTCATAGTATTGATTTTGAGATTTTTGAGGATGTATGTCATTTCTAGATGATATATTAGTGACCTCAAAAACTATAGTTATCCCAGAATCACAAGTTTTCTTTGCGTCATCCAATTTTTTTATGTGAAATTTGTGGCCATGATAGTACATAGCTTTGCAGTGCTTGACCTACAATTTTTCAAGCATGTGTAAATTATTTTCATCATGAGTTGATACAAAATATACGAGTCATAATCATTAATAAATTAGTACATACCTCTCTACCTCTTAAACCATATGCTAGATCAATTACCATTGACGTAACATTGGAATTTCTATTACGATGAGCTTCTCTAACCAATGAAGCAACACCTTCCCATGTTAATGAAAAACTATTTTGTTGACATCATTCAATCCATACCATCATCCAATCAAGATTATTTGCAATATATAAATGTATTGCATCCCACTCTCGACCAACTATATAAAAAAAAGTACACCAATTATAAATAACTTATATTGAAGATTTATAAGAATTAATTAACTACAATAACATCTTATATTTACCTCTCACTTTCCTCAATCTACCTTTTCCCATCAAGTAATCCCCTTTGAATTTGTTAATGGAGTTGGGATCCCAAATACGATCTACATAGATATTTTCTACAAACTTAAGAAGATATTCACTAATGTACACCATGGTCTAGTATACCATATATCCCTCCACCATAGAACCCTGGGGATGTGCTCTTTGTTGAACCAAGCTTTTCAAAAATTTTAAATGCCTCTCAACCATCCACATTGACCTAGTTGGTACAGGTCCACACAATTCAATCTCCTCAACTTGATGTATGAGGTAGTGTTCTTGTGCATTGAAAAAAGTTGAAAGTAGACACTTTTGCATTTCGCACATAAGAAAAAAAAAATTTCTCTTCCAATATTTTATATCTTCTTTATTGATTTCTTTTGATGACAACAACCTCGTATTTTCCAAGATCATAGATAACTTTTTTGACACTATTGGTGAAGTAGTGTGGGAGAGATAGAGGTAGAACATGCTGCAATATTTGTAAAATTATCTTATCAATATTTTATAAAAGAATGCAATGAAAACTACATGCAGTATACAAATATATAGT
Organism: Chamaecyparis obtusa; assembly: GCA_027943335.1. Classification (NCBI taxonomy): domain Eukaryota; kingdom Viridiplantae; phylum Streptophyta; class Pinopsida; order Cupressales; family Cupressaceae; genus Chamaecyparis; species Chamaecyparis obtusa. The sequence goes on along the minus strand of BSBK01007141.1, from coordinate 84,339 downwards.
GAATACAAAATAACATGAATTACCTTAATAAATGTATGTCAATCGTGTGTTTTCATCCATGGCCCAAATTCACTTTTCTTTGATATGAGAACATTTATGTTCGTAGCAAATCCTGTGGAAAAACGTATTTTTTTTATGACTTCTTTTATAGCATTGCTCTGCTACTTCGACAATAACCAACTAAGGGCACTTGTATCAATCTGGTCTCCATTGTTATTTGATCGAATGACATTTTTCATGGCATGGTTGGATTCTTCAATGTCACTACAAATTTTGACAATTTTGTCTTTGTCACGCCTTCCATCCAAGATTTTCCATAATGTCTCTGTTACATTCTTTCCAATATGCATAGGATCAAACAAATGCACAATTGGGAGTTTCTCGTAGTATGGAAACCTACTAAATTGTGTAGGATAACTTTTTAGTCCTTTTGGAAGTTGGTCATTGATGCCTTGATGACTTTCATGAGCATCAATTACATCATCAGTAAACAAAACATAATATCAAAATATAAATTTCAAACAAAAATCATCAGATGGAATGACATTACCTCGACGATTTATTTTATTATATGCCAACTTCCATAGGTGAGGTGTCATTATCCATGGCTTTGATGTAGTATCTTCTTTCCCATTGAAAATATGTTTTACGATAATTTGGTACTTATGATTTCTGTGGAGAAAGTGTCTATTCTCATCGAACACCTACTTTCTTAAACTTTTTGAATGATGAGATTTCATCTTTGGACCACAAATTGGACATGCAAATTTTCCCTTTGTCTGAAGACCTACAAGATCGTGTATAATTGGATTAAACATGTTAACTTTGTGTTAGCACTATAACATACCACAAAAATGTGTTAGCCTAGGGGCATCATGTATTGTCTATACAAGCATTGCATAGAATTGAAATTGTCTTTGTCCTATTGGTCTAGAGATGTCATACATAGTGACCCCATTCTATAACACCATCAACTCATCGATAAGGGGCTCACACTAATACATTTGGGGTGAAATTGCGATGGCAGGCAAATGTCATGCGGTTTTGGCCTTTTTTTTTCAAATATAGCCCGACACCGTCGCAATTTGCAATGACAATAAATTTGGCACTGTTGCAATTGCGACATTGTCGGGATATAAGCGCAAAATTAAAAAGGAACATTGTCATGTGTGTTTTCAACAACGCCGTAACCCTCCGCGAAATCACATCAGGATATAAGGGCAAAAAAAATAAGAACGTTGTCATTTGTGTTTTCAACAGCGTCGTAACCCTCCGCGAAATCACATCGGGATATAAGGGCAAAAAAAACAAGAACGTTGTCATTTGTGTTTTCAACAGCACCATAACCCTCCGCAAAAACACAGCTACAATTTCTGAGTACGTTGGGTTTATTTTTCTTTTGTCATTATTATGTAATCTGGTATTCAGCTGTTAGAGAGCTAAAATACCCAGAAATGAGGACATATCTATGTTGAATTTATTGTTAGCGGCTTTGGTTATTTAGAAGTTTAATTTTATTTGTTCATCTTTCAAGCACAAACATTTTGTGGACCGTAACGTCTTCATTGTTTCGGGTATGCAGTGAAATAGCCCTAACTTGCAATTGTGATGTTGTCGGGATATAAGGGCAAAAAAAAAAGGAACGTTGTCATTTGTGTTTTCAACAGCACCGTAACCCTCCGTGAAATCACATCGGGATATAAGGGCAAAAAAAACAAGAACGTTGTCATTTGTGTTTTCAACAGCGCCGAGAGAGATTCCCTCCGTGAAATCACAGCTACAATTTCTGAGTACGTTGGGTTTATTTTTCTTTTGTCATTATTATGTAATCTGGTATTCAGCTGTTAGAGAGCTAAAATACCCAGAAATGAGGACATATCTGTCTTGAATTTATTGTTAGCGGCTTTGGTTATTTAGAAGTTTAATTTTATTTGTTCATCTTTCAAGCACAAACGTTTTGTGGACTGTAATGTCTTCATTTTTTCGGGTATGCAATGAAACAGCCCTAACTTGCGACTACCTTCACGGTACTTGTGTACATTATCATGTTGTCTTTACAGTGACTGTCCTCATTCAAGTGGCAATTACACAAGGGACAGTCACTGTGAGATGTCCTCATTTGTGACAAGGATAGTCACACTTAGGACATCTCATAGTGATATTCCCTTGTGTAATTTCCACTTGAATGTATTGCTATTGAACCACATTAATGCTTTTCTTCTTCAACAAATGAGGACAGTCACTGTAAAGACAACATGATAATGTACACAATTACCAAAAAATGATCTTGTTAATTGATGTAACACTTTGTCTTGCTCACTCCCTATCCTTCACTAGGGTCTCTTTAGGCCAATGTTTTGACTTGATAGGGTACTTAACTATCCCTACACTCTTTAGGTATCTCTACCCAAGATCCCACTCCTTCAACTAGTGCACACCAACAAGAAATACAACAAACTCTGCTCAATACCAATCTAGCTACTAGGACACTCCTAGTCTTGTCTTCACAAATTGAAACACATTCAACTAGAACTTTACTCCATGGAGAGGCTGGCCACAAGGACCTCTATTGGTTTCAATATTACTCCTTCACCTATACTTTTCATCAGTACTTCAATCCGGTTCATCAAACCATGCCAATTGCACCCAAAAATAGGCTGCTAGCAATTAGGCCTTTGTCAAGCCTTTTTGTTTATATTAAGCCACCTAAAGGGCTTAGGATTTAGATGCCCTTTATTGAGAACTCCAAGATATCTAAGGTCTTCTCCTCCTAGATTTTTTGTACACCAACTGCTACAGCCATGCCTAAAAACAAGTATTTTGACACAACTTGGACAGTCTGACTAAGAGTTTGTTTTCTTAGCAGCCAAAGAAACTCACCCAATCTTCTAATTTGACTTGGGGCTTCTTTAGATGTGTGTCTACCTCTCCATGAGATTTTAGTTGAAGCAACCAATGCATTCAACTTGTTGTAATCTTCTTGTAATGATTTGTCATCCCTAACTGTGCTCAACTGACTCACCTAGGACATCATTGCAAACATAGAAAATGAGCTTCCCAGGGCCCCTCCTTCCAAACATATAGTACATGGAGTCTCCTCACCCATTCCAAGAGCCCGTACAAAATTGACAATGGAATGATGAGCTAAGACTCCATTTGTTCAACCTGCCTGGTTCAAACCAATGATAGGGTACTTAACAAAAGAATTAACAAACTAGTTGGAATGCTTCAAAACTCAAAAAAAACACAACACAGAATAAAAAAACAACTTGTACTAACTTTTCCAATAGACACTGCGAGCTATCTAATCCATTAATCAACTGAAAACAAAGAAACAAAAAAACTCAAGAATTCACTAAAACCGTGTTACTCTACAAATCTTCTTAATTCCAAATGTTTTTCCCCCCAACCTTTTGCACAGATCGATGGAGGCCTCTTATAGTTGATCTGATGCCTAATTCAATGGTTTCATATAGTTACATAACCATCTTACTCGAAAATGCTCCCTTGCACAAATGTTGTCAATGTTGTGAATGACAACATTGACAACTTGTTACAACCTTTGGGATTTTGGTTCAAAACTTATTGTTCAAACACCATAAGACCCTAACCATGACTTAGTTAGGCTATTTAGACCTCACATAGGCTACTTCTACACTTCTTTGCCCAATTTGACCCCTAAATGCTTCATTCCCACTTTTGCCACAATATTGGTAACTTGGGTACAAATTGGCACTTGCCTTCACAAAGGTCACACATGAGGACATCTCACAGTGATCGATTGTCCCTTGTGTAATTGCCACTTGAATGTATTGCTATTGAACCACATTAATGCTTTTCTTCTTCAACAAATGAGGACAGTCACTCTAAAGACAACATGATAATGTACACTCACTGTAAGGACAGTCACAAATGAGGACATCTCACAGTGACTGTCCCTTGTGTAATTGCCACTTGAATGTATTGCTATTGAACCACATTAATGCTTTTCTTCTTCAACAAATGAGGACAGTCACTCTAAAGACAACATGATAATGTACACTCACTGTAAGGATAGTCACAAATGAGGACATCTCACAGTGACTGTCCCTTGTGTAATTGCTACTTGAATTACACAAGGGACAGTCATTGTGAGATGTCCTCATTTGTGACAAGGACAGTCACACATGAGGACATCTCACAGTGATTGTCCCTTGTGTAATTGCCACTTGAATGTATTTCTATTGAACCACATTAATGCTTTTCTTCTTCAACAAATGAGGACAGTCACTCTAAAGACAACATGATAATGTACACTCACTGTAAGGACAGTCACAAATGAGGACATCTCACAGTGACTGTCCCTTGTGTAATTTCCTCTTGAATTACATAAGGGACAGTCATTGTGAGATGTCCTCATTTGTGACAAGGATAGTCACACATGAGGACATCTCACAGTGATTGTCCCTTGTGTAATTGTCACTTGAATGTATTGCTATTGAACCACATTAATGCTTTTCTTCTTCAACAAATGAGGACAGTCACTCTAAAGACAACATGATAATGTACACTCACTGTAAGGACAGTCACAAATGAGGACATCTCACAGTGACTGTCCCTTGTGTAATTGCCGCTTGAATTACACAAGGGACAGTCATTGTGAGATGTCCTCATTTGTGACAAGGACAGTCACACATGAGGACATCTCACAGTGATTGTCTGTAATGTCCCCTTTTTGGCTAACTTGGAAAACAGGAACAATTACTCCACTTCTCAGACTTACTCTATCAGATACTTACAATTAAACTAAGTAATGGAGGTTACTTAAGATATCAACTGCTATTTCAAATTCAATCACAATATGTGTGCAAGATGATATTGATACCAATATGTTTAATAGCACTGTCAGATATAATGATATGAAATATGCTATGAATATGATGTTTCCTATCACTTATAGTGATAGTATAATGATGGTATGTCTGATATAAACAATATCGATATACAATCAATAAGTATTGCTTACAGCAATGTATTTGCTGTGTCTGATATGATGATGTAATTATGCAAATGTGTAATATCGCTATGAGTGATATGTTGCTATTTCAGATTCTGAATTATATGCTTGCAACTTCAAATATTGATGTTGTTTCTGACTATCCTTTCTATCTGTGCAATCATGGTGTTGTCTCTGATCTACAATGATAAACTTGAAACCAAACTGCCAAAGGTAGATGCTCTATTGAGTATATCCAAATATGGATAAGTAAATAAAGTTCTAATGATGCCTTGAGTGACTGACGAGAATGCATTCTTATATTGTCTTTAACAAATGAAGAGATGCTATGAATGAGACATGTCTTGTTTCTTCCTCCATGTCCCTTTGTTAATCACACCTTTCCATAATCCGACAGTTCACATAATATTATTTCATTATTTTCTGATCATAGATAACTCCCAGATTGACTCAATATCAAATCTTTTTATGAAGGTAATCTTCCCTAATTGGTAGTGCGACCAGTAGTTAACATCCATTGTGTTTGTATTAGTTTGGTCTAACTATCATTAGTATTTAGTCAATCGATATTAACTCTTGCCTTATCCCATATTGTTATGATGATATCCAATCTTTCTACTCTGATATAAGTCGATATCATTTTCTGATAATTGTCCATTTATTGGTTGATTGCTGGTAATGGAGTTTGATCTTCAAATTGACTTCCATTCCTGTTAATACTTAAGGATACATTGTACTTATTATCCATGACTGATGCCTCATTCATCAATAGCTTGTGATATAATCACTGATGCTTTTGTGTTTCTACAAGATGTGGTTTATCTCAAACAATCGATAATCTTTCAATCCTTTAGTCGATATCCTCCTATGTGGTGTCTATTGATATAGATAGTAGAATTCAATCTAGTTTATGTTATTGTCATGATAACATAGGAAGTGATGGTGCATATTTGCTAGCGGGTCTTCATGTTTGATATTGCTTTATCGGATATGTCATTGTCTAAACTTGTGCAATTAATGATTATTTATAATATATGAATGGTTATCCTTCTTGCTTATCAATACATCTTCTGAAACACATAGCGACCTATCCCTTATTCATATCATGTTGATCTTGACTTCATAGTATTTGGTTCATTAATCATCCTCTCATGGTATCGATGTGTAATGACTAGTGATTGTTGTATCACTTCTTCATTCCTCATCGTGATAGATAATGCAAATGTTTAATGTAGATGTATATCGATTACAGATATTCGATATTGCTTTAAACGTTATTATTATTATTATTATTATTATTATTAATGTTATTGTTATTATTAAATATTATAATTAATGATGTTAGTAATATTAATAATATTATAATAAATATTATTATAGTGATAACATATTGTTTTATATTGAGAGGTTTATTAATATTATTTATATATTAAAATTATTATATCAATAATTGATTTAATATTATTACTTTATATATTATTATAATATAATATATATAATTTATTAATAATTATTTATTATTAATTTATATTATAATTATAATCATAATTATATTATTTATTAATATTTTAATATTATTTAATTAACATATTACTTATTATGCTAACTATATATTATTATTATCTTTTGATAATAATTATATATTATTGTTATATACCGTTAATAATAGATTATTATATATCATCTAATCATTTTATTATTATACTAAGTTCAATATGTCACGGCTCATGACATTGTCCCTTGTGTAATTGCCACTTGAATGTATTGCTATTGAACCACATTAATGCTTTTCTTCTTCAACAAATGAGGACAGTCACTCTAAAGACAACATGATAATGTACACTCATTGTAAGGACAGTCACAAATGAGGACATCTCACAGTGACTGTCCCTTGTGTAATTGCCACTTGAATTACACAAGGGACAGTCATTGTGAGATGTCCTCATTTGTGACAAGGACAGTCACACATGAGGACATCTCACAGTGATTGTCCCTTGTGTAATTGCCACTTGAATGTATTGCTATTGAACCACATTAATGCTTTTCTTCTTCAACAAATGAGGACAGTCACTCTAAAGACACCATGATAATGTACACTCACTGTAAGGACAGTCACAAATGAGGACATCTCATAGTGACTGTCCCTTTTGTAATTGCCACTTGAATGTATTGCTATTCAGCCACATTAATACTTTTCTTCTTCAACAAATGAGGATAGTCACTCTAAGGACAACATGATAATGTACACTCACTGTAAGTGTACATTATCATGTTGTATTACAAATGGACCTTATGTTGGTCGGGATATAAGTGCAAAAAAAAAAAGGAACGTTGTCATTTGTGTTTTCAACAGCGCCGAGAGAGATTCCCTCCGCGAAATCAAGTGGGTTATCATTTGTGTTTTGAACAAAGCGGGTTGTCATTTGTGTTTTGAACAGCACTGAGAGAGATTCCCTCCACGAAATCAAGCGGGTTGTCATTTGTGTTTTCAACAGCGCCGAGAGAGATTCCCTCCACAAAATCACAGCTACAATTTCTGAGTACGTTGGGTTTATTTTTCTTTTGTCATTATTATTTAATCTGGTATTCAGCTGTTAGAGAGCTAAAATACCCAGAAATGAGGACATATCTATGTTGAATTTATTGTTAGCGGCTTTGGTTATTTAGAATGCTTCCCCACAATACTTAATTACACAAGGGACAGTCACTGTGACATGTCCTCATTTGTGACAAGGACAGTCACACATGAGGACATCTCACAGTGACTGTCCCTTGTGTAATTGCCACTTGAATGTATTGCTATTCAACCACATTTATGGACCCGTTTGGACCATGACACATAGTAGTATCTACAGAGAAGAATATCCCAGGTGTAACAAGTTGTAAGAATATACCAACAGTTCTAAGAAGTTCCCTAGCACGTAGTAGCATCTACAGAGAAGAATATACAACATGAGGGTAGCCACTGTAAAGACAACATGATAATGTACACTCATTGTATGTGTACATTATCATGTTGTCTTTACAGTGACTGACCTCATTCAAGTGGCAATTACACAAGGGACAGTCACTGTGAGATGTCCTCATTTGTGACAAGGACAGTCACACATGAGGATATCTCACAGTGACTGTCCCTTGTGTAAGCCACTTGAATGTATTACTATTCAACCACATTTATGGGCCCGTTTGGACCACGGCACACAGTAGCATCTACAGAGAAGAATATTCCAGGTGTAACAAGTTGTAAGAATATACCAACAGTTCTAAGAAGTTCCCTAGCACATAGTAGCATCTTCTAATTGTATATACCACTTCACAAGGTATTGTTTGCACACATTGTTTTTGGTTCTTTTGATGACCCTTGTTTTGAAATTGCTATTAGGCCTTGTAGCTTATATGTTTTGATTGCTGGAGAGCTTCTAAAGCTAAGCAAGAAGACCATTGCACGAGTTATAGCCGCGCGCTCAGGTTTGAAAATTGTATATTTTTTAATCTAATGTATATTTTAACTAGACTTTTAGCTTATTTTTGCTGTATATTTTAATCTAAAGGGAATCATGGATGTGAACTTGAAAGAATTTTGTACTTAGTTCTTATGGAGAGAATAGTAGTAGTTTACGGTCTAATATCAAATAGAGTTTTCCAATTACAGAAAGTTAATGAATTCTAATAGCTTATATGTTTTGATTGCTGGAGAGCTTCTAGAGCTAAGCAAGAAGACCATTGCACGAGTTATAGCCGCGCGCTCAGGTTTGAAAATTGTATATATTTTAATCTAATCTATATTTTAATCCTTTTGCCATGTCATGTAATATGTCTTGCCTTGTAGCTTATATGTTTTGAAATTGCTGTTAGGCCTTGTAGCTTATATGTTTTGATTGCTAGAGAGCTTCTAGAGCTAAGCAAGAAGACCATTGCACTAGTCATAGCCGCGCGCTCAGGCATGAAAATTGTATATTTTTTAATCTAATATATATTTTAACTAGACTTTTAAAATATTAAAGGATTTAACTAGGTCTAAGAAGATTTGTGTACTTTTGACAATTTTGCTTAGTCACTGAAAGTTGTAGACCGAAGTTTTCATAGCCCAATTTTTGCTTCCTGCGAAGAACGATCATGTCAGATAATATAAGTGAAGAACAAAATAGGGAGACAATCGCTAGATTGTGGTCTAACTTGAAAAGAAAAGGTGATGGAAAATGTTATTGTCCCTGAAAAATTTGTAAGGGCTTAAACCGTAGAAGATTGCTAATCAAAAGAGTTAAGAGACATTGTAGGGAGAATGGTCACATTGAAGGGGGGCATGACTATCATCCACTGGTAAGTCATTCATTATATCATTTTAACAATTTATATACATATGAAATCACTTGATGATGAGTTGAAGATCATGGTTTATTTATGTTAATCAATTTTATATAGGTTGATCTCCCCAGGGAAGTACATGATATGGAGGAACATGGGGGTGCGAATATCCAAGGTGAAGATAATGATCCCATGGAAGATGACGATCATGCGCTAGAAAACACAATTGAAGATGATGGTATAAATACATTGATCCATGACACATTTAGTCCAAGCAGATCTGATCATGATGATGATGATAGCCTTGATGTACCTCTACTTGAGAAGGCATACGAGCCCCTATACAAAGACTCCCAAACAACTCTTCTCTCTACTGTATTGTTGTTGTTGAACTTGAAGGTTATGAATGGTTTATCCAACATAACAATGTCACGTATGTTAAGGTATGTCATATATGTCTTTATAGTTAACAAAGGGTGAATAATGTACCACTAATATTGTTTATATTAACAACTTATATTTTTTGCTGTAGATTGATAGGCGAGTTTTTGTTACCACCATCAAATATTCTACCTCGCTCATATCGAGAATTATCTGCTATTATGAAAGATATTAGAATGGAGTATCAAGCAATACATGCTTGTCCCAATGATCATATTATATATTATAAAGAACATGAATTTGCAACACAATGCCCTATATGTCATACGAGTAGATATCAAACAGATCGAATAACAAAAAAGGTGCCTCACAAGGTTCTTCGTTACATCCCCATTATTCCATGGATACGACAATTATTCAGGTGTACTAGCTTGGCACAATTTATGGATTACCATGCACGCAATAGAAGTCAAGATGACATTATTCGAATCCCTGCGGATGGTTTGGCATTTATGCACATAGAGGAAAAGTGGCAACACTTCAAAGAAGAACCTCGTAATCTCAGGCTTTCATTGGCAGCGGATGGTGTCAATCCATTTGGAGAGATGAGATCTGTTTGCTCGGTGTGGCCTATTTTTGTTATCAACAATAACATTCCTCCGTGGATGTCAATAAAGAGGGAGCACATTATGTTGGCAATGATTGTTCCAGGTATTTTATCATTTGATAGTTATTAATTTACATGTACTTACAAATCTTACAGTAAAATGGTCACAATAATTATGTAATGTTACTGTTCATTCAAGTAGGTAAATATCAAGTTAAAGATATGAATGTATATATTGAGCCTCTTATTGACGAGTTGGTGGAGTTATGGAATGGTGTCACTATGTATGACGTGTCTAAACCAATAGGACAAAGACAATTTCAATTCCATGCAATACTTGTATGGACAATACATGATGCCCCAGGGCTAACACATTTTTGTGGTATGTTATAGTGAATTCAAGTTGCGCATGATAATTCTAATTATAAAAATCAACATATTTAATAATCCAATTATATCATTATCTTGTAGGTCTTCAAACAAAGGGAAAATTTGCATGTCCAGTTTGTGGTCGAAAGATGAAATCTCGTCATTCAAAAAGTTTAGGAAAGCATGTGTTTGATGAGTACAGACACTTCCTCCACAGGAATCATAAGTATCGAAGTATGGAAAAACATCTTTTCAATGGGAAAGAAGAGACTACATCAAAGCCACGAAGAATGACACCTCGCCTATGGAAGTTGGAATATAATAGAATTAATCGTCGAGGTAATGTCGTTCCACTTAATGGTTTATGTTTGTAATTTATATATTTCTATTGTGATTTTTGTTTACTAATTATGTAATTGATGATCGTGAAGGTCGTCAAGGCACTACTGACAACATTCCAAAGGGACTAAAAAGCTATCCCAGACAATTTAGTAGGTTGCCCTACTAGGAGGACCTACAAATTGTGCATTTGTTTGATCTTATGCATGTTGGAAAGAATATAACAGAGACATTATGGAAAATACTGGATGGAAGGCGTGACAAAGAAAAAATTGTCAAAATTTGTAATGACATTCATGAATCCAATCATGCACTGAAGAATTTCATTCACTCAAATAGCAATAGAGATCAGATTAATATAAGTTCCCTTCCTTGGTTATTAACGGAGCAGCAAAGTGATGCCATAAAAGAAGTCATACGAAAAATTCGATTTCCCACAGGATTTGCTGGGAACATAAGCAATCTCGTATCAAAGAAAAGTGAATTTGGGCCAGGGCTCAAAATGCATGATTGGCATACTTTCATCAAGGTAAGTTATGTTCTTCTGTATTTACAATATATTCATAAACTACGTGTACTATTCATTATGTTATGTTAGAAAATAATGAAATGATTGGTTTATAATTACTGCAGTACGTGCTACCTCTATCTCTCCCAGAGCACTTCAACAATAACATCAAACAAGTGATATATGATCTTGGAAAATACATGAGGTAAGCAGTAATATCTGTTCAATTTGTTGTATATATTTATTATATTAGCGATTTGTTTTTCTTGCTATGTAATCTATTGTATATTATTTTGTAAAGTCTTGTATTTATATATTTTTTGTGACTTGAATCTCTTAATGTAGGTGGTTGTCATCTAAAGAAATCCATAAAGAAGATATAAACTATTGGAAGAGAAGAATTCCTCATTTATTGTGTGAAATGCAAAAGTGTCTACCTCCAAATTTTTTCAATGCACAAGAACACTACCTCATACACCAAGTTGAGGAGATTGAATTGTGTGGACCTGCACACACTAGGTCAATGTGGATGGTTGAGAGGCACTTGAAATCTTTGAAGGCTTTGGTTCGACAAAGAGCACATCCTGAGGGTTCTATGGTAGAGGGATACATGGTATACCAGACTATGGTGTACATTACTGAATATCTTCCTAAGTTTGCTTCAAATATCCATGTAAATCGCATTTGGGATCTCGACCCTTTTAAAAAATTCAAAGGGGAGTACTTGATGGGGAAAGGTAGATTGAGGAAAGTGACAGGTAATAAATTATAAGATGTTATTGTAATAAATTATTTCTTAATCTTCAAAATAAATCGGTTGTAAGTCGTCTATTTTTTTTTGGTACATTTGCTCGAGAGTGGGATGCACTACATTTGTATATTGCAAACAATCTTGATTGGATGACGGTATGGATTGAACGATGTCAACATTCTGGTCACACATTAACATGGGAAGGTGTATCTTCATTGGTTAAAGAAGCTCATCGTACTGAAGATTCTAATGTTACGCAAAGGGAAATAGATTTAGCATATGGTTTAAGAGATTTCCAGGTACGTACAAAATTATTAATCACCTGTATGTTTATCAACTCACAATATAATAATTTTGACATGTTTCACATATTATTGCAGGTTAAACACCACAAGGGTATGTTCTGTAATGGTCAAAAATTTCGCGTCAAAGTGTTGGATGACACGAAGAAAACTTGTGATTCTGGAATAACTGCAGTCTTTCAAGTGACTAATATTTCATCTAGAAATGACTTAGATCCTCAAGAGTCTAAAAATCAATACTATGGCATTTTGGATGATATACTTGAGTGCGACTTTAGTTCCTTCAAATTAGTACTCTTCGTTGTCAAATGGTACAGGCTATGACTTAATCCAAATGATCCTAATAGAACTGTTATTGAACATGATAATGGATTTACAATGGTTAATACAAGGTCGTTTGAGCCAGTTGGGGATGAGCCCTATGTTCTTCCAAGCCAATGTGAGCAGGTATTTTACTCAGAGGTTTCACATAAACCGGGTTGGTCATTTGTTGTTAGACATGAACCGAGAGGAAGGCCGATAAAGTATAATGCGATGGAAGAAGAAGATACCGAAGAAGTAGAAGATGATGTAGATGATGATCATGATCGACAATTATTGGATGATGTTCCTGAGACAAATTTTCATGAAGAAGAAGAAGATGATGCTGCTACTGATGATGATGAAGATGATGTTGATGTTGATGATGATGATGTTGATGATGACGACAACGACGACAACGACGACGACGACGACGACGATGATGACGACGATGACGATGATGATGATGATGATGATGATGATGATGATGATGATGATGATGATGATGATGATGATGATGATGATGATGATGAAATTTAAAGGTATGCCATCAATCCTTAATGTATTTAATATTCATTTCTTGATAGAAATATATTTGTCTTAAATGGTTACATAGTTTATTCATTATCTATTTAAAAGCTATAAGTGTTATAATGTGTACGTTTTAATGTTTTTAATTTTTATGTGATGCTTATGATGGATGTGATTATGATTATGATGTGATTATGCTCACGATAATTGAATTACATTTGCAGGAAATTGAACCCCTTTCAAGAGCATCCCGCACAGTCTCATGGATCGACAGGTATAAGTCAATACACCTTATAGAAAGTCTATTTAATACACTTATCAATAGTAAGATTGATGTCTTCTAAGATCTCTCCCATTTGCAGGTACCAGCAAATAGGTATTTGTCAGAAGTGTCTTCCTCGAGTGAGGGAAATATAGGAATAGAAGAGGAAAGTGAGACATGCAGTTTATCTAGAATAGGGAGATTAACTAGAGGTCAAAGGACTAGAAGGAAATTCAATAAACACATGAAATTTTTCCTTCCTCAAGGGGGGTCATGTTCTTATGATGATGAGACGAAAGGCGACATCGAGGTGCCCTTGAGGTACCAACATCTACAGAAACATTGGGTACCCAAGGAACTTCCTCCAATAAACACTAATTTTTGTGTTAATGAGAGGATATATCGCATAGCACCATCATCATTACATGGTTTGGGCCTATTTTCTATGGATGGCATAAAGGTGTCTTACAACAAAGTTTCTGAATTGATGGAGTATGTTGGACCATGTTACGATTACAAAAGTTGGATGCATATTGTTCAATATAAAAAAAGTATGCGTAGGTATGCACTCTCGGCAAATTATATACAACAGCAAGACAATAATCAAAGTAAAAGTGTGGCTATATACATTGATGGAAGGCCAAAAGCAACAGGGAATATTACGGGTTTTATAAATAGTACACGACCTGGGTCAACTATAAAGCAACCCAATTGCATATTTGAGGCGCGCGAGGGAAATCGTGTATTCATCTGTGTGATAAAATCAATACGTGCAGGGGAAGAGCTGCTTATTGATTACAATTTGAACCGCATAGATACAAACGAGGCTACTATCATGGGGGTGGTACATACTATTAAACCAACTTCTAATCAATGACTCCAACATACCATTTAGTTATTAAATTTTTGGCTAACATTTTTATACTTGATCTTTGACACAGGGGCACAATATGGAGCAACCGCTCGAAGGTGATGGTGACGATATTCCTAGCTCATCTCCACATGAGCAGGTAAAACTCATTGTAATTGTGCAAACTAGATAGAAGCAAAATGTTATTTTTTTTAATGTTATTTTCTTCATTGTTTTGGAGTAATTTTGATAATACTAATACTATTGTTGTCACAGAGGGCCGGTGGTCGGAGAGAGGGAAAGCAACCTGCAGTCCCTCAGGAGTCCCCCCTTGTGGACCCTTTTTTTATTGATTTAGCAGAGACCGATGACCCGATCGGTTCCATTAAAAAGCTGCTAAAGAAAATTGGGAAAGAACTTCTACGTTTGGTATCCATACATCCTCAGACTCAGGAAATAAAAGACAGGGCAGCTGAGTTGTTGCGCACTTCTGAAAACTTTAAAGTAAGTATTAATGAAATTTTTAATTATTACAAGAGTTCAATAATGGTTTTTATGTTATGCTCTTTTATGACATTAATTAAAATATGGATGCATTGTCTTTACAGAGTTATTTGCGTAATTTTGAACCCCATTCCCATGATGAGGCCGGTATTGCAAGTGGTTCAGGTAGATCACATGTTCCATTCCCCACTTGTTTTTTCCACTGAATATATATAGGAATAATCATAATCATTGACAATACATGCTCGAACAATCTTTTTTTTTAATGCTCTAACAATCTTGTCCATGCTAGTCCACGCGTTCTATATTTATGCATGCTCTAACAATTTTATTCTTCAGCTCCTTTCCATGATGATATGACAACGCCGCCTCCATCCAGGACAGCCACAAATGTCTTGCCGACTGCCATGTCAACAACACACAGCCTAAATGCACCAACTGTTGCACCATCTACTGGTACACAAATCCCTCTTTTTCTCTCTTTTGTTATGTGTTTAAGTGTTATGTGTTTACGATGTAGATCCCTTGATTGTGTTTGTGCCATGGGTGCTCTGCACCAATTTATTTCCCTTGAAGT
This sequence comes from Chamaecyparis obtusa, assembly GCA_027943335.1. Classification (NCBI taxonomy): domain Eukaryota; kingdom Viridiplantae; phylum Streptophyta; class Pinopsida; order Cupressales; family Cupressaceae; genus Chamaecyparis; species Chamaecyparis obtusa. The sequence goes on along the minus strand of BSBK01007141.1, from coordinate 68,757 downwards.
ATTATTTCTTGGAGGCATTTGATAATGGTTTTCATTTTTTGCAATAGGAGATGCAACAAGTCCCGATGCAACATCATTTCCTGGATGTTCCCATGTTCCTAGTACGGGAACGGTGAAGGATTGTGTATTGATCATCAGCGACGATGAAGGCGTTCCCTTAAAAGTATCCAAACTTCCAGGTACTTTAAAGTCATTATTATTCTATAGTGATATAATAGTAATTTAGTTTTTGATCACACTCTTCATTGACTAATGATCCCATGATTATTTTGTAGGGAATGATATTTTTTGGCGAAAACTTGGTGACGAGTGTTTGCGGATATTCAGGCCCACCATACATACATGGTGGAACATCATATCCTAACTAAAACCCCAAACCACTATTTTGATTTCATATCATTGCTAGAATAGTTTTCCTTTTCATCAATTTCTTGAACTATATTAAAGGTAGCTTCTCTTCATTTATGAGTCTAACATATTTTTTTTTACTTAAAAGGTGGAATAACCAAGATAAAAAGTTGAAGGATGATCTTGTACATAGTATGACCTAGCTTTTTGGACCTCGTGCATTCGAGAGAAACAAGCTCCTTGAAAGAGCTGGTTTATGTTTGAAGTATATTAGGGACCAGTACAGGAAATATTTAGAGGTTAACCCAAGGCACGAGCATCCGCCCTGTGTTCTTGAGGTTGAGTGGCAGGGTTTGATTTTGGATGGAAAGTATAAAGCTGACATGAAAAAAGGAATTATGCCAGTAGAGAGTAGAGCAAGGTATGTGATACTTTTGAGAATGTAATTATGTACTAATTAACCTCTAAATTTTTCCTAGATACTTTTGATTATGTAATTATGTAAGAATGTAATTATGTACTAATTATGTACTGGTCTCTAACATATTTCAAACTTTTCATAGATTTCCTGACACATCAAAGGCAACAAAGGCAAGATTAGAAAAGCACGAGACACACAAGCTCGGCTCTGGTGGTTTTTCCAAACTTCAAGCACGAGTTGTAAGTATTAGTAAATGAAAACTTCTATCAATTTTTTTATATATTGCAAGGAAATTTTTTTTGATCAAACAATGCAAGTAAAATTCACCATACCAAGAAAAAATGTAGGGGTCAGAGTTCAATAGATGCCTCACAGAAGAGGACAAGAGAATTGGCTTCCAACAAGGCTATAGAGCCGTGGCTGAACGGCTACGAGCTGAAATCAGTGTGCAAGGTTCAAATAATGATGCATCTAAGCCACAGGTAAATAAGCTAAATGAAATTTATTTCAAATTGAATACTTTACCAATTAGTCTATTTGATGTTAAGTTCTAATATAAAGTGAGTATATCTGTTTTAAGAAAGCAATGATAACAATGTGTAGGATATTGGAATGCAGCCTGACAATCCTTCTACACAATCTATGCATAATGAAGGTTCGCATGATGTGCATCCTAGTGGTGGAGGTATACATTTGCTATTAAAATTTTTATATGTAATTACAATTGGTGTTTGGATTAATGTAACATTTTGTATAGCAACTGTAGAGGATCGAGGGGTCGGTGCTCATGAGCATGTTGAGGTTGAGTCTAGACAAAATGATGTGGCCAGATCAGGTAATTAAAGAGCGCCACAGTTATGTTCTTTAAAATAATTAAATACTTGTAAAAATTATAATTAAATATTTTAAATTTAACTCTTTTATTTGTTATTGTAGAGGAACCCCCTTTGCAGCAGCATAGGAATTTGAGATCATCAAGAACAAAGAACAAAACAACTGATGAGGGGGGTATTGATGATAACACTGATGCTCCTCTTAGAGCTTACATAGAAAAAAAAATTAGAAAGAGAAAAAAGAAATGATTGTCATCTAAATACCTTAATTGATAATGACTGAATTTTATGTCTCAATGAATTTAATTATGTGCTAATGAATGTTCATGAATTATGTGTTTATTTTCATATTGATGAATGTTGCGTGTTAATGAATCTAATGTGTTAATGAATGTTATCATGTGATATTGATTGAATGTTACATTTTATTAATAATTGAAAGAATGAATGAATGTTAGATGTTAACGGGGAATGTAGAGTGATGTTAGGGGGAGGGGGGTGGGGCCAAATGAGCTTCCACCTTCATGTGGTTGGCCCTATTTAGTAGAGAATATTAAACTATATTCTCGAAACAAAGTGAAGCTCAATAAGATACTAAATGAGTCAAAATGGTTATCAAGGTCCTCTATCCATAAGATACTTGTAGTCAAAATGGTTATTAATAAGATACTTGTAGTCAAAATGGTTATCTAGGTCCTCTATCCATTCCATAAGTTCTTCACCATTCAAACTTCCTCCATAACAAGGAATGTGCTCTAGGTTAGTCATGAAGCCTAGCATGGACTCTCTGTCAGATAGAGCCACTATTTCAGAGCCTTTTCTGTGCATTTCCTTCAAGCACTGTACAGTGTACAAATGTGAAAGGGAGGACAGACCAGTGTGGAAGTTAGAGTATTTATATCTTATGCTTTGAGAGTTTATTTGGTAGATTCAAGACACCTTATATCAAAGTTATTCCTTTTTCTTATCTGTTGTTCTATCAAACCCTCATTTTTTGGGTTATTGCATTCAAATGGCCTTAACTTGCAAATAAACCATAGGATATCCTCTGTTCTTTGTAAAATGCAAGTTAAGGGGGTTTATTTTCATATTTTAAAAGCTTTGGAACAGGATACTAAGCCAGAGAATTTCAAGAGCAAGCCCTAGGTCAAGAATCTCAATGTTCTTAACTAGGAGTTGATGGATTATGCAAGATCAGAGGGTAGTGGCAAGTAAAGGACCTCAAACCTTGTTGAATCTAGATCTTTAGAGCATGGTGGACATCTTCAAACTCTGATCTTGGTTTCATGCACCCATTTTCAATGCCTTGTTTTGGAACCCACACCCAAAGGCATGCATTAGGTCTACGGACTCAATAAGGACATTGATATGCTGGAGTGGAGTCAGGGTCTGGGAGTTGGAGGATTGTTAGAACATCAAAAAGGGTACTCAAAAAACATATAAGTTCATAAGGTCCTTTGTCAAATTGAAGAGTTATTGCTGCAGAACAGGTTTTGGAGACCTACTAGAGTCACTAGGTCTATTTGGACCCGTTTGGACCATGACACACAGTAGCATCTACAGAGAAGAAGTTTGGTATGCAATGGTCTTGAAACCTCCTGAGAAATTCTTGGTATGCATTTGTGTGGTGCAAAAGCTTCGTTGAAAGAGAAAAAGAAGAAAAGAATAGAAATGATTTTTTTTCTTTTTATGTCATATACTGTAACCAGCTACTTATAACTTGCAAAAATTATTATAACCATTTGAAATTGAAACTTAGTTTAATGTGAAACTGAGAACTGCTTTATTAGAGCTTTCTATGATTTAGATTCAGACATCAAGAACATTGTTTGCCTAATATTGTGATTAATGTTTATTTATTAATATCTCATACTGACAAACAATTGATAATTGTAGGGAAAACGTCATTGGGGGTCTTTGAGGATCCACCAGAAGCCAAGGAGAAAATGTATTCAAATGCTAAAGATGGTGTAACAGTCCTTACAGCCGTTGAATCTTGCTGTGTAGATCATCTCCGATTCTCCAAGTTCAACAGTACTGTGGTATTCCTTTGGATACTTCTAATGGTAAATTTCAGACATCAAGTTCTTTTCGTATGAAACTACTACATTTGTAATCTGTAGTTTTAAACTTTTAGTTTATAAATGTTCATCAGCTTTAGTTCGTATGCTGCCATTTCAAGTATGATTAATGAAGTTACCTTTATCACAGGATGAAAGTGAGCAGTCAGCATACTGGTACGGAGCTGGCAGCATTGATACGGTGACTAGGGCATCGTTTAATGGTGGTATTGTGTTTTCCCGTATTTAGGGAATCGACCTTTTGAAGCATTGCCTTCATCTTTCTTAAGTCTAAGTTTTAAGTTTGTTTATCTCTCTCGGCGCTGTTGAAAATACAAATGACAACGTTCTTGTTTGTTTTGCCCTTATATCCCGATGTGATTTCACGGAGGGTTACGACGCTGTTGAAAACACAAATGAAAACACAAATCCCCTGTGTAATTTCCACTTGAAGGAGGACAGTCACTGTAAAGACAACATGATAATGTACACTTACAGCCCGTGTACATTATCATGTTGTCTTTAGAGTGACTATCCTCATTTGTTGAAGAAGAAAAGCATTAATGTGGTTGAATAGCAATACATTCAAGTGGCAATCACACAAGGGACAGTCACTGTGAGATGTCCTCATTTGTGACTGTCGTTACAGTGAGTGTACATTATCATGTTGTCTTTAGAGTGACTGTCCTCATTTGTTGAAGAAGAAAAGCATTAATGTGGTTCAATAGCAATACATTCAAGTGGCAATTACACAAGGGACAATCGATCACTGTGAGATGTCCTCATGTGTGACTATCCTTGTCACAAATGAGGACATCTCACAATGACTGTCCCTTGTGTAATTCAAGTGGCAATTACACAAGGGACAGTCACTGTGAGATGTCCTCATTTGTGACTGTCCTTACAATGAGTGTACATTATCATGTTGTCTTTAGAGTGACTGTCCTCATTTGTTTAAGAAGAAAAGCATTAATGTGGTTCAATAGCAATACATTCAAGTGCAAATTACACAAGGGACAATCGATCACTGTGAGATGTCCTCATGTGTGACTATCCTTGTCACAAATGAGGACATCTCACAATGACTGTCCCTTCTGTAATTGCCACTTGAATGAGGACAGTCACTGTAAAGACAACATGATAATGTACACATACAATGAGTGTACATTATCATGTTGTCTTTACAGTGGCTGCCCTCATGTTGTATATTCTTCTCTGTAGATGCTACTATGTGCTAGGGAACTTCTTAGAACTGTTGGTATATTCTTACAACTTGTTACACCTGGGATATTCTTCTCTGTAGATGCTATTGTGTGCCGTGGTCCAAACAAGCCCATAAATGTGGTTGAATAGCAATACATTCAAGTGGCAATTACACAAGGGACAGTCACTGTGAGATGTCCTCATGTGTGACTGTCCTTGTCACAAATGAGGACATCTCACAGTGATTGTCCCTTGTGTAATTGCCACTTGAAGGAAAAAAGCATTAATGTGGTTCAATAGCAATGTATTCAAGTGGCAATTACACAAGGGATAATCACTCTGAGATTTCCTCATTTGTGACTATCCTTACAGTGAGTGTACATTATCATGTTGTCTTTACAGTGACTGTCCTCATTTGTTGAAGGAAAAAAGCATTAATGTGGTTCAATAGTGATGCAGAGTAGTCAGGGATTTTAGAATATACAAATATACATCCTTAACTCTCATTCCACCAAGGAAGAAGGAATTCCAATGGTTGAAACGTGAGTTAAGCTCTTTACATCAATCAAACCCTGAAAATGAGGGTTTGTAAACAATGCACAGAAAATTTGAAATAACTTAGATATAAAACAAAGAGAATCAATCAAACCAACTTCCAAAGCATTAGATGTCACTATTACAACTTCCAGGCAAATTTTATCATCCAACCACCATCCGTACAGCCGTACAAAGTTTGTTTTTCACCAGAAATGCACTAAAACAGGGTTATTTTTATTTTTTATGAAAGAAAAATGATTACAATACTGGTTCTCTGTCTGTCTTCGACCATTTGAAGCCTAAAATAGGCTCTCCAAACGTTGGTTCAACCATCTAGGTGGTTAGAACAGTTTATCCAACAAATGTTAACTTTGCTAAGCAACTTTTAAAGTTGCATTACAACTTTGCAAACAACTTTGCCGAGAAGGTTAAAAATGTGTTGTGAAACTTTAGGAACCTTATTAAAGTTATTTTGGACCTTCAAACTTCTTAACAACATCTAAAAGACACCTAATAAACGCTTACTATGCTCATTTCATCCAAGGACTCAAAAGATGCCCAAGGTTTATAAGTCACCAAGGGGTCTTGTGTCCAACAAGTGGATGTTTATAAGGAGATAAAATCAATCCTTAATATTTATTACAAACCAAGAAAACATCTAAAACTCCTATTCTAATTTATTTTCATTCAAAAAGACTCTGATTTGTCATTCAAAAAGACTCTGATTTGTCAATCAAAAGGACCTTTCACCAGTCAATCCTTCAGAGCTCCAAGGTGAAAATCTTATGTTCCAATTGATAGGATTTGACTCCTTGGCTTCATGGAAACTTCCTTCAATCATGGTGTCTTTGGCTTGCATTAGGGATGCCCCTGCATCAAATAGCAATGCATTCAAGTGGCAATTACACAAGGGACAGTACATGCCCATTAAAGTTGGTGTTTTGTTATCCAGCATGACAATGGAGACAACATACTCTGTGTCAATTTTACTGATCAAATTTCCCTCCGCCAGGCAAAGCAACAATCTAGGTATGATAAGGTGAAATTTTGTAGTCCTTTTGGGTATGATAACAGTTCCAGTTTCCAATAAGATGGTTCATTTTTATAATCTAGCTTCAATTTCTCTTGTGAAAATCTTTTTTTCATTTTATGGGTGGTAAAATATAATTATTATGCTAGAGGTGTGTACTTATGGATGATAATGAAACAAAATGATAAGATTTAAGACTCTTGTTTTTTTTTTAAATAGCAATTTAAGTTTCCTTCTATTATAAATTACTGTTTTTCTATTTTTTAATGTATCTTTCCAAATCTTTTATATCAATTTTATTTATGAAATATAAATATATTAATAATGTTTTAGTGTTTTTAGGATTAGTTTATATCAATTCTATGTATCATCATTCGTCATTCAATTGTCAGTATTATTAATTTAGACTGTGCAATTGTAGAACTACTCGAATATGGGTTGGATGGATACTCAAGCAGGGGAACCCTCCTCAAATATCTCAAGCAGTGAACTTGGAAAAATGTGTCCTAAAGGAACCCTTTCCATCAGAGAGATAAAAGTACAAACAAGTAAAAGAAGCAAGCTCTGCAAATATGTTTTTGAGAAGAAAAATGATAGATTATTCGAGTATGGTTCATGAGGTATATCTAAAAAGACATTTTTTTTCTTATTATAATAAAAGAGGAAGTTGTGAATGTCAAAGTTGAGTGAAACAAAAATTATTTTCATCAAATTTTGTTAGGCTTGCTTTTGGGAATAGTTTCTTACAATATTGCTATTAAGATTTTTATTGTGTAGTTTTTAGATTAGGTTTATAAAATTATATTTCATGAGTAGTGATTCATATTAATCAATTAACGATACTTTTGGAAGGTATTTTCAATGTGTCAAATTTTGATATTTTTACAAGAATTAGATTGTGTAATTTTTTTAATTAAAGTCATTGACTCATATTTCATAAATAATAGTTCTCATGAATCCATCTCTTATAAGATTGAATAGTCTATTTAGGAAGTATTTCTGATAGTATGTCAAATTATGATATTACTATTACCATTAGATTGCATGGCTTTGAAGTCAACCTCATTGACCCATATTCTTCTCTGTAGATGCTACTATGTGCTAGGGAACTTCTTAGAACTGTTGGTATATTCTTACAACTTGTTACACCTGGGATATTCTTCTCTGTAGATGCTACTATGCGCCGCGGTCCAAACGGGCCCATAAATGTGGTTGAATAGCAATACATTCAAGTGGAAATTACACAAGGGACAATCGATCACTGTGAGATGTCCTCATGTGTGACTATCCTTGTCACAAATGAGGACATCTCACAATGACTGTCCCTTCTGTAATTGCCACTTGAATGAGGACAGTCACTGTAAAGACAACATGATAATGTACACATACAATGAGTGTACATTATCATGTTGTCTTTACAGTGGCTGCCCTCATGTTGTATATTCTTCTCTGTAGATGCTACTATGTGCTAGGGAACTTCTTAGAACTGTTGGTATATTCTTACAACTTGTTACACCTGGGATATTCTTCTCTGTAGATGCTACTGTGTGCTGTGGTCCAAACGGGCCCATAAATGTGGTTGAATAGCAATACATTCAAGTGGCAATTACACAAGGGACAGTCACTGTGAGATGTCCTCGTGTGTGACTATCCTTGTCACAAATGAGGACATCTCACAGTGACTGTCCCTTGTGTAATTGCCACTTGAATGAGGACAGTCACTGTAAAGACAACATGATAATGTACACAAGTACCGTGAAGGTAGTTGCAAGTTACGGCTGTTTCATTGCATACCCGAAACAATGAAGATGTTACGGTCCACAAAACATTTGTGCTTGAAAGATGAACAAATAAAATTAAACTTCTAAATAACCAAAGCCGCTAACAATAAATTCAACACAGATATGTCCTCATTTCTGGGTATTTTAGCTCTGTAACAGCTGAATACCAGATTACATAATAATGACAAAAGAAAAATAAACCCAACGTACTCAGAAATTGTAGCTGTGATTTCGCAGAGGGAATCTCTCTCGGCACTATTGAAAATACAAATGACAACGTTTCTCTACATTATCATGTTGCCTTTATAGTGACTGTCCCTTGTGTAATTGCCACTTGAAGGAGGACAGTCACTGTAAAGACAACATGATAATGTACACTTACAGCCCGTGTACATTATCATGTTGTCTTTAGAGTGACTATCCTCATTTGTTGAAGAAGAAAAGCATTAATGTGGCTGAATAGCAATACATTCAAGTGGCAATCACACAAGGGACAGTCACTGTGAGATGTCCTCATTTGTGACCGTCCTTACAGTGAGTGTACATTATCATGTTGTCTTTAGAGTGACTGTCCTCATTTGTTGAAGAAGAAAAGCATTAATGTGGTTCAATAGCAATACATTCAAGTGGCAATTACACAAGGGACAATCGATCACTTTGAGATGTCCTCATGTGTGACTATCCTTGTCACAAATGAGGACATCTCACAATGACTGTCCCTTGTGTAATTCAAGTGGCAATTACACAAGGGACAGTCACTGTGAGATGTCCTCATTTGTGACTGTCCTTACAATGAGTGTACATTATCATGTTGTCTTTAGAGTGACTGTCCTCATTTGTTGAAGAAGAAAAGCATTAATGTGGTTCAATAGCAATACTTTCAAGTGGAAATTACACAAGGGACAATCGATCACTGTGAGATGTCCTCATGTGTGACTATCCTTGTCACAAATGAGGACATCTCACAATGACTGTCCCTTCTGTAATTGCCACTTGAATGAGGATAGTCACTGTAAAGACAACATGATAATGTACACATACAATGAGTGTACATTATCATGTTGTCTTTACAGTGGCTGCCCTCATGTTGTATATTCTTCTCTGTAGATGCTACTATGTGCTAGGGAACTTCTTAGAACTGTTGGTATATTCTTACAACTTGTTACACCTGGGATATTCTTCTCTATAGATGCTACTGTGTGCTGTGGTCCAAACGGGCCCATAAATGTGGTTGAATAGCAATACATTCAAGTGGCAATTACACAAGGGACAGTCACTGTGAGATGTCCTCATGCGTGACTATCCTTGTCACAAATGAGGACATCTCACAGTGACTGTCCCTTGTGTAATTGCCACTTGAATGAGGACAGTCACTGTAAAGACAACATGATAATGTACACAAGTACCGTGAAGGTAGTTGCAAGTTACGGCTGTTTCATTGCATACCTGAAACAATGAAGATGTTACGGTCCACAAAACGTTTGTGCTTGAAAGATGAACAAATAAAATTAAACTTCTAAATAACCAAAGCCGCTAACAATAAATTCAACACAGATATGTCCTCATTTCTGGGTATTTTAGCTCTGTAACAGCTGAATACCAGATTACATAATAATGACAAAAGAAAAATAAACCCAACGTACTCAGAAATTGTAGCTATGATTTTGCGGTGGGAATCTCTCTCTGCACTGTTGAAAATACAAATGACAACGTTTCTCTACATTATCATGTTTCCTTTACAGTGACTGTCCCTTGTGTAATTGCCACTTGAACGAGGACAGTCACTCTAAAGACAACATGATAATGTACACTTACAGCCCCTGTACATTATCATGTTGTCTTTAGAGTGACTATCCTCATTTGTTGAAGAAGAAAAGCATTAATGTGACTGAATAGCAATACATTCAAGTGGCAATCACACAAGGGACAGTCACTGTGAGATGTCCTCATTTGTGACTGTCCTTACAGTGAGTGTACATTATCATGTTGTCTTTAGAGTGACTGTCCTCATTTGTTGAAGAAGAAAAGCATTAATGTGGTTCAATAGCAATACATTCAAGTGGCAATTACACAAGGGACAATCGATCACTGTGAGATGTCCTCATGTGTGACTATCCTTGTCACAAATGAGGACATCTCACAATGAATGTCCCTTGTGTAATTCAAGTGGCAATTACACAAGGGACAGTCACTGTGAGATGTCCTCATTTGTGACTGTCCTTACAATGAGTGTACATTATCATGTTGTCTTTAGAGTGACTATCCTCATTTGTTGAAGAAGAAAAACATTAATGTGGTTCAATAGCAATACATTCAAGTGGCAATTACACAAGGGACAATCGATCACTGTGAGATGTCCTCATGTTTGACTATCCTTGTCACAAATGAGGACATCTCACAATGACTGTCCCTTCTGTAATTGCCACTTGAATGAGGACAGTCACTGTAAAGACAACATGATAATGTACACATACAATGAGTGTACATTATCATGTTGTCTTTACAGTGGCTGCCCTCATGTTGTATATTCTTCTCTGTAGATGCTACTATGTGCTAGGGAACTTCTTAGAACTGTTGGTATATTCTTACAACTTGTTACACCTGGGATATTCTTCTCTGTAGATGCTACTGTGTGTTGTGGTCCAAACAGGCCCATAAATGTGGTTGAATAGCAATACATTCAAGTGGCAATTACACAAGGGACAGTCACTGTGAGATGTCCTCATGTGTGACTGTCCTTGTCACAAATGAGGACATCTCACAGTGACTGCCCCTTGTGTAATTGCCACTTGAATGAGGACAGTCACTATAAAGACAACATGATAATGTACACAAGTACCGTGAAGGTAGTTGCAAGTTACGGCTGTTTCATTGCATACCCGAAACAATGAAGATGTTACGGTCCACAAAATGTTTGTGCTTGAAAGATGAACAAATAAAATTAAACTTCTAAATAACCAAAGCCGCTAACAATAAATTCAACACAGATATGTCCTCATTTCTGGGTATTTTAGCTCTGTAACATCTGAATACCAGATTACATAATAATGACAAAAGAAAAATAAACCCAACGTACTCAGAAATTGTAGCTGTGATTTCACGGAGGGAATCTCTCTCGGCACTATTGAAAATACAAATGACAACGTTTCTCTACATTATCATGTTGCCTTTATAGTGACTGTCCCTTGTGTAATTGCCACTTGAAGGAGGACAGTCACTGTAAAGACAACATGATAATGTACACTTACAGCCAGTGTACATTATCATGTTGTCTTTAGAGTGACTATCCTCATTTGTTGAAGAAGAAAAGCATTAATGTGGCTGAATAGCAATACATTCAAGTGGCAATTACACAAGGGACAGTCACTGTGAGATGTCCTCATTTGTGACTATCCTTACAGTGAGTGTACATTATCATGTTGTCTTTAAAGTGACTGTCCTCATTTGTTGAAGGAAAAAAGCATTAATGTGGTTCATTAGCAATGTATTCCCAGCATCTGTACCTGCATCTCTCTTATATACTACAAGTTGCTTGCCATCAGAAATTGCAGTTCCCTCACGTGACATTGATGGTGAAGTGTTCTTTTCAAAACCATCATCTGTGGTTACCAATGCTCCTATTTTAGGCAATAAGTTTGTTGCATTCCATGAGCCATTGGTCAAGTTTCTTCTATGAGCTTCTGATGCCTCAAAATCTAAGCAGCGCCTACGCATGCCTTGTTGTGGTTGATTATCATTCTGTACATGAATTATAATGAGTAATCAGTTTTGGGCCTTGGAATCTTGTATGTAACATGCACAGGCATTTCATGGCTAAATGAATCTATTTTAAAAGCATCAACTTTTCTTACATGATGCTGGATACATAAGTAGAACAAGCGTATATCAAATTGGAAGCAATCAGAACTCCACAATGACATATTATTTAGAGTACTCTTCAGTTTAAGTAATAATGCATATATTGACACTGTAAAGACAACATGATAATGTACACTCACTGTAAGGACAGTCACAAATGAGGACATCTCACAGTGACTGTCCCTAGTGTAATTGCCACTTGAATGTATTGCTATTCAGCCACATTAATGCTTTTCTTCTTCAACAAATGAGGATAGTCACTGTAAAGACAACATGATAATGTACACTCACAGTGAGTGTACATTATCATGTTGTCTTTACAGTGACTATCCTCATTTGTTGAAGAAGAAAAGCATTAATGTGGCTGAATAGCAATACATTCAAGTGGCAATTACACTAGGGACAGTCACTGTGAGATGTCCTCATTTGTGACTGTCCTTACAGTGAGTGTACATTATCATGTTGTCTTTACAGTGGCTGTCCTCATTTGTTGAAAGAAAAAAGCATTAATGTGGTTCATTAGCAATGTATTAAATAAATTTATTTTTTTTAATCCACCCACGGGCGTCGCAATTGCGACGGCAACCCGTCGCAATGCGATGCAGGCGCCCGTCGCAATTGCTTGGGAGGTCCGTCACAATTGCGATGGCCCTCCGAAGCCATGCGACGGGGGGGCGACGCCCATGCCGCTAACAAATGTTAGTCACATTGCGACGGGATATGTGTCGCAATTGCGACGGCTACCCATAGACGTCGCAATTTGCGACTAAAAAATAGCGACGTCTATGGGTGTTGCTATTGCAACACATAGCTGTCGCAATTGTGACACATAGCCATCGCAAAATGCCCCCAAATGTATTAGTGTCAATATATACATTGATATCTTTAACTTGGTACTTACCTAGTTGAATGAACAAAAATATTACATAATTATTATGACCATTTTGATGGATTATTTATAATAAATTAATTTAGATGACTATTAAATCAAAAAATACCTAGAACAATCAGTGCCAACATTATGTGCTCCCTCTTTATGGACAACCAAGGAGGAATGTTATTGTTGATAACAAAAGTAGGCCACACCGAGTAAGTAGATCTTATCTCTCCAAATGGATTGACACCATCCACTGCCAATGAAAGCTTGAGATTACGAGGTTCTTCTTTAAAGTGTGGCCATTTTTCTTCTATTTCCTTAAATTTTGAACCATCCATAGGCATTCATAAAATGTCATCTTGACTTCTATTGCATGCATGGTGATCCATAAATTGTGCCAAGCTATTGCACCTAAATAATCATTGCAGATGTGGAATAATGGGAATAAACCAAAGAACCTTGCGAGGTACCTTTTTTGTTATTCAATCTAATTGATATCTACTAATATGACAAATAGGGCATTCTATTGCAAATTCATGTTGTTTATGATATATAATATGATCGTTTAGACATGCATGTATTGTTTGATACTCCATTCCAATATCTTTCATAATGGTAGACAATTCTCAGTATGAGTGAGGTAGAATGTTTGATGGTGGTAACAAACACTCACCTATCAACCTACAACCAAAAATATAATTTGTTAATGTAAAGAATATTAATTTCTACACGATTCACCCAATATTAACTGTAAGGGAATTATGACTAAAATAATGAAAAAAGATGACATACCTTAACATACTGTCATTGCTACATTGGATAAACTATTCATAACCTTTAATTTCACCAACAATAATATAGCAACAAGAAGAGTTGTTTGGGAGCCTTCATATAGGGGCTCATGTGCCTTCTCAAGTATAGGTACATCAAGGTCTGCGTCAACATCATCATCATCTTGATCACCATGATCTTCTTCATCATCGTGGTCTTCTTCCATGGGATCATTACCTTCTACTTCTATATTCACACCTCCATGTTCCCTCATTTGGAAATCCACATTCTCTGGATTGTCATGGTCCATAACATGAAACCTAGGGAGGTTGACCTATATGAAAATGATGACCTTATATTAACCATGACCATGATGTCATCATCAAATCATGTCTTATGTATTTTATAAATTATTAAAATACATACCAATGGACGAAATTCATTTCCCCCTTCAATGTGACCATGTTGCCTACAATGTTCCTTAGCTATTTTGATTAGATATCTTTGAGTCTTTAAGCCCTCACAAATTTTGCAAGGACAATAACAATTTCCATCACCTTTTATTTTTAAGTTAGACCACAGTCTAGCAATTGTCTCCCTATTTTTTTGTGCATTGATATCGTCAGACATGGTCTTTCTTGAATGGAATGATTCGTTGGTGGAAGAAGGATGATTTCTTTGCAACCTACAAATACAAATCATTACTGAACAACTATTTTCTCAACTATAATTTTCTCAACGCAAACGGACATTTATCATACCAAATCAAAGTTTAGAAATGGACAATTCTGATGCTTTGCCATTACAATAATTGAGCATTCATCATTTGGTATTGTGTATTCCATTTAAGTATGTCAACAATGTTCAAAATGTTGTCACCAAGTACAAACATAGAAAATAAAAAAGGGACAAAAGACAAGAAATAAGAAAAATCATTACGATTATAGAAAATTTGCATGTTCACAATACTACATGTGCATATAAGAGTCAATCAGAGAAGGTATAAGCATAGGTGAAAAACATGCAAATTTATCAACCAAGCATTAGTGGGAGCTCGACTCTGCAACAAATGGACTTGTGATGATATTTCACAATAGTACACATGTTGCAGGGTAAGCTCCTAGTAGTGCTTATACAAATATGCATGTTCATTACCTGTGCATATGAAATAGCTCTAATGGTTACTTGAAAGAGTGGCTTAATATAAACAAAATGGTTAAAAAGATGAGAATATGTCATTAGAATAATGGCAAAGAGAAAAAATATAAAAATACGACTATAATCCTTTAAAAGATCAGCATAAAAATACCACTATAATCATTTCATTTCACAAAGGCAAAGAGAAATTTTAGTTAATACCACTGACTTGATAGTGTATGTCTACTATGTACTTGATCACAACCTCTTCCTTGCTTGATAGTGTATGTCTACTATGTCTACCTAATACATGACATTTAAAATTAAGGGCTCTCTAATAATAACTTAGATAAACTACCACATCCAATTCAAAAATATTCAAATAAGAAGAGATAACCTTACACTTAGATTTCACATGGATTTCACCAAGTACAGAAATAGGAAATAAAGAAGAGACAAAAGACAAGAAATAAAAAAAATCATTACGACTATAGAAAATGTGCATGTTCACAATACTACATGTACATATAAGAGTTGACCAGAGAAGGTATATGCATAGGTGAAAAACATGCAAATTTATCGACCAAGCATTACTGGGAGCTTGACCCTGCAACAAATGGACTTGTGATGATATTTCACAATATTACATGTGTTGCAAGGTAAGCTCCCAGCAGTGCTTATACAAATATGCATGTTCATTACATGTGCATATGAAATAGCTCCAATGGTTACTTGAAAGAGTGGCTTAATATAAACAAAATGGTTACGAAGATGAGAATATGTCGTTAGAATAATGGCAAAGAGAAAAAATATAAAAATACCACTATAATCCTTTAAAAGATTAGCATAAAAATAACACTATAATCATTTCATTTCACAATGGCAAAGAGAAATTTCATTTAATACCATTGACTTGATAGTGTATGTCTACTATGTCCTTGATCACAAC
Source organism: Chamaecyparis obtusa (assembly GCA_027943335.1). NCBI lineage: Eukaryota > Viridiplantae > Streptophyta > Pinopsida > Cupressales > Cupressaceae > Chamaecyparis > Chamaecyparis obtusa. The sequence continues at coordinate 52,952 of BSBK01007141.1, read as the reverse complement.
CTCTTCCTTGCTTGATAGTGTATGTCTACTATGTCTACCTAATACATGGACTTTAAAATTAAGGGCTCTCTAATAATAACTTAGATAAACTACCACATCCAATTCAAAAATATTCAAATAAGAAGAGATAACCTTACACTTAGATTTCACATGGATTTCACCAAGTACAGACATAGGAAATAAAAAAGGGACAAAAGACAAGAAATAAGAAAAATCATTACGTCTATAGAAAATCTGCATGTTCACAATACTACATGTGCATATAAGAGTTGATAAGAGAAGGTATATGCACAGGTGAAAAACATGTAGATTTATCAACCAAGCATTATTGGGAGCTTGACTCTGCAACAAATGGACTTGTGATGATATTTCACAATAGAACATGTGTTGCAGGATAAGCTCCCATTAGTGCTTATACAAATATGCATGTTCATTACTTGTGCATATGAAATAGCTCTAATGGTTACTTGAAAGAGTGGCTTAATATAAACAAAATGGTTACAAAGATGAGAATATGTCGTTAGAATAATGGAAAAGAGAAAAAATATAAAAATACCACTATAATCCTTTAAAAGATCAGCATAAAAATACCACTAGAATCATTTCATTTCACAAAGGCAAAGAGAAATTTCAGTTAATACCACTGACTTGATAGTGTATGTCTACTATGTCCTTGATCACAACCTCTTCCTTGCTTGATAGTGTATGTCTACTATGTATATTTAATACATGGCATTTAAAATTAAGGGCTCTCTAATAATAACTTAGATAAACTACCACATCCAATTCAAAAATATTCAAATAAGAAGAGATAACCTTACACTTAGATTTCACATGGATTTCACCAATACATCTCAAAATCATTCTTGCACTCCGAAAAAAATTACTCACTAAATCCCTATGCTTATTAATCACCTCATCATTGTATTTATTCTCTACAATTTACTCTGTCTCATGGTACAGTCCAGAATTTCTTGTGTTTAATATTGAAGGTTGGAATCAGAATTTGGAAATTAGTGAGTAGTTTAGTCTGAGACAACTATCCAAAGTGTTTAACAAAATGTCTATTCTATGTTGGTGAGATTTATGATGCAAACTTTGGGTTAGAATTACTAAGCATTCTTACAACTAAACATTATTAGAATTAAAAAAAAAAACTATAAACTAGAAAACCATCACGTTTGAATGCTAAATAAAACCAATTCAGAAAGATACAATTTAAGAATAAAATAAATCTAAAACTAACATGAAATAAGTAAAAATAGAGAACAAAGTCACTGTCATTTTTTGAGAATGGGCCCTCCTCTCCTTCCACAAGGTGATTAGAACACTACTACAAACTCAGATTAGAAACTTCATATATTTATTTCAACAAAACACATTACAATCTTTATTTCTATGTTGTTCTCACTGCTGTTACATTCATTTTTATGCTATTCACTCTATCTTGTCCCATATTATTTCATCATTCTTTACTGCAGTTACATTGTTGCGTTGTTTTCCAGACTCCACACTTCCCTCTGCATCACTGTCACCCATATTTCAAACTCCTTGCTTGCACTCCTCTTCACGCCATTTCCATAGCATTATATATGGTGAAAATCAATTTTACATGGCCCACGGTGTCTAGTTTAGAATAAGACCAGCACACAAATGTAGGGGATTGGTTATTCCATCGCTTACAAGTATACTTCAAAATAAACAAGTTTGTTTTCTATGGCCAAGCCTCACCAAAATATAAAACTAAATATTGGAAGTTATAACAATAAATTAATATAGAGGAATATCCTGGGCTTGTGGATATTCTACATATAGAAAAGCATATAATTTATCAATATATGGATTAATTATATTGACAAGTGTTCCATGGGATGCAGGAAGTTTCTGATTTCCACCTCTTTGACATGTTGTTGAAGCTAATTCACCAAGGCTAAAATGACAACGCTAATTAGCAAATACAATCCAATAATCAATTTTCATATTTTACCTCAAAACTAACAACAAATATCACTTAATTATATAAATATTTAACTATATGCAACGAAGGGATGTAAAAATATATGGTATGATATGCAAATGGAATATAAAAATGTGTATCAAGGCATATAAAAAGGCTAAAATATGGAATGAACTAGAACACAAATGGATCTCATGATAGCCTACTCTTGAAAAATCATGAAATTTCCAACATAAGCGCCATTTTCAAATGCCAAACTAATAGGAATATATGCTAAAGCCTTAAGTTCCAATGTACCATTAGAAAAATCACCAATAAGAGCAATGCTTCCTAGCTAGAAACTTCCAAGCCCCCCTTGCAGGTGTAAGGAAATAGGTGGCACAACCTTACTAGCAAGCACTCTACCCTTTCCTTGCTATACGACCTACAAATTAGATTTGTACGGTTGGAAAACAAACTCAGAAATCAATCACAAAACCCTCAAAACTATAATCAAAAGGGATGGCCTCATATTGCTAAAATGTATGGCCAACATGAGCATTTCCAATGTCATCTAAAACCACATCATCAAAATCTTTAAGTAAAATCTTAGACTCTAATCTTAAGCACAACTATGGATTCTAAATTTGTATGTTTACCTTCCAAATTTGTATGTTTTCTAGTCAAAATATCCATATAATCATTCCACATAACTTTGTTGTGATAAATGAAACCCAAAAGACTCCCTAATTTGTCCTTGTATCTAGATAATGGTAAATGCATGATCAATAGTTTATGGCATATAGTAGCATATCATAAAATAATGTAGGTAAAGTATGAGGCTAGCCAAAAGAATAAAATATGTTGGGGGTAACTAGGACAAATTATCTAATTAGTTATACAAAGGTTCTCTATTCATTTATTCTTTGAACATAGGAGTGAAATTTAGATTGAGTTTTATTCAACATGTGTTGTCTCATTCATTATAATATGGACACTTGTCAAGCTCTATTTTGATCTTCTTGTAGTATTTCTTTATTTTTGAGCACACAAGAAAATAAAGTGGGGCAAGTTGAATAAATTGTATGGTAAAACCTTAAATTTTTTACTACTTCGTATGTCAAAATATTTACTTCATGAAGAAGGGTGGTCCCCTTAATACCACAAACACATAATAGAAACATAGAAACAACAACAATATGCAAGAACAAAAAATGGGCTTCTTATTATCTCCACAAATGTGGAATTACAAACTTTCAGAATTACAATATGCAAAGCCACATGGGCATTCCCTTACAATAATCTGAAGGACAAAGCCTTGAATCAATATCCAGATCTACTACCCAAAACTATCCCGAACTGCCTAAAACAACACTACAACCTTCCTTATATAGACAATTTTCCACCGCTTGGGAAGGTTCCAGAATTTTAGCCAACAAGGCCAACCAAACTTAGAATTATTTTATTTTACAATTTATTACATCAAAGTCAGCTCAAAATAACTTTTGAAACCCAAATAGAAATTTTGAAGGAAAATCATTTTCCGCCATTTCAAGTGACCCAACTTTCAAAGACCATAAGTCATCGCTAGTTGACCCGATTGACTATTATGACCCCATTCCAGAAAGGCCATGAAGTGCTCTACAGGCCTAACTTGCGCAAGTGCCTATCACCCAAATTTTTTACCTCATTCAAGGCCTCTAAAGTGTTCAAAAATGAGTTCAAAGTTTTTGTACCTTGTTGTCAATACTAAAAATCTTCAATATCTACAATGCTAAACTTGATCTGTCAATGAAACTTTACTGGCAAGCTGATATGACCAAAATGAACCTCCAGGGAAGAAATTAGAACATTCTAAGATTATATGACCAACTTACTAAAAATAGCAAGTTTCCATAAATAGTAGCTCTGCACAAGATAGCCCTTATTGAATAAAAACACAGAAATATTTTTGGGTGATGCAAGATTGCTCTTACACCCAGGATGCTCCTGCATCAGACACCCAGGGTAATTTGAGAAGTGACCCTATCAGGACTCAGGTGTGCAAAGGAAAACCAAGATGGTTAACCTCCTCCTTTTTTAGCCATGATGAACCTTCAATAGGTCATCGTTTCCATTTGACCAAATACTCTTCATATGTCATGTTTGTTGTACTTTTGCTAACACGACTATCTATTGTCTTCATTCTCCTTAATATATGAATTGGTTGTTGGAATACTCCATTGTGTTGCTGTAACCTCATCTTCAACACCTCCTTCATGATACTCTATCAGATCTGAAACATTAAATACTGGTGAAATATTCAGCTCAATAGGCAACTCGACCTCATATGCATTTGTCAAATCATGCTTCTTCAGTATCTTACATGGCCCAAACTTCTTTATTTTCAACTTGTTATATGTACCAATAGGAAATCGCTCCTTCCACAAATGAACCATGACTTCATCTCCAACCTAAAAATCCTTATGCATCCTTTTCTCATCTACCTTAGCCTTATATTGCGCATTCATCTTGGTAATATGCTTCCTCACCTCCTCATCGATGTTCTTCAAATGTTCTACAAAATCCTCAGCTTCAACACTACTTATCTCTCCTTTATCTATCTTTCTCAACTCAGATGCATTTTTTGGGACTACTCCCATATACAATCTAGAATGGTGATTTACTAGTGCTCTTGTTGATAGAATTATTGTATGCAAATTCTGCCTATGGTAAAATCAAATCCCATCCTGTTGGCTTATCTCCAACCAAACATCTCAGTAAATTTTCCAAACTCTTGTTCACCACCTTTGTCTATCCATCAGTTTGTGGATGATGTGATGAACTGAACTTCAAATCTATTTTCAACTTCTTCCACAATGTATGCTAGAAATGTCCAATGACCTTAGTGTCCCTATCTGAAACTATACTCTTTGGCAAACCATGTAGTCTCACTACTTCTTTGAAAAATAATTCTGCTACATGAACAACATCATTAGTCTTCGTCCAGGGAAAAAATGTGTCATCTTTGAAAATCTGTCAACTACCACAAAAATTGAATCATGTCCCCATTGTGTCCTTGGTAAACCAAGAACAAAGTCCATACTGATATCCTCCCAAGGCTTCTTTGGTATAGGTAATGGCTAATACAACCCAGTTTCTACTTCACTCCTTTTTCCATCCGACATACTCTGCAACTTTGTACAAACTTTTTGACATCTTGCTAACTGTGGCTGTGGCCAATAATAATTCTCACTAACCAAAGCAATGGTTTTATCATGACCAAAATGTCCAACCAATCCTCCGCTATGCCTCTCCTTGATGAGATTCTCCCTCATAGAACTTCTTGGAATGCACAACTGACTCCCTTTGAATAGCATATCATCTTGAATGATAAAATCCAGCCACTTCATCCTATCTAGAGTAACAGGTTCTATACAAGTTTTCCAAGCTTCACCAAAATTAGGATCCTCTGGATACAAATTCTTGAGTTCCTTGAACCCAACCACCTCAATCTGCATCTCTGTTAGCAATAGTTTCCTTCTACTAAGCGCGTCTACAACCCTATTAGACTTTTCACTTCTGTGTTTCAAAATAAATGTATAACTCTGCAAAAACTCAACCCATTTCAAATGCCTTTGATCAAACTTTCCTTGACTATTCAAATATTGCAAAGCTTGATGATCAGTATACAAAACAAACTCCTTAGGAAGTAGATAGTGTCTCCACTTCTTCAATGCCTAAACTATAGCATAAAATTCTTGATCATAAATAGAATATTTTCTCTTGGCATCATTTAACTTCTCACTAAAATAAGCAATAGGTTTACCCTCTTGGCTCATAATAGCTCCTATTGTAGTACCACTAGCATCACAATCTACTTGAAACACCTTATTAAAATCTAGAAGTGCTAAAATTGGTTGTTCTGTAACTTTCTGTTTCAACAATTTAAAACTCTTATATGCCCCATTAGTCCACTTGAACTCTTTTCTATCCCCTCTCATTGTTTCAATCAAGGGTCCACAAATACTACTAAAATTTATGATAAACTTTCTATAAAAACTAGCCAAACTATGAAAAGATCTTACCTTAGTAGCACTCCTTGGAGTAGGCCATTCAAGGATAGCATGTACTTTCTCTAGGTCCATTTTTAGACCTTTTGCTGAAACTAAAAATTCCAAATACACTAATTCCTTCTTCACAAAACTACACTTCTTCAAATTAATAAACAATTTCTCATCTCTCCGCTTCTCAAACACCATACGAATATGCATCATATGTTCCTCCAATGTCTTGCTAAAGATCAAAATATCATTTAGGTAAACAATGACAACCTTACTCAGAAATTCTTTCAGAACCTCGTTCATGAGCCACATGAAAGTGCTCGATGCATTGGTTAGCCCAAAAGGCATGACTAACCACTCATACAGTCCTTCCTTTGTCTTGAAGGTAGTCTTCCATTCATCTCCTTCTCTGATCCGAATCTGGTGATATCTACTCTTCAGATCTATCTTTGAGAAATACACAGCCCCACTCAAAAAGTCCATAATATATTCCATTCATGGCAATGGAAATCGGTACTTGATTGTGATCTTGATTATTGCTCTAGAATCTGTACACATCCTCCATTTTCTATTCTTATTTGGTGCTAATACTGCTAGTATAGCATAGGGCCTTAGACTCTCTCGAATCAACCCCTTCTACAATAACTTGTGTACTTGTTTGTTCAAATCTTCACTTTCTGCTGCTGTCATTCTATGTGCTGCGTTGTTTGGCAAACTAGCTCCTAGAATCAAATCCATCTGATGATTGATCTTCCTTACCAATGGTAATCCATCAGGTATATTATCAGATACAATATCCTGAAACTCATTCAACAAATTTGCAACCTCTACATGTACATCCTCTACTTCCTCTTTACCAACTTTTAGAATTAAAGAAAAACACACATGCTCATGCCTCATACCATCTAGGAATTTTCTTCCATCAAAAAAAATTATTCTTGCATTACCACATACCTTTTCTTTGGCCTCCTTCAATGGCTTTAGCTTATGTCGCACTCCATCCTTTGTCAGGGAATAGGTATTCACACGACCATCGTGTCCAGCACATCTATCAAACTACCACGGCCTACCCAACAACATGTGACATGCATCCATAGGTATGATATCACATAGTACCTCATCATGGTACCCACCAATCTTGAACTTTACTAGGCACTGTTCACTGACCATGACCTTGTGGTCATCCTACACCTAGACAATCAGATATGGATGTGGGTGTTTCTATCTCTTGAGCTTCAACTTTGTCACCATCTCTTCTGACACCAAATTATCAGTACTGCCACTATCAATAATCACATCACAACACTTACCCTCACGCTTGCATCTGGTCTGAAATAAGCTCCTCTTTTGTTCAGGTTCATTCTCACCACTCAGCAGGACTCTTCTGTTGATCAATGTTTCTCCTCTTTCAACATCTTCAAAATTTGAGGATCTGGCATCTTCATCTACATGTGCCACTATGGCCTGGCCTTCATTCCTCCTATCCATCCTTCCTTGCCATTGAGGACATTCAAATGCCCTATGACCTTCTTCTCCACAGTGAAAACATGTTCCACGGAAGCCTCCTCTTCCTAAACCTTGTCCTCTTCCTCTTCCTCTCTGATCTCTATTGTTCTAATCTTGGAAATGATTAGAGTTGTTTCCTCTCTGATTTTAACTACTACTAGCCTCATCCTTCTTTTTTGAATCTTCATTTTGGCCTCCATATGAGTGTCCAGTAGATCATCCACCGCGACCTCTTCCATTTTGTCTTCTCTTGAACTTCTTATTTATATTTTCCTCTACTTTTAGGGAAAAATGATATGCCTCTTCAATATTGTTCATTCAAACCAGATTCAGCTCCTCCTGATTGCTTAGCCTCAACCCATTAAGGTAATAGGCACCTTTGTCCTTGTCAGCTTCTGTATGGCCTATTTTGATGAGGATTCAATAGAACTCCTCTGTATACTCCTGAACAAATCATCCCTCTTGCTTCAAACTTGGTCAAACTCATAATCAACAAGGATGAACTGTCACTTCAATTTATCCACCATCTGATCCCATCTTGTGATTTTATCTTTCCCTCTTCTATTTCACTCCAAATGAATCTCTCACCACCAGATCTTTGCACGACCTTTTAGTCTGGCCTTCGCTAATTTGACCCTATCAAGATCCTCAATATCTTCATACTCAAAATATTCTTCACATTCATTGATCTAGTCAATCAACTCCTCTAGGTTAAGATTTCCTGAAAATGTAGGAACCTCAATTTTAGATCTTTTCTCGATCTTGGAAATGGCTCGAAAAAGTCTTTCTTCTTCTTGATTCAAAACTTTGACTTCTTTCTGATTAGAATCTCCTTCTCCCTCGGCTTCATCCTTTCTTTCATCTCTGACATTAAGATTCATTCCTCTGTGAATCTCTTCTTGCAATGCTCTCACTTGTCTTTGGAGCACTCTAACCTCAGGTGTTACAACACCAACTCTTCCACCATGTTCCCTTCATGGAGGCATTTTCATTCTTCTCGCTGAAACCCTAACCACGGTCCTGGTGTAAACTACCTCATAGTCGATGATTTGTTTACACAGAAACCCTAACCCATAATCCTGGTGCAAACTGCCTCACAATCAGTGATCTATTTACACACTCAAGAACTCTTGCTTTGATACCACTTGATGAAGGGTGCTCCCCTTACTACCACAAAAACATAATAGAAACAGAGAAACAACAACAATATGCAAGAACAAAAAATGGGCTTCTTATTATCTCCACAAATTTGGAATTACAAACTTTCAAAATTACAATATGCAAAGCCACATGGGAATTTCCTTACAATAATATGAAGGACAAAGCCTTGAATCAATACCCAAATCTACTACCCAGAATTGTCCCGAACTGCCTAAGACAACACTACAGCCTTCCTTATATAGATAATTTTTCACTGCTTGGGAAGGTTCCAAAATTTTAGCCAACAAGGCCGACCAAACTTAGAATTATTTTATTTTATAATTTATTACATTAAAGTCAGCTCAAAATAACTTTTGAAACCCAAACATAAATTTTGAAGGAAAATCATTTTCCCCCATTTCAGGTGACCCAACTTCCAAAGACCATAAGTCATCGCTAGTTGACTCGATTGACTATTATGACCCAATTCCAGAAAGGCCACAGAGTGCTCTACAGGGCTGACTTGTGCAAGTGCCTATCACCCAAATTTTTGACCTCATTCAGGGCCTCTAAAGCCTTCAAAACTAAGTTCAAAGTTTCTGTACCCTGTTGCCAATACCGAAAATCTTCAATATCTACAAAGGTAGACTTGATATGTCAATGAAACTTTACTGGTAGGTTGATATGACCAAAATGAACCTCCAGGGAAGAAATTAGAACATTCCAAGATTGGATGACCAAATTAATAAAAATAGCAAGTTTCCATAAATAGCAGCTCTGCACAAGATAGCCCTTATTGAATACAAACACAAAAATATTTTTGGGTGATGCAAGATTTCTCTTACACCCAGGATGCTCATGCATCACTTCATGAATCAAGAACAATGTAACAATGAAAGAATAATGAATTTTACACAATTGCACAAGTGAACACTAGATTTATATGGAAAACCTAGCTAGGGAAGAACCACAGTGAGAAAAGCCACAATATAGAATAATTTACATAAATTATTTTACATCTAAAACACAAGGAAGAAACTACTCCCTGAAATAATGGCTTTATGGTTATACCAAAGATATTTTAGTACTTAATTTTAATGATAAAATTTAGGCGAGGCTACAACCTTAAAATATTACATGAAAATATTACACAAAGAACAAAAAAGAATATCCACCACAACAAATGTGTACCATTAGCAGCCTTTATCACACTACTTGAAACTTCAAACACTTTTGAATGTAGATACCTTCAGCTCATTTCTTTCAATAATCAATTGGCATTTTTCTCACACACTTCACAATCAAATGCACATCCAAAAATTTGTCACATTCTAAATGATTAGTTATATATATGGTTGTAAGTATTTTGAAATTGGTTATAGATTGGTTGTCAAGTGTTTGAGGGTCTTTTAGAAGAGAAAAATGTGAGTGGATGAGGTATGTAGAGATTGGTGTGAGGAAGCCAATGAAGAGAGCTTTGAATCAATAAAGATAAATGTTCTTGCAACCCTGTGGTTCACTGTTCTGTAGACACAATCATTAAACCAGTGAATTCAAATTCTTGAAGTAACATGTCTTTGATTGGAAATGGAATAATATTGTTTGTAGATTGGTTTACTTACATTTCCCTTCAAATATCTTCATGTTTTATTAAGATTTGAACGAAGAATACAAAGTTGTGTTTGACTGTTTCTGGATTTTGGATTGCAATCAACACTTTGGTATTTGAAGTCTCCTTAAATGGATTGAATCTCCCACCCTATGGCTAATTTGATTGGTGGGAGGGGTCAAACAATGATAATAGTGTATTAAAAGAACAAGACTTTGTTATCTAGAGATTGTGACCAACTATTGTTTAACAACCTTGAATGTGATAATAGCTAGAAGATCTCTTGAAATATCCAAATCCACAAGGATACAAGTGAAGATACAAGGATACTAAGGCTTAATGGACCCAATCTACTACACCACAGGTTAACAAAGTCACCTCAAATAGTGAACAATAATATCAACTACTGTCCTATCTAACAATTGCTTCCAAGGAATTTGTAAATGTCTTTCAAGTAACTATGTTACTTTCTAACACCAATACTAACAGCACAATGTTATTTAACCAACTCCTTACTTTGAGATAGACTACAAGTTTTCTTATGTTCTTTGGTTCCAAACTTACTAACTTTACAAGTTACTCCAAATTCTCAAACCTATTAATACTCTGAATTCTATAGACTCTCGGTTAGTTCACAACGGTATTTTTTTTCTGTAGGTCTGTTGAAAAATTTTGGTCTTAACTCTTGGGATAGATTTATTGGTTTCCCTTGTTTCATTTGGATTCCACAAAGCACTAACAACCAATCTTTATCCAAAACCTTCAACCATTCTTAGAGACACTTTAACCTAGTTGATCAAACAACACCTGGTCGATGCACTAACTAGGTACATTACCTATGATAGTCGACAAGAGTAACGAAGCTTGCAACAAGAGTAAAAAATTTTAAACTCTTCCAATTTCAAATCATTGTTGCAAGCTTTGTTACTCCTGTCGACTATCATAGGTAATGTACCCGATTAGGGCATCAACCTTGAAGCACATTTAATAGTCCACACAGCTCTGAGTAACTTGTCTCTCATCTAGCGACATTGGAATTATTCAGTGAAGTTACAAGCTAGGGTTGGGATTTCATATCAAAGCTGACGATAATGAGTTATGTATCCTGGTATGAAAGAGAATCACTTATTCTGCAATGATACTTAAAAAGAAACAAATTAAGTGACAAAAATCTAGTAGTGTAGTTACATGATTTAGATTGGTATGACAGTTGAACTATTTGTTATTTCAATGGATTGTGTAAATGGAAATAAGACTGAAATTCATGACATACCTATGGTTCAAGTCTTAAACCTGTTCCAGCTTCTACCTCCTTCACACATGCTACAATTATCTAATAATGAAATGAGGTTTGAAACCTTTTTTTTTACTTTAAGTTATGCCCGTGTTGGTCGCAATTTCGACCACCATGATGTTAGTCAAAATTTGGACCAACACGGGCATGTACTAAAAAAAATAAAAAAATTTCCTTCTATAATCTAACCAACCTAAACATTTTTATTTGTTGGTCGAATTGTTTAGTCAAAAAATAAGGTAAAATGGCTTAGTGCATAGAAGTGCTTCCATTTTAAGATGATACAATTATTTATCTCCCCCTTCCCTAGGTCCCTTTTTAATCTATCAACCCTCTCTCTCTTTCTATTTTTTTCTTTCCTCTTCTCCTTTCCTCCCCTCTCTAGGTTGTTACCTCTCTCTCTTCTTTAAGTGGTATAGGATTTAAGGTATATAAAATCCTTAGGGTATTGGCTTTGAAGAGTAGGTGTATATGTAGGTTTTAGGGCATAAGGTTTAGGAGTGAAGGAGAGGTGATGACCTAGACAATAAGAAATATAATAAGAGAGGGAGAGATAATAAGTGAGAGTGGGGTAGGAAAATAAGTATGGGGGTATAAAAGGAGGGGGAGATAGAGAGGGAGAGGGAAAGAAATGGAGGGAGAGACCTAAAGAGGGGAGAGATAGGTGAGAGAGAAGAGAGGAGGAGAGGGAGATAGGAAGATAGAGGGAAGTATAACATTTATTTGAACAGATCCATTTTTAGTGAATTTGATGGTATATGTATTTTATTAGTTTAAAAAAATCAAATGAATCTTGTTTGTTGTAGGAAGATGGATTGGAAGGTTGACGTAAGAAGATGAATTTCATTTAATACAATGCAAATGATTATGTTTAAGAGAACTAAATTTTAATTTTTGCTAACATTGTTAACGACTATGTCAATAATGGATGCTATACATATAAATAAACTACACATGATACTAGATTCCTTCTAGGTAACATGTTTATCTTAGATAGAATCATAGGGAATACTCAATAATATTTTTTGTGCCTTATTCCATTTGAATTCCTCCACAGAATATTAACATATTGATTTTGAAGTAGAGACTTTTTTCATCCCAATATCATCTATATCAAAGATACAAGGGTCTCCCTTCAATATGATCCCAAGAAATGAACCCAACTATAACCATTATAAACCTAAAAAAACTATAAAGAACAACAAAAATTTAACATTAAAACTTAAAATTGGAAGAGTAACAAATTGGATTGATTGAAAGATCTTACCAAAACGTAAGTTTTTTCTTTTTTGTTTTACCAGAAGTTAAGTTGATGGATTCCCTACAAGATAAAAGGTGGTTGGATTCATCAACCCTAAGAGAATGTAATGCCCATTTACATATCATTAACCATAAAGTCGTATTTCCCATCTACATAAAAAATAAGCGAGCTAGACACACTACAAAATATTGCCATTGTTATTATCATTAAAAAAAATTGGAAAAAGCAAAATGTGTATGTCGAAAACAAGCATAATTTAATATTTGGATTTTATTTGTGCTTGCAACCTTTTACATTACAATTAAACCAAAATATTTGTACGTAGATTCAAGGATTTAAACATAAATATTTAGAAGTTGTAAGATTGTCAAGAAGTTTTTTTTATATTAGTTAATTTAACTATTAAAAACACCTTTTTTCACATAATCTAAAGATTTAAAAAAATTAAGTTTGTATGCTTTGAGGATCAAAATCCCAAGAGATGTTAAAATTACAAACATATAGGATAAGAGACAAAAAAGGGTTAGATTTAAGAAAAACACTACATCCCTTCTCTTTCTATGAACATAAAACAACAAATCAAACTCGCTCAAAATTTTGATTTACAACAAATACTATTGAAAAAACAACTTTATATTAGTTTAAAATGATTATTGAGTTACTCAACATGGTGGGGGGACAAGATTTTTCTAGATTTTCTTCAAGATAGCATATATGTTTCTAATAAAATAATGATTACATTTTTTTGGTGACATAAATTAAAGATTTACATAGATTTGTAGTCAGATATGTCTTTTTAATATATGTTAATACAACTCAAATTTACTAAAAACATTAACATAATAAAAAAATTCAATGAAAAAAATTATACACAGATTAATATGTGAATGAATTTAAATCAACAAAATAATTACAAATTGTTCACTTGTAGGTAGAAATATTTTTTAAATTAAACCATTTTAATACCATAATATATCTATAACACTATTCACTAGCATTTAAAACATTAACATGATTAACAATTTAAACCCAAAGTTTGAAACATTATAAATTTTTACTATCATATATATAGCACTATTCACTATCATTAAAAACATAATAGGATAGACAATTTAACCACAAATTTTGAAACACTATAATTTTTTATAAAAAAAATAAAAATTTATTTTTGTAGTTGTTATTCTTGTATAATACTATTTATTATCATATACAACCATACCATATATAATGTTATTCACTGTCATTCAAAATATTAATAGGTTGACCAAAATTTGAAATGTTATAAATTTTAATTAAAATTAAAGATAATTTATTTTTGCAATGGCTATTTCTATTGAATTCTAGTGTAACAAATTAAAATACATTACAAGGGGCATAGATGCTCTAACTAGTTCAATTGTCTATAGTAGATGATAATAAAAAATTCGAAGGTTGATATACTCACATGAATACATCTAGTATACAAAAAAGGAGTAAGAGACTATCCATCTATTCCCATGCGCCAATTATATTATTACTACATTCAGCTAGATCACAGTCATAGGTGCCTAGTGGAGGTGCAATATGGTTAGGGTTTGACTCCACTGACTTAAATTAGAAATCAACCTTGTGAGCTATGTTAATATATTCTTGATCTTGTTTCTTTATCTTCTTATCCTCTAGGAACTTGTTGAGTAGATCAAGTTCTTCTTTATTCAAGTTGTTTATTCCATGTGGAAAGAAATGAGTAGAATGAATCTCTAATTTGTACATAATTGAGATGCCTTCCTTCAAAAGAATTATATGATTTAGCTTTTGAGAATTTTGATGGATACAAAGACCTATAGAAAAATATTGAGGAACGTGAGCTCACTATGGAACTCAATAAGATACCTTCTTTTGTCTTGAAAGACTTGAACCTCATTCTCTTCTTCCATAAAAGCTATAAAATCTAGTTAAAAAGGATAAGCCAAAACGTATTCATGTCATTGTTGAATGCATTAGCATAACCAACTAGAACTTCATGCCATGAAAAGTCAATTTTATCATTCCATTTAACAAGCTAACCAACAAACAAAGACCATAGAGCAATAACATACTTACAAGCAAAAAAAATGGTCAAAAGATTCATTAACATTGCAAAGATCACAATTTTTACATTGAAAACGAATATTATCATAACTTGGCCTATAGAAACTTTCTTAAGGATAAAGAGCCAACAAAAACAAGCAAGCTTGGGTTCAATAGAGTTTTGCAATAGATGGAATAAAATAAAGGACCACCAAGTATCAAAACAATTTTGATTCCAAGTAAAATGTAACCATTTAATCACCTCACTAGGCCAATTGACATGTTGTAGATTTTGTTCATAGTAATATCTTGCAAGGTAGAGCCATCTTTCCATTTTAGTTGATTGAGAAATTTTGGTTATGTTAGAAGCTTATCAGAGATGCCTCCCCTTAACCCTTTTTGAATTATTGAGTTTGTTTTCTTTTGAGTGTTAGGCAGTAAGAGCCTTGCCTACAAGTGATCCCAAGTGCTCACAACCCCTCTATCTATTGCATCTTCTAAGCTAGAGATCCCCTTAACCTTTGACCTGAACAACCCTTTGAGAAATCAAGAGGCTTCCAACTGAGTGTGATTTTACACCAGAACGATCTATAAGAGGCACAATATGGGGGGAAAGAATCCAACCCTCATTAATAATTAAAGACTCCCAATCATAAAATATATAATAAACCAAAATTTATGACATATCCTATAGTACTTATGACATTCAATTCATTAATACAATTAAAAATTGATTGAATGAATTATATGCTTTAAGACATTGGTTCATTGATTTATATGCTTTGAAAATATGAAATTAAAATTAAAATGAATTTTCACATTCATTATCCAATATAAACCAATAAAAAAACAAATATCTAGACTATTTTACAATTATCTAAAATGAAATAAAAATTAAATAAGTACCTACTCTACCTGGGCACTATGGTGGAGTAAATGTTCTACATAAGCACCTCTCTCTCTATATATATATATGTGTGTGTGTGTGTGTGTGTGTGTGTACGTATGTATGTATGTGTGTGTATATATATATTCTTTTTTCTTTCCTCTTCTCCTTTCCTCCCCTCTCTAGGTTGTTACCTCTCTCTCTTCTTTATATGGTATAGTATTTAAGGTATATAAGCTCCTTAGGGTATTAACTTTAGGGATTAGGTGTATATGTAGGTTTTAGGATATAAGGTTTAGGAGTGAAGGATAGGTGATGACCTAGACAATGAGAAAGATAATAAGAGAGGGAGAGCTAATAAGTGAGAGTGGGGGAGGGAAATAAGTATGGGGGTATAAAGGGAGGGGGAGATAGAGAGGGAGAGGGAAAGAAATGGAGGGAGAGACCTAAAGAGGGGAGAGATAGGTGAGAGAGAAGAGAGGAGAAGAGAGTAATTGGCAGATAAAGGGAAGTATAACCTTTATTTGAACAATCCATTTTTAGTGAGTTTGATGGTATATTGATTTTCTTAGTTTAAAAAACTCAAATGAATCTTGTTTGTTGATGTAGGAAGATGGATTCCAAGGTTGACGTAAGAAGATGAATTTTGTTTAATACAATGTAGATGATTATGTTTAAGAGAACTAAATTTTAATGTGTGGTAACATTGTTAAGGACTATGATACTATATATAGAAATAAACTACACCTAATACTAGATTCTTTCAAGGTAACATGTTTATCTTAGATACAATCATAAGGAATACTCAATAATAATTTTGTGTGCCTTCTTTCATTTAAATTCCTCAATGGAATATTAACATATTGATTTTGAAGTAGAGACTTTTTCCATCCCAATATCATCTATATCAAAGATACAAGGGTCTCCTTTCAATATGATCCCAAGAAATGAACCCAACTATAACCATTATAAACCTAACAAAACTATGAAGAAATACAAAAACTTAACATTAAAACTTAAAAGTGGAAGAGTAACAAACTGGATGGATTGAAAGATCTTACCAAAAGGTAATTTTTTTTCTTCTTTTTTAGAAGGTAAGTTGATGGATTCCCTACAAGAGAAAAGGTGGTTTGATTCATCAACCTCAAGAGAATGTAATGCTCATTTACATATCGTTAATCATAAAGTTTTATTTACTATCTACATAAAAAATAATTGGGTTGGACACACTACATAATATTGCCATTGTTATTGTTATTATCATAAAAAGACAAAAAAAAAAAAATACAAGATGTTGAACCTTTAGAGAAAGAGAATTCCTATGAATTCCTCTTGTTGTAGCTTTTCACCTAATTAAGGTTTTAATTAGGGTAATCTGGCATGTTCGTTTATTTAAGCTATGTTCATGTTGTTGTGAGTTTATGAAAATATTTATACTATACTTTTCATTTATTTTGAGACGTGATATTTAATGTTTAAGAATTTGATTGATTATATTAAAAATTAAAAATATATTGTTCATGATCAAAAGAGGTATGACATGTATGCTTTATGAATCATGTTATGATAATAATATTTAATGTTTAGATGATAATAAATTTTACTAATTGATTCGTTGATGTGAAGGAATTAGTGATTTCATATTAGAAATTTTATTTCAAATACACCTTAACAATAAGCATCTATTTACGTCGTAGGTGTTTCCTATTTGGAAAGCCTCGGCCTGATTTTGAAGATCAACGAATGGAAGTGCTCTAAAGCCCAATGACGGACATTGGGAGCTTCTCCGCCATCCATTCACCTACGAATGTCACCCACATATTTCGTTCACCTATCCGCTGTTCTAGTTTGACAGATTTATTTCCCATCTACATCATTTAATTCTTTGATGGCGTGCTAGGTTGAAATTCAACACTCATCAATAGAAAAATATCGTGAGGCTAGCTAAGCAAAGTCCATCACATCACATTAGTGAATTCAACTACATTAACCTGTATCAGTGTAAATGACCTCAAATTCATTGCCAGCTCTTTGTCATTTATTGTGCAGTTATTGCATTTTCTCTAGAATGCTCTCTACACCGCCGCCCTACCACCTCTTGTTCTATAAATTTAAAACAACTCTATCAAGTTTTAATAACTAAACTGAATATCACAAGACAAGTCACAACATAGAACATCAAATCTTATACCTACATAGTGGAAGGGAAGGCACTGGAAAGAAGGTCACAACACATAGCAGCAATTACGGTACTTTTGCCCATTTTGTAGCCTTCTTTTCTCTTCAACGATATCATTCACTCCTATTATCATTTGCTCCTTCAAAATAGAAAGAGTTTTCTACCAGTTATGAACTTTTCAAGGAAATACTCATCAAAGCTTAAGATATTTAGAAAATACTTTTATTGATGCAATAATGGTCAACCTAATGTTGAACTATAATGCTTGTATCGTCCGTTGAACCCATCAAACATTTTGTTATATCATCTGGCAAGTCACAACACAGAAAAAATAATATATGATATATGATATTTATGAGAATATCTCCTGAAAATATAATCTAGATTCGAATTTCTCAAATTCATTATTCTGTAACCTGGTAAGTGCATTTTTTTCACTTAAGTGCAGATTCCCGAAAACCAAAACAATAAAAGTTTTTAACGCAGCTCACGATAGCATAAACTCAGGCTTGAAATTGAAGCTAAATGCTCTATACCTTTTTATAGGTGGGCATGTAGAGAAATATCTTACAGCTTTTGAAGACTGAAAGGTTATTCTGACAAAATATACTCTATAGAGTACGCTTTCCTATAATCTGTCAAACCAAAAGCCCTATGTTGAAAATTAGACGTCTAGGCCTAGAGTAATGCAGTATGCACCAGCTCATGTTGTCTCAATGGAAGTAACAAATTTCTTCTGTCAAAAAAATCTGAGACAATTTCAATGCATGGAGCCCAAGAATTGTAAAGACTGAAATTCAACCAAGTATGCCACATAAGCTTTTAACATAATAAGTCGAAAGTCCAAGTCGATATTTCAATCAATTAATTCCAAAACTTGCACCAATGAAGTTCATACAAACGACCATCTTGTCGAAGTACAAAGAGTCACAAGATATAATACATACAGATACATGCCGACCAACTTGTCGGATGTCAGAAATCAATCTTACAAATTAAATGGTTACATCCAAGTTATTACATTCAGAAGTGTCGACCAACTTATCAATCACTAGATAAAGTACATCAAGAAAGATAGAGAGAAAAGAAGAAATATGAGCACTGGAAGTATCAACTCATCAGGTTCTGTCTCTTGAGCCTCGGACTGAGTCCCTTACACTTCTTTGAGAACAGAGGTGGGGTCCAGGCACTTTTACCGCCCAACCGTGGAGTGGTCAGCTCCGGAAGTGATGAGCTTCCCCGGGGTTCTTCTTGACATGAAGAACGCCCCATCCCTGCACGAGAGGCCTAGCTTCTAGCTACTGGCAGATTCGGATGGTCTTAGTGCAGCCGTGTAACTTAACCTACAGCACATATGCCTATAGTAGGTTCTATACAACGGATGTAGCAAGGGGTGAAGTTAACCAAGCATAATCAATAAAAACTTATGCAATTTTCTACTTTGGCCAAAGTAATTTTTATCCAGATTTGAACTAGCAGGTAAGAACATTACCCTCCCTTGTAATCTACATTCGGCACATCTTCCATCAATTGATACATTCCAGATTCCACATGAAAACAGGAAAATAACAGCACCACAGCAACATAATTCAATAAATTCAGCAATTAAAGAAAGGTGTTTCATTATCCATTCAGTACTATAAAACAATTTCACTGCTGTAAGGTTTCACCCAATTTGCTCTGTTTTTGTATACTAAGGTTTTTCCAGTTTAAAACAAGTGGAGAGTCAATAATCTCAGACAATAATACCCCATTATTAAACAACGTAGTGAATTTTAGCATAAAAAGAAGACTGAGTTCTCTATCTACACCCAAGATATAAGAAAGAAATGATTTTCTTTTCAGGAAAACTCTGTTCGCCGTTCTGGTTAATGGAACAATGAATTTAACAGATTTGTTTCAATAGCATGAAAATATAGTAGGGGCACTATGAAATGAAAAATCACATGATGATTTATCGAATGAACTATCATGGAAGATGCAGCCTAGAGAGCAGTGTACACAGATGTCTTAGCTCATAATGGACAGAACAATGAAGAACAGCTATCAAAGTTAGAGACAGTGATGCAAAACAATGCCAAAGAACATAGTCATGTAAAAGATGCAAGTAAGAGAAATAGATCTAAAACATATTTCAGACTTGCGGAAATGGGTTTTATGAATGGTACTTTCGTGATGATTAACATTAATAAGGAATGGACTAGAGAGCACAAATGGGCTAAGGAACAAATTGTATCAACATCTCCACACATAGCCAAAGAGCCAGTCAGGTCAGCAGCGAGGAAGTGACTTCACATGCCAATGTGGTTTGAGATAAGTCAGATTTGGTCACTGAAAATAAAGAAAAGAAAGGCACCGCTCCTAGTAAAAGGAAATCACTAACGTAGGCCACTAAGCACAGAGAAGCAGCTACGCCCATCATAGCATTGAACATTGTTCATACAACAGGAAACGCCTAGTTTGGTGAAGTCCACACCCAAACATTAATCTAGTCACAAGCCTATATGGCACCCATCCTAAACGACTTTCAGACCTGTCATTTTCGTTGCATAAAAATACAAGCACATAGTTTGAGATTCAGATGGCTTAACCACACTAAAACCCAAGTTAAGGCAACAAATATAGCAGTAATATGATGTTGTCGTGAGTGCAAAAGTCGAAGCTCTGCTTTTCTAACAATGGTAAAGCAGAGTTTTGTACTGTTGAAAATTAATAAATACTATGTTATGGGAAAAAAAAGTGCTAAAACTAAACCCCTAATAATCGTCCAGCAATTAGTACCAATTATGGGCTAAACGGGTCTGCAAACAAGGATAAAGCTGTAACCCTACACAACACTTGGCATCACAATTGGCTCGCACTCCAGGTAATGGCACTTCATACTTTTGTATGTATATTGAAAACAATATCATAAGAGAAAGAAGGAATCTTCACGTACAGGATATCCAGATAACCGCATTACATACCCAAATTAAAATTAAATAAACCAAATTTAAAACATTGGGGTTTCAGAAACACGAAAGATATTATAGTGATAAAAATACTAATGCCAAATGACATAATTAGGGAACTGGATTGTGGTTTGAAAACACGATCTATGTTTGGATAGATATATAGAGCAAAAGCAACCCATTAAACTTTAGAGGCCATTTAAACAAAATAAAATCTGGAAACAAATATTTATGCAACTGAATCATTATTATCAATTTAGGAAAATGTGAATGTAACAGTTCAGCAGATAGGCATCTTTTTCACAGCATGAAACTATGTTTACTGCAGAACAAAAACTCTCTACTACTTAAAATAAAACCCGCAGTAATCAAGAGACTCAAGCATATCGAATAACTATCTTGAAAGGAAAACAAGAAATGGAGAACCTGACAGTCAAGAAAAGACAATAAAGGAACCTGGTTGTAAACAGATAATGTGGCCTGCGGTGTTTTTCCAATTTTCCCAAATCCTTCCCAGTTCAATTTTCTTTTCAAACTTTCTCCCCGTGCATGTCAAGAAAAGATCCCCCCAAAATGAAGAGTTTTCCGGAAATATAACCACTCTTGCCCATAACTAATTCTTGGTTTTAAAAATAAAAGTAAAAGATAACAAACTATAAAAATACACACATATTTATGACAACACAAATTTGTTAATTAACATTCCATCTATATTCTAGAAAAGCAAATTATCTCCAATTCCTAACGATTATTAGATAGCATAATCAAGTTCACATTTTCCCATTCAATAAAAAAAAATGATCGCATTTTTTTCCAATCATTTAAACACTCATAAACGTTTATACAGTGGTGTGTGCATCCGAATCTGACACTAGGCGGGGAGTTAGACCTCTCTCCTCAACCACACCTCTGTCCTTCGACCTGCATCCACTCAAACACTCGACAAGAAAAACCATCATTAGTAATTCACATAATAAATATATCTCCAAAATCAATAAAACATTCTAAAATTGCAACATTTTACCAATTTCATAATTACCCAAACATGTCGAGTCATCCAAGTCGGCATAATTCGACTGAATGATCCGCTTAACTAGGAGGTCGCAAAACCGGTCGTGACAAGAATAGAGGTTGCCGAACTGGGACAAAACAGAACTTCCCAGTCATAGATTTACACGCACAGTTATTTTGCAGTAAACATCAAAAGAAAAATATAAGTCCAAAAGGATTGTAGGGCAATGGCAACAAGTAGCCCGTGACCCAGATTCAAATGCCCCTGCTAACATAAAACAGGCCACATCTGTAAGACACATAGCCAGTGTTTTTGTGTCAGGGAAGAAAATTGGGGTTTTACATCAATCTACTAAACACAGTCCAGGGGCCAGTTTCACATCTTTAATAACAGTAACAAGTCCCTACAAAATTGATATGCCAAGACCGGAGTCAGAATTGTATATAGAGAAATTGCATTCAATAAGATCAAAAAATATTATGATTCATTAAAAGATAATAACCTAAAACACAATCAGATTACAAATCGTACATACAGAAAATGCATTAAAGAATCTGATGTATTACAAGCGCATAAAATAAAAGCATTTATGATGTATTAGAAGTCTGTTTCCCGTCAATGCCTGGCGACAGAGGGCACACACAAGACCCCTGGTTAGAGCCCGAGTTTGCTCTTGCGAAAGAAACGTTTGGCTTCCAAACGAAACATACAAAACTGAATTGGGGCTTCGAGAATCTAGCCATTGCACCAATTTTTTCTCGCTAATGTCCGATCTTTTCCCCCTCATGTTAGCAATGCAGCCCAAAGGAACGACGGGACCGGCAGACAAAACGGGCTTACCGTTTAATACATTTTTCAAGTGCTGCAGATATCGAGGCTCGACCTCCTCGAACGTGTTGACGAGCATTCCCCAGCATTCACTAATTGACTGCATCTTCCCCATTAAAAAACTTAGACCCTAGTCAGTGCGATCTGGTACGAGAAATCTCTGAGGCATCTCCTCCTTCGTAAATTTAACTGCAGATGACAAGATATCATCGACCATAACGCAATCGCCCTCCTTGCACAGCGTATCTGTGGTTATGGTGCGACAGATGGCATATAAGGTGATTGCTCTGGACAAAGCCAGGAGGGCACAGACAAGTCCGTTTCCCGTCAATGAATTTTCATAGCCTGTAATCTCTGCACAACCCGTTCACCTGGCATTCATCTTCCAGTGCCTGCCATCTGACCACCCAATCACCTGAATATATCAGATATGATATTGCTTGCCATAACACAATTAAAAGTACGACAAAGATCTCGCTATGGTGAAGGGGTGGAACATTTCGTCTGATAAACTGCATATTGCTTGCCATAACACCACAGGACTCATTAAAATCTGCACGGCAAAAAACTAGAAATTTAATAAAGACTCATGTTTATAAAGACATTTGTTTGCACTATTTGCTTCCACATAATTACATGCAGGACACTACAGAACAATTGCATGCTGAGACTTTGGTTTTTGCCCCCTTCCTCTATATCTGGGCATTCTCTTGCGTGGAAGTCTGCAATGCCTCCGATCGTGCCAACGGAAAGTTGCCACTGCTCTTATTTTTCAGGCAGTTGTTAAACCTTGATCAACTCTTGTTAAACAGTGACAGGCAAAACTCAGAGTTTCTGACATTATGCAGTCACCTTAGAAGAACGTGCATTCTCTCACCTTGGAAATTTCAAAACCTTTCCTGCCCTTCTCCAACCGCAAAGAGTGACCAATAGCACACTGCGAGCATATTTTTTATGGTTGTCTGTGACCCATTTGTTAGTTGGGTTTTAGGGTTTACATAGGTTAGATATTAGGGAGTTTTGTTTACTCATCTCCATTCATTCTTTCCTAGTCTTTCTTATTTTATTTTTTTTCTACCCCTTTCCATGATTTCCTTTCTCGGGAGAATGCAACACCAGTTAGGTAGCAACACCATTTATTTCATTTTTAAAAGTGCTCAAAGCATATGCCTTTTTACCTTATTTCACTCATCGGAAGTCTCTTCTGTGCATTTCTAACACACAGTGATCGCTGGTACAAAAGCTTTATGTTGCTTTCAAGTCCAAGAATTATTGAAGTCCCTTCTATTGCTTTCGCCCATTTCAAAACCCAAATTTGATTAACAGACTTCTTGCTGCTTTTGCAATATGAATATTCTGCCAAATTTATAAATACTTTTGTAGTTCAACACGCTGCTTTGAATTCTCAAATCGTATGCTCCAGAAAAAGTGCATTGGATGAAAATATTTTGGGGATTTTCGGTAAACAAGTGATTGGGAGTATTCTTTGTTACACTACAAATCCACAACTCAAACAGTAAACTTTTCAACTCGCTTGAGGGCTTAATTTATATGAATGAAAATGTCTGTAGGAATATCTCATTTGGTTTGCATATCTATTTTACCCATCATAATAATATATTCAATTTATTGCACTGTAATATCCTTTCATGATCCATCGATACATGATTTTATTGGAATAAATGAAGCATTTTGTTTTCTTGTTATTTTTTACTTTTAGTATTGTTTGATTTTTGAATTAGATGTGTATAAGTTTTTGTATCAATATTTTAAATCACATTTGGTGAGCTATCATAAGAATTAAAGAAGTAAGAAATAAAAAAAAATTATCACCATTCTTTTATTTTTATTCAATCTTTTAATAGATATTTTTTAAATTATTGAGAGTAGTATTTTTCAATGAAATCTCTGCAAATGATTTTCATGAATATTATTGATGATGAGAAATAAAACAGAAAGTATAACAATTGATACCTAGTTCCTGACAAAACTATATAATTGTTTTGAAAAAATAATAGATTTTAGTTATAAGAGTTTTTTAAAAGTTAAGTATAAAATATCATTAGTAAAATAGTCTTTGGATGAGAATTTTCTTCTTAATATAAGAAAAGATTTTCAATACATAGTAACATATATTTTCTAACACTATTATTATTTAGTTGTAAAATGTTATTGTTATCATTGATAGACACAAATTATAAATGAAAATGAATGAAGTAATCTTTTGTTTTCACAAGGTTTACTAATACAAAATTTGGTTCTAAATTTTAAAAAGTCTAATAATATGTAAAAGTGGTGTATCTATTATAAAATTTTATATTGATTGCATAACATTATAAATCTTCATTATTATTCTATTTTAAAAAATAAATTATTATTAATTAATTATTTGATTCAACATCCACATATCATATAAAAAGATGATTAACAAAGTACATATAAAAATCTAATATTTTATTCTTTTAATAGATTTCATAGAATTTGTAATATTTTAAATATTAATAAGAATAAGTAATCGTATTCTAAAAATCTATACATATTTCTCAACCATAATGGTTTATTTTGTTAACCAATATTAAAAATTTATTTCTAATATGTTCATTACATAGGATTATTTTTGAAATATGAAACACATGCAATTTCTGCCAACAATAAACTTATACTTACCTTAAATGTTAACTTGTATGTTTGTTCAATAGGACCAAGCAAGCTGATTTCAAAGTCAACAGATTTGACTATACAACTATTAAAGGTGTCATAGTTTATACACATCATACCATCCTTAGCAAGTATGCCCACACCTTTAAATTTTAGAAATGACACAATCTATATTCCATTGCACTTTAAAATTTAATTTAGATTGTATAATAAATTTCCTTGCATTTCTTTTTATTAAGTTATGGCTACAGTTTTTAATGTATAATGAAATGTCCACTACAAAATTGAATACTGGTCTCATACTCCTTAATTTAATTTGGTACTCCACGACCCAAGCAATTTAAGAATATTAGAATCTGTACTACTGCCCAACCAAACTCTACTCCCCCATATGTAATCTTTAGATATCTAAACACCCAACCATTTGTTATTGTTTAGTTTAGCTTTTATTATACACATGCATAATATAATACATGTCTACTTTAGGTACACATTGCTTGACATTTTCTACTACACCCACCACAATTGTTTTTAAAACAATAACTTATTGTAATATTTACATTCATTGCTCTCAAGAAATGGCAACCAACATGAGAAACAAGGAAATCATTGAAGTCCTAAGTGGAGAGACAAGAAACAATGTTAGCAGCCCGCCAACTCCAATTGTAGAAGCTAATATACTACAAGAATCATGTTGCTCAATGAATCAACCAACAAATCTTGTAACCAATGTTCAATCTCTATCTTTGATTTTGTCAACCAATTGTCATGATATTGTGCAGAACTTCAAAGTTGAATGCCAATTCCCTGTAGTGGAAGAAAAAGACATCATTACACTTCAAGATAGTTGTACTGAGTTGGAGGGCCTATGCACCTTCGTGAAAGAGATGTATTATGATCGTTATTACACAGGTGGTTCAACACCCTCCATAGTTCAAGCATATGAGTTGTACTTGAACACAAAGTGATCAACTATCCTACCTTCCACTAAGTAGTTCAAGAACAACCATCTATATAGATAATCGAATGTAAATAGAAAAGCTTTTATTTATGCACTATGTAACCTATCTACAAACGTGAATGTGATTTTGGGTACAATAAATACATAAATAAATGTCTTACAAATAATTTTTCCTTGGAAGAATTTACTTTTTCATAGATTAAGTATTATTCAATTGGCTTGTTTATAAAGAGATAATCGTATACAATGCATTTTTATACAAAAACACTAACTAGTGTAATATCTAAGGCACAATTATTGTCAAATAGAGGAAAAAGAAACGAAAATCAACAACTTATCTAGCAACATGTTGTTTATATTTTTTACAAAAAAAATTGAATATAACATGCTCAAACTACTTCACCTGAAATTGAACTGCATTTAACATATACTGCATTCTCCATAGCCTAACAACCAAATTTACCCGCACTTGCAGGCTACTTGGTTCCTTTTAGATTGTACTTCACAATGGTAACTTTAATGATAGGCACACTTGCTAAGATTCTTGAAGGCACGCTTATTACCAATCCATACTTACAAGTTACATCTATACATTCTATCCAACAAGCACATTCTACGTCTACCAAATACCAACTGCAACTCTCCGATGGTGGACACACCCATTTTGCACTACTACCAAACAAATTCACAGATCTTGTCATTGAAGAGGCTTTGGTGAAGGGCTCAATTATTTGCCTCAATAAATATTCTTGCAAGATGTTACAGAACTTCACATAAGCCCTTTCTTTAACACTACCGTCTTAAAGTTTTAGATTTCCAAGCTAAAACTCCTACCTAAATTCTCACTCTTTATTCTTTGTAGGGCACTCTTAGTTGAAAACTTTGATATCATCTCAAACAATGTAGCTCTAGTTGGAACTCCAATTCCACTCCTTCAGATTACTGACTATCTTTGTGCTTCAACCTCTGAACATGCCTTAGGGTCTTCTCCAACTACAAAGTATTTTGTACAAAATATTGCTCCTATTCAGCCACTCCCCATTAAATCATTGACTTCATATCATAGGAATTGGTCCATTGAGGGTCGAGCATTAGGAAAAACACCAATCCATGAATACAAAAATGCTACCCGTGAAGGAAAAGTATTTGGTTTCGAAGTCATAGATAAAGACAAATCTGAAATCCATCTAACTTGTTTTAATGAACTAGTAGATGAGTTCTATGAGGTTATTCACCTTGGTTGCCTATACAAGATCTCTGGTGGTCACATAAAAGTTTCAGATACAAAATATAGTAGCTCGACAAACCCTTACGAAATAGTCCTATTAAACTCATCAATCATAACTCCTTCATCATGTCCAGACTCTACAATACCCAAGCATAGCTTCCACTTCAAGAGCATAGATTTACTAGATGGATTTCCTGTCGACTCCCTTGTAGATGTCATTGGCATACTTGTATCTATAACTCCTCCATCAACCATACACAAAAGAAATGGAACTAACACAAAGAAATGTATAGCAACAATAAAAGACATGTCAAACTGTACCATTGATATTACACTATGGGGTCACCACTGCGAAGTAGAAGGCAAACAAATCTTTGATATGTTCACCCAACAAACTCCAATCATAATTTTAGTGAAATCTGCAAGTCTAATATCATGGAATGGAAGAAAACTTGATAGCACCTTTCCAACCTCTATTATAGACAATCCAACTTTGCCTGAAGCTTCTGCATTAAAAATATGGTATACAGATTTGGGAAATGACCAACCCTCTATATCCTTGTCCAAAGGCCATAGTCACCTAGCCAAGTTTGTTGATCCAATAGATATCTCTACTATTGTCCACAAAGAATTTTCCAACAAAAATCCTGTTTGTGTAGAAGCAAAAATCACTAAATTGTATTTGGACAACTTCTACTACCTTTCATGT
Organism: Chamaecyparis obtusa; assembly: GCA_027943335.1. NCBI lineage: Eukaryota > Viridiplantae > Streptophyta > Pinopsida > Cupressales > Cupressaceae > Chamaecyparis > Chamaecyparis obtusa. The sequence continues at coordinate 24,702 of BSBK01007141.1, read as the reverse complement.
CCACTAGTAGTAGACAACAAAAATTGTAAGAAAAAAGTTGTTCGCTGCTCAACAAACACATTTCGGTGCCCCAAATGTTCTGTTGAGCTCTCCAACTGTGCCTATAGTTACATGCTCAAGATGGACTTGCAAGATGCTACAGGTGAATTGCTAAAGGTAACTACATTTGAAGGACCCTCCATTGATTTGTTGGGAGTACCTGCAAAAGATTTACAACTCCTACTAGCTGAGCCTGATGCTGCAAAACATATATTGGACAGTGTTATAAATAGTCAGTTTCTCTTTGAACTTACAATTAAAAAAAATCCTTTTGGGGGTCAAGACACGCAAAGCATTGCGTTACAGCCCTAAAGCTTGGTTAAAATTGGCACATGGATCTCAGTATGCACAATTACATATCCAAATTTGAAAGCTTCTACTAGAGTGTTATGTATAAAGAAAAGTTTTCATACCCTACTATGATAAATGTAATTATCCCTTACTTTTTTGGATGAACCCAAAAAAAGATTACGCTTGTAATATAAAATTCTAGATGTGTAAGTACTATATTTCCCCTGACAAATAAATAAATTATGCATGTACCTATTTTTGTTCTAATTCTTCCAATGAAGCATAAGAAAATTTGTCAATAACATGTTTACTACATTTACAAGTACCCACTAAAATATTTGTATATTTTTTTGTGCATCTACTCTAAAAAATGCTTCCAAAACATTACCAAACAATAAATTTCCACAGTCTACTAAATATTTTCTCATGCAATCTTTACTCCCATTGTTTTCCTACTATATATGTCTTGCTTTCACCTCTTTTAACAAGGTTTTTAATTTAAATTGGACTACATATGTATATGTTCTTACTGAATAAAGTAAGACATAAATTTTAATGTAGGTAACAAATTAGAATCATTTTACGTAGAGAAATTTAACAATAAAATATTTAGAAACATATTAGTTCTTTCAAAATACCTATCTAATTTAAAAAACACTAATTGCAGGTCTATAAAACTTCTCTCTTATTTGGGTGTATATCTATAAATGGATATACAAAATGATAATGCTCAGGAAAAGAAAAATTAGGCTAACCAAAAGTGACGAGAAAGGTACCAAGCAACAAAGAACATTATGAACAAAAAAAATTGAGAAATTCGTCAAACTCTTACAGGTGAAGCATCCATCCCTGTAGTGCCTACATTGCCTATGCCAAACCATCTACAAGAAAGTTTGCCTCAAATTGAAAGCACTCCTCACTTCATCCCACCCACCCACCCATATTCTCCCCATTTCTCTCAAAACTACTACACAGCTAGAGACAATTTCCATTGCAAATTGGATAACCTTTCCAAAATTCCAACTTGTTTAGTATGCATGGAAAAATATCCTGGAATAAAAACAAAACAATTAAATGGATCAACCACTTGTTATAGATGATCATCAGAAAGAAATGGAAATTGGTTTTCAAAATAAAATAATATGGACCCTGGTGTGCAACCTAAATGTTTACAAATTCTAACTCAAATTGAGGAGATGCTAATTGCAAGGATAAGCCCTATCCTACAAGTTACTTATGCAAGAGGTGGACAACTAAACTATAGTGGCAACACTATATGTTTTCCTCAAGATATTTCTACAATTGCATCTTTCTTGCCAAGGTGAATAGATTCCTTGGACATAATTCTAATGAACAAAGAAAACATTGGCCATTAGCAATACAGCTTCTATGTTAGTAGAATTCGTGTATTTGAAGCATTAAAATATAAAATCTACAATGATCCATATTAAAAAGATGTGCAGGTAGATGAAACTTCACTATCATCTTTACCACTTCATTCTGTTGACATTTCAAACTTGTTATCCTCAACAACTTCAACAAGTGATCCTGTTGAAATAGCCACCAATGAAAGTGAAGATACAGAAGAAGACACATTGGGGGAAAATGTACACGCAACTTCATTTGCTCCAAACCTACCAAGTGCACGTAGGGAGATGGAAGAAGTATGATCTTTGCTACAGTTAGGCGAAGGATGACCAACTCAAACCATTCAATGGCCACCCATTTCAGCATCACCAATCAATGAATACACAACAGAAGGATTGTTCGCAATGGCGTTCCCCACCTTGTTCCCAAATGGTGAAGCTGTATTTAAACAACATATAAAAGATGTCAAGCTACATGAATATGCTCACCATCTCTTGTGCTACCATGATAATAGGTTTGGCCAACACCCATAGTTTAGATACTTAATACTAAATATCCTTCTACGACATCAAAGCCAAGCCACTTCAACTGTCTTTGTTTGAAAACAAGTTGATGGTTCAATGCCTGCAACAATTGCTGACTTGCACCAGAGATTAAAGGACTTGCTTGATGACAAACTTGTTGAGCAACTGATGCGATTTGGCTCGGCAATTCGTGGGACACAACCATTCTGGACTCAACGCAGGGGAGAGCTTATTGACATGGTTTTTCAAATTGGATGTCCAACTTTGTTCTTTACCCTAAGTGCAGCAGATACAAAATGGCCAGACTTGCACAACACTATGCCATCTACCTCACCAACAAACCCCACTGCAGCAACCAAATGGAGGATACAAAACATAATTCAAAATCCACACCTTGCAGCACTCTACATGCATCATAGATTTACAGCATTTCAGGAGGAGGTATTAGACAAGCTTCTTGGTCCAACAGATTATTGGTATAGGTATATCTCTCACTTCCTCCCACTCATATTATTTATTTCAACATATTTTTTCCTAACAAAAGAAAAATCCTATAAGGTATGAATGGCAACATAGAGGATCAGCTCATATCCATGGTTTCATTTGGATACGTGAAGCATCAAACATTAGTAAATTACAATGGAATGATACTCAATCCATACAAAATGCACTTGACTTCATCAACACATATGTATCTTCTTGGAACCCAAAAAATATCTAATTGAGAAACCAAAAAAATCATTGAAATCCTCTTGATGACCCCTATTTGATGGATACTAGTATGATTAGTTTGGCTAACCCCATAATAGACTACACTAAATTAGTCAACCATCTACAATGACACACAAAATGTTCTCTCCAAACATGTCTAAGAATGAAAGGCCCTAATGTTGTGTGTCGTTATAAAGCCCCTTGGAGTACACAAGAAAATTCAAAACTTTGTATCACTGATAATGGCCAACCTACCCACACCCCTACTCGTAATGATGACCGCCTAAAACTACACAACCCACAAATACTATCCATTTGGAGGGCCAATGTAGATTTCCAACCTATCCTCTCCATTAATGTTGTCCTCAAATACATTGCAAAATATGGAGCAAAGTCAAAGAGCAAGTCTGAAACATACAATGTCATGTTGTCCCGCATTTCAACAAGATTAGACTCTCAAAAAATTGTCATAGCCACTATTCATAGAATGCTTCTTGAAAACATTTTTGAACATGACATTGGCACCCAAGAAACCTGCCACCTCCTCCTCAAGCTGCCACTTTCCCTTTCTAGCAGGATATTTGTGTCTTTAAATGTCAACCAACAAAATATCCAACATCTACCATTAGCACCCAATACAACAACCACATACCCAACCAATATTGAAGCTTACATCTCATGCCCTAGACATTTAGACACAATATCACTTATTGAAGTCACTCAAAAATGGAAATTTAGGATTTCTAAAAAAACCATTATATGGAAAGAGCGCCCCACAAAAGCTACTTTTAGACTCTCTCCACACTTCATAGCCATCCCTGCAAAGGAGGACATTAGCTTTGAAGCCTTATGTTGGAGTGAATTAGTTCTTTACAAACCATTTCACAACTTTCAAGAAGATATTGGATCTTCAACACTTGAAATTGTTACAACATGGGAGAACTTCAAAAGTCAATACCAACCTTGGCATGTACGCAAAGCAATCCTTGCTACAGTAAATGAACATGAGGTAAACAACCTAGAAACAAGTGCAAATATTATGCAAGATAATATCCCTAATGAATGGCAAGTCTTATCAGGATTATATCCAAGTGAACCTATCCACCTAAATGATCTTGACATGCTAGGAAGCCGTGAAATTGACTTGAACAATAATTGGGAAAACAGAGAATTCAACCCATCACAAAAAAAAATTAGCTAGCACTTTCATACAATCAAATTGCCCCATATTTCAAGACCCCCATGTTCTTAAGCACCAAAAACAAATGGCTCTGTCTGCACAACAACAAAAAACAAGTGATATTATTCTAGCACATCTAAATGCAACTTCTCAACAGCAACCACTGAAGATTATTGTTCAAGGCATAGCAGGTACTGGGAAGTCACACCTTATCAGAAGCATAAAGTCAACATTGGCCAACTCAGCATCTCATGGACAATCACCATTGTTATTGCTCGCACCTACAGGCGTAGCAACATTCAACATACAGGCCACTACAATTCATTCTGCCCTCCGGATACCAATCAAAGAAATGGTGCCCCTACAAGGACAAGCATTTGCAACCTATCAAGAGAGCATGTACTTCATTCGGTATATCATAATAGATGAAATGAGTTTCATTGGTCCTAAGTTACTAGAAAAAATTGATATGAGGTTGCGACAAGCATTCCCTAGTCAGAGCCACATTACTTTTGGAGCACGCTCTATTATTTTTTTTGGCAATTTGGGGCAACTTCCACCAGTCAAAGACATCTCGATGTATGCTTCAAGCTCCTATGGTAGCACACTATGGTGCAGCTTCACAACCATTATTACACTGGAAAAAATATTTTGCCAAATTGGAGATACACCAATTCAGATTTAGTTCCACTCACTCCTTTCTAATTTATGAAATGCAACACCTACCTTTGTAGATTGGGAACTACTGATGTCACAATCAAGTTCAAGACTCACCTCAGAAGAACAAAATCCTTTTATTTCTTCCATACATCTTTTTTCAACAAATGAAATGGTCTTACTCCATAACAAAAAAATGTTTCTATCTTTAGAAAAGCTAGTTGCCCTCTCTAATGCAGAGAAAATTAAAGGAATACCATGCTCAAACCTAGAAGAAGAACAACTTCAGTCTAAGCTCCTCTTATGCATTGACCAAGAGGTCATGCTCTGAGAAAATTTATGGGTACAAACAGGACTTGTCAATGGAGCACTTGGACAAGTCAAAGCAATTGTATACAATGATGGTGAACAACCACCTCAACTTCCTCTCTTTGTAGTTATTGAATTTAAAAAGTACATGGGGCCAGCATGGGACAATAACAACCCAAAATACATTCCAGTGCTCCCAATAAGCTATGGGATCCATCGTTAGATACCACTCATAATGGCATGGGCCTTAACAATACACAAATCACAAGGCCTTACACCAAAAAGAGCAACCATTGACATTGGAAGAACTGATCAGAAAGGGCTAACATTCACAATAATTTTGCAAACCTCTGCATTCAGCCAGCGTTCACATTTGAAAGGTATGCAAGAATGCAGCATAACAAATTTGTCTCTCGCCGGAAAGAAGAGTCTCATTTGATGAGATAATCAAATATTGTTCCATAAACCAACAACAAATTGACTACAAAAAATAAAGGTGCATTCACTAACTAACTTTTCCATACAATCCATTACAAAAAAAGGTGACAAATACAATAAAATTATTGCTAGAAAAAACAATTTCATGCAGGTTTACCAGTATTTTCTCTCATTAAAAAAATTGCATCTCCAAATTATTTTGCCCTCTAAAATTATTGCTAAAAAAAACCCATTTCATGTAGGTTCTCTAGTATTTGCTCTCATTTGTAACAAGAACCAAAATCACCCTCTACAAGTTAATAGATTCTCATTTAAAAGTAAATTCAAAGATTGTTTTATTACAATTTAAAATATATTAGTTTAGATTTAAAAATTTTTGAGATATGTACAAGAACAAATCTCACCCTCTACAAATTAATAGATTTTCATTGTAAAAGTAAATGCTAAGTATTATTTATTACAATTTGAATGTCAATTATAAATATATTATATTATTTCAGTATTATGCTTATGAATAATTCTTCAACTATTTTTTAGAAATGTTGTCACAAAGGACTATTGTAATTGATCACTTCTTTCAGCATGTCAACATTCATGGAATTCATGAAGAAGAAATATCTGCAGGATTGATTGCACAAAGTTTACTACAAGAAAAAGGACTAATCACATTGCGCCCAATATCATGAAGACATTTTTCCCAGTTTTATAGGGATCCATATATTTCAAAAATTAATAATTGTGAGACATGCAATATGACAGAGATGCATCATATTCCAAGCAAGATATGGTTTCAACCAACATCAATAGCATTTGAAACCGAATACTTCAATTTGATACAAGGCATAGGACAATCATGGTTAGAGAAACTACTTCGAGCTCCAAAAAATAATACAACATTTTTGCAAAACATTTTCTATCATAGTCAAATTTACCGCTTGCATTTTGCAGCAGACTCAAACACAATGTGGAACCAACAAGTCGTAGAAAGGTGGGGAACACAGGGAGCTTATTTGTCTATGCAAATAGATGATCATATAAGAAAGATTGTACGAGACCAGATACCTACATGGACACAGACAACTTGTAGATTCTACCCACGTATTGATCTAGTCACATGCAACTGGGGTATGCTCCGACGCACACTCGAGCACCTTTATTGGTTCGATGATTTTGATCCCATGCCAGATTTACTCATCGACCATAATGTAATTGTTTAAAACTAAAAAGTATTTATTAAAGGCATACTTCTTCTTTATGCAATGCTCACAGTGCCTAATGTAATACTTTAAAACTACTATTGTATTCAATTTGCAATAAACTAAATGAATAGTTCTTGTTTATGCAATGCTTATAATATTTAGTATTGTACAATTTGTTCATCTTTCTTTTTATTGTACATGATAAGTAAAATATATTTTTTTGTAAAAAATGAATATAATATGTGAAATATTTTTTTAAAGATACACGTAATCTATGATTTAATTTTCGTCTACAATTAAGTCAATATTTAATAATTATGTAAAAAAAAAAAAACAATTGAAAAACTACATAAAAATAGGCGTAACCATTGCAGACTCTGGTGTGATTGCTAGTATTAAAACAAATACAAATGTTGAACCTTTAGAACAAGAGCCTTCTTGCAATTTTATCATGAGAAATCCAACTGACATTATCACCATGTAAATCGTGTTTAAAAAACAAAAATTGTGATTAAGTCAAGCCCATGTTTTATATCCGTCCGAATTGTTTTTATTATGATTGGCTGATATGGTAGGAAGAGAAAAAGCATAAATTGAAGCCACCGTAGCAATACAATAGATCAATGCCTCTTTGAGTTTTTAGGTGAAAGGAAAGGAGAATTAAAGAATTAGTGGGTAGAGCAATGGTAGAAAGAAGTTCCATCAGGCAAACTCTAATTCTCGTTCCGCTTCTATTTGCGCTTCATTACAGTGCAGAAGAAGAAGAAGAAGAGGAGTCCCAGTATAGATGCAGTTATTATTATAAGATGAAGAAATCATTTGAAATGGGCAACTGCAGTGACAAAACAATTTTCCCCAGGATGGTCTCCAATCCGCTCAAGTTGTTTATTGCCACTTTTCATCTCTATGCGGGAGTCATATTATTTTGGGTGGCCTTCACATATTTGATTTTGAAATACATTAACATTTTCTTCTCCTCCATTGATGACTTTGGCGAATATGACATAATGTCGCACCCTAGGATTCGATCACAGCACCACAAACCCAAATCCTGTTGACTAATGGGATTCAGTGTGCTTCCAAATGTACAATTTAGACTTTTTGTTTCCTACTAAATCATTTCATTACGTATGTACTCGTAAATATTGCTCACTTTCCCCACATTCCGACCATGGGAGAAGCAAGGAATCATGTGATATTTGTATTGTTAGCTGATATTATTACAAATTGATTTTTGTATATCTTCCTCTCTTTGTTATTGCATAGCCTTGAAAGTTTATTGATCTGTTCTGCTGTAAAGAATTTAGAAGAACTCTAAATTCTGAAAATGCACAAATTTATGCTCTGTTTCAGCAACGAAGAAATTCAAAAATTCCCAAAACAGGGCAGACATAAGAGCTGGAGAATTATGCAAGAATCTACTTGCTTTTATTCAAACTAAAACATTCTTACAATAAGAAATATAAACTTGCAACTATTGGAGCTGCATACAAACTATGAGCTTCTGAATGCAATTAAAAAATTATCTGAAGCAATCACTGCTTACAGAATAATTATTCACATCTCTGTCAAAAATAGAGTATTCAAAAACTCTTGCTGCGGCATAAAAGAGAAATTAAATTCATGTATCTCTTGTGAAAGAATAAAGTTATTCTTTCCTTTATAAAGAAATTTTTGTCCAAAAGAAGAAGAAAGAAAGAAGAAGTCTGTAGAAGAAATCAAATATCCCCAAATCTAATTTGAACTTATCTTTCAAAAGTCCACACAAAAAATTAGACTTTAAACTTTATTAAAAAATAAAGTCAACAAAGGAGGCTTCAGACAATCTGATTTGATTTGAAAATCTAACACTCCCCCATTGTCTTGAGTCGACAAACAAGATCATGCTTGATCCAAACTGATTATTCCAAGATTTCTCCTTAGGCACTCAAAACTTGCAATGCCCAATGGCTTGGTGAAAATGTCTGCTAGCTACTACTCTAACCTATAAAACTCCATTTTTATTTCACCATTCTCAACTAATTCTTTGATAAAATGATATATGATTTCAATGTGCTTTCTTCTTCCATGAAATACTAGATTTTTTGACAAAGCAATTGAGGAAATATTGTCACAAAATATTGCGGTTTCATCCTTTTGTTATTCCTTCAAATCTGCCAAGATCCTTCTTAGCCAAATAGCTTGACATGCTGCTACATTCGCTGCTATATATTCATCCTTTGTTGTGAATTGAGCAACTATGGATTGCTTCTTAGAAGCCCATGAGATTACACCTGAACCCATGTGAAAGACATAGCTGGAAGTGCTCTTCCTATCATCCAAACTCCCTACCCAATCACTATCTGTGTAGCCAATAAGATCAAAAGCATTTGCTGTAGTATACAAAATACCATATCCTTTGGTGCCTTTTACATACCTTAGGATTCTCTTTCCCGCTTGCCAATGGGAATCCTTTGGAGTTTCCATAAATCTAGAAATCAAACTTACTGCATGCATAGTGTCTGGCCTAGTAGTTGTTAAATACATCAAACTTCCCACTAAACTTTTATATAAAGTTGGATCCACATTGCTACTGCAATCTTGCTTGTTTAACTTCAAACCTACTAAATTTGGTGTCGAGGTAGGCTTTCTATTTTGCATTTTAAATCTCTCCAAAATCTGATTTGCATATATTTCTTGAGAGATAAAAATACCATCATGCATTTTTTTTACTTCTATGCCTAGAAAATATCTCAAGAGACCTAAGTCTGCCATTTCAAACTCACTTTTCATGGTCTCTTTAAAATCATCAATGAGGAAATCATTATCCCCAGTAAAGATTAAATCATCAACATACAAGACAACTATTAAAATATTACCATTAGCTGCCTTGATGTAAAGAGTGGGCTCACCATCGCTTTTGCAAAAACCATTGCTCATCAAATATGAGTCAATTCTGATATACCATGCCCGTGGAGCTTGCTTAAGCCCATAAAGAGCCTTCTTTAGCCTATACATTTTACTTTCATGACCCAAAACTTCATAACCAGGTGGTTGCTCCACATAAACCTCTTCTTTCAATACTCCATTCAAGAAGGTGGACTTCACATCCATTTGATAAACCTTCCATTTGTGCTGGGCTGCAATTGCTATGACATCACGCACGGTTTCCATTCTAGCAATAGGGGCATAGGTCTCATCATAATCTCTACCAAACTATTGTTTGTACCCCTTGACCACCAATCGAGCCTTATGCCTATCTATTTTTCCTTCACCATTGCTCTTGGTTTTGTAAACCCATTTAACTCCAATAATTTTCTTGTTGGGAGGTAAATTAGTGAGCTCCCAAGTTTCATTTCTTTTTATTGCAGCCATTTCCTCATCCATGGCCTTACACCATTTTTCTTCCATTTTAGCATCCTCAAAATAAATTGGATCACTATGAGAAAATAATGCAAAATTAATATTTTCATCAAATTCATTTTATACAGGTTTCATCTTGGTATATCTCCCTTAGACTCTTGGTCTTTCTTGGCACTAGGGAGGCAAGACTGGGATCATGGCTCTCAATATTGCTACTACTGCTCTCTATAGGGCCAATTTGCAACCTTCTGGAGCCTTCTATATCTATTGTTATATCATTTTGCTGATCATGAACTTCACCATCTTCATCAATAATAGACACTTTGCTTGAAGTGCTTGAAGATGTGTCCACCGAGCCATCCCATGACTCATTCTCAATGAACTCCACATCTCTTGAAATGATGATCTTCTTACCAACTAGATCATACAATCTGTATGCCTTGGATTCTGGACTATAACCAGTAAAGACACACTTCACTCCTTTGTCATCCAACTTTTGCCTTTCCTCTTTTGGCACGTGTGCATATGCTACACACTCAAACACTCTCAAGTGTTCAATCATCCATCTATGCTTTGTCCATGCTTCCATTGGAATCATGTCATGAACTACCTTTGTAGGACTTCTATTTATTAAATAGATTGCTATTGCTACAGCTTCTCCCCAATATTCAATTTGGAGACCCTTTTCTTTCATCATGCTTCTTGCCATCTCAACAATGGTTCTATTTTTTCTTTCAGCCACTTCATTTTGCTGCAGAGTATAACTGGCTGTAAGCTCTTTCTTTATGCCATTCTGCCTACAAAAATTTACAAAAACATTGGAGGTATATTCCCCCCTCTATCTGACCTTAGGACTTTAAGATTTTGTCCACATTCATTTTCAGCCTGGGCTTTAAATTCTAAAAATTTATCAAAAGCTTCAGATTTATTTTTCATAAAGTAAACCCATGTTCTACGACTGAAATCATCTATGAAGGTCATAGAATAAGTACTTCCCCCAATGGAAGTGATTTGCATAGGGCCAACTAAATCAGTATGCACCGGCTCTAATGGTGCTCTTGCCCTTCTAGAGTTTCCAAAATTAAATGGCAGCCTATGTTGCTTACCCAAAATACAAGCCTCACACTTGCTACTGAACTCTTTAATACATGGCAAACCATCTACCATTCTTTTCTTGGACAATAAATTTAAACCAACATAACCAAGATGTCCATACCTTAAATGCCATAGCTTGGAGGGGTCTTCAATCATGCTCTTGAAGGCTGATTGTTGCACTACTGTACATTCTTTTTTGGGAGGTGGAGTTGCTGATTGTGAAGAGAAACACATCTCTACCTTCAATGGAAACATTCGATTCTTTGTCATTTGAATCGATGCAATAATTTTCTTACTCCCATCCTTCTCATAAATGACACATTAATCATTCTCAATCAGCACTTTGTAACCATTTTGAGTGAGTTGTCCAACACTCATCAAATTGTTCTTTATACCCGGGGCAAAATAAACATTCTGAATTTCTTTTTTCTCACCCTGCTTGGTGCAGATCATAATAGATCCTTTGCCCACAATTGGAACAACTCCATTGTTCCCCATTCTAATTTCAGATTTTATGTTCTTATCAATGAAAGGAAAAAGACTTTCATTACCACTCATGTGGTTACTACAACCGCTATCTAAATACCAAACTTCAAGGTTGCCTTCTTCACCAATGTTGCACATGATGAAGGCTATGGGATTATTTCCATCACCCACATTCACATCAACAATATTTGCCCTTGGCTTTGATTGATTTCCTTGCTTTTTCCAGCATTCACTAGCATAATGCCCAAATTTATGACAATAATAACATTCAACATTACTCTTGTCAAAGGTATATTTATTCTTACTTTTGAAATTATTCTGAGAGCTGTTGGCTCCCTCATTTGTGGCTACTCATTCTGAACTTTCTCCTCCAACATTTTGTTGTCCGGAGTTATCATGACCTCTGCCTTTTGAACCTCTTCCAGACTTATTTCTTCCTCTTCCCCTGCCTCTTGCATTGGTTTGAGCTCTAAAAGCTTGCTCTTGAGAAGAATTTGTTGATCTATTAATGCGATGCTCATGGGTTTGGAAAGAACCCATCAACTCATCAATAGTCATTACTGAAAGATCATTTGCCTCTTCAATGGCAATTACTAGATTATCAAATTTTGAGGGCAGACTTCTCAAAAATTTCTCCACTATTCTTTGCTCCTCCATGGTTTCACCATTGGTTCTCAACTGGTTTATCAAACCAGAGAGTCTTGAGCTAAAATCTAAAATGGACTCATTGTCCTTCATAAGAAGAGTCTCAAACTCTCTTCTAAGCATTTGAAGCTTCACTAACCAAACTTTTTCAGTTCCTTTAAAACTTGTGTGAAGAATATCCCAAGCTTCTTTGGAATAATTAGTTGCTACTATTCTAGGAAAGATTGCTTCTGTCAAAGTAGTTTCTATCAAGCTCAAAGCTTTTGCATCTTTCCTCCTTAACTCCTTCTACTGAGTCTTTTGATTATTTGTGAGGGCAGCAAACTGAACTGGGTTAGTCACATCCATGAATCCATTGACCACAAGCTCCCATAAATCATTTGTTGTCATAACAGTCCTCATTTTCTTTGCCCAAACATCATTATTTTGTCCATTGAAGGACGGTGGCTGCTGCCAACTCTTTCCTACATCTCTAGCCATGTCTCTCGTGCAAGATAAACAAATACCCAGAAAAAACAAATGCCCAAACTCACAAGGATTGAAGGCCAATCAGCTTTGATACCATGTAAAGAATTTAGAAGAACTCTAAATTCTGAAAATGCACAAATTTATGCTCTGTTTCAGCAATGAAGAAATTCAAAAATTCTCAAAACAGGGCAGACATAAGAGCTGGAGAATTATGCAAGAATCTACTTGCTTCTATTCAAACTAAAACATTCTTACAATAAGAAATATAAACTTACAAATATTGGAGCTGCATACAAACTATGAGCTTCTCAATGCTCTTACAAAATTATTTGAAGCAATCATTGCTTACAGAATAATCATTCACATCTCTATCAAAAATAGAGTATTCAAAAACTCTTGCTACTGCATAAAAGAGAAATTACATTCATGTATCTCTTGTGAAAGAATAAAGTTATTCTTTCCTTTATAAAGAAATTGTTGTCCAAAAGAAGAAGAAGGAAGAAAGAAGAAGTCTGTAGAAGAAATTAGATTTCCCCAAATCTGATTTGAACTTATCTTTCAAAAGTCCACACAAAAAATAGACTTTAAACTTTATTAAAAAATTAAGTCAACAAAGGAGGCTTCAGACAATCTGATTTGATTTGAAAATCCAACAAGAACATATTGTTTAAAGTTCAAATCACAACTATGCATATTGTGCCAGGCTAAAATCAACTAGTGTAAAAGCAGTTAAATCAGTAAAAAGTACATTGCTGTTTACTTTGCCTTCAACAAAAATCCATTGTTACCCAATTTTTATTGAGGAAAATGGTTCGGAGATAATTCTTTAAACTAAACTTAGTGAGTCCAAATTGTTGTCAGATCACTAGAAGGATTTTGTGTTGAAAATAATCATGTCTTTGTACAAGAGAGTTAGAATCAAACAAATTCATAAAGTATACTACCTCAATGAATTCTCTATTCAAATTACAATAAGCTTGGTTATTGAGACTACTTAGTGATTGAAATGTTAACCCATTCCTGTGTTCTGCATAAAACACGCTCCAGAGAACAGAGCTCCTCATTTTGGTTGTGGAGGTGTGTATTGTGAAGCCCCTCAACACAAGACCAGAACTCATCCTTTGAAATATCCACCAATTCTAGAGGCAAACTAATTGCCCTCAAACGCCCATTGAAGTTCATATTCCCTTGCTTGCCTTGGCTTTTCTTACAAAAGAATTGCCTTTTGCTGCTTGCTTATCTGTGTTGCTGCAATAAATTTTGTGTTGCACTAGTTTTCTTTCAAACTCACCTTGTAAAGATTGTATTGCAATCGCCTCTATATAAAGATTATTTAGCGATAGCCAGATTATTTCTAGGGTTTTTCCAGCCAGGTAATTATATGCAAATTTTCATCATGCAAATTTCTATGAAAAGTAAGTTTAAGTTGAAAATAAAAATATTGAATCACTATTTGTGAAACATTGGTCCAACTCTTTGTGAAAGATAGGTCCATAATCAACTTAAACATTATGGGTGGATGAGTTCCACTTAACTTTTTGTATTAGATATAGAGAATAAACAGTTTACAACAACCACCAAAACATGGAGCCTGGGTGCTCAAAAAAGAGTTCAACCGAGAAAACTACCTAGCAGCTGAGTTTAAAGAGTCCATATATAAAAAATATCTAAACAAGGAGGGCACCAAAAAAATAGGGATACAAAGAAGAAAAAAAAGGTGCAGATCAGGGAAGAATTCCCCATAGAAATCAACCCATGAGGTCCAGCCGAAGGGTCCTTCCATCCAAATGATGGTTTTTCTATCTTGAATATGTGAAAGCATTTCAAATCTGGAGATCGGAAGCTCCCTACTATCTCTGATCTCCTAAATAAGCTTACTGAGGGTAGCATCAAATGAGACAAGGCTATCCATAGATCTCCTCCACTCCTATCCTGAATAGAGAATTCATTGAGGTAGTATACTTTATTAACCAATGGTTTATAATCCCATCCCATTATTTTGAGACTGTCAGTCAAGTTCAGTGAGACCTGGCAAGTCCAGCAGAATCAACTAGGGAGAGTTGAATGCCCAATACAAAAAGCCCTTGAGGTGATAAACTGCTATTCCTTCATTTTGACATTTAAGTTTCTGTTTTGCAATGCCGAAAATAAGATTTGCATAATGGAGGACTCATTTTTAGTGGTTTTGCTCAACTTTAGGGAATTCTGATTGTGCTTCCACAATTTATATAGATTTTCTACCATATTATTTTTGAAAAAACTAAGCCTATACGGCTCTATCGAATCCTAGCTTTTAATACCACACTTTATACAACCATCAAACTACATCCATATATCTAACCAAAAATATTTTCATTTCCGCTAGAGAGAGATCTTCCATGCCAAAATGCAACCACTTCCATTAATCAGTTTTGTGGATAAAGATATAGCACCTACTAGTGAGATCAATGACATTTTGAAATCAATGATGTTTTAAGACAACTAAGTCACATGCCCATAAATCTTACTTTCATTAGAGTAAAATTTTATAAAGCGATTATACAATAAAGACCCAGGGTCTACTAAAAGTGGAATATTGATGATATTTTCAAGGTGTCATTAAAATGAGGGGAGATGACCCACTACTTGAACACGGTCTAGTGGTTGTGATAGGAGTTGTTAACTTAATACCCACACTTAGTGATTTAATATCTAATATTTTTTACAACATTGTACCAATAGTTGTGACTTTAAAGTTCTTTTTGCTAATGATGACTACCCATAATTGAATGAAATGTGTCCCTTATTCTAAAAAGCAACTAATAGTGTGATGTCACATCAATTGCACAAGTATGGGGTCCCTAATGCACTACGATTGGTATCACCTTTTTTTTTGGCTGTTTTGGGCACATTGGCAAAAGAACATGCTGAAGTGGCATCAGATTTGATGATGTGCCCCTAAAATCTTAGTTATAAGCAGGGGACTTGCCAAGTAAGCTGCTGTAGAAAAATGTGAGTGATTTGAAATTTCCACGTATGATTTTGAGAAGTGCAAAGTTAGATTTGATTTAGAATCTTTGTTGGATTTGATCTTGAGTTACATATCAAATTCAAATAATTTTTTTTGGAATCTTTGTTGGATTTGATCTTGAAATACATATCAAATGCGAATCATATTTTCTTAATATATTCTTTATTATGGTCTCTTTACTAGATATCATTTCATTCCGCTTGGGTGTTTCTAACTGCAATCATTATTTCTGAAATTATTTAAAAACATTAAAGTAACTTTTTTTATTTTTGTCATTGACTTGGACAACTTGACCTTAGATACATTAAATCTTTAGACCTTATAGAAATGAACTATTTTCTAATTGTAATCTTTCTTTTTAAAGTTATATAAAAACACAAAAGTAGTTCTTTTATAAAATAAATGAAATCTTTAGACCTTTTAGAAATGAACTATTTTCTTCACACGTAATCTTTCAAAGTGATTAACTATTGAAGAGATCTAATTCACACAATCGTACAAATTATTTAGTATTTCAAAAATACAAACATAGTATTATGTTTAGAAGCTTCTATTAATTCAAATTTATTCATATATACTATATTGATGATTTCCAGCTCAAATATTCTTCTATTGTTTCAAATGCAAGCTAGTAAACTTATCTTAGAAGTTGAATAATTATAAACTCTTATTAAACATTAAGAAATTATGCATTATAGTATTGCATCCTGTTAAGTGTCATTGATGTCCGTTCTCAGTGCAACCATAATGCAACTGGTCCCTGGTGTGTGTGATGTGATTAGATGCAGGTGTGTTCCGAATGGTATATACAGATACGTGTGTTCAGAATATATATCTTCCTGCAATCAAGCAAAACGCAAACAAGAAAACAGGGAGGTCTCAAGATGTTAGAAAGAACGATATCATTTATACACAGCTTATGAATTCGTGCAGTTTATTTCTAACACATGATGTGCGTAGAAGGAGGCAAACGATGTTTGAATTGCACATGGCATCTAGTTTCGGTTGGCTCAGTTTCTACCGTTTGTAACTGCTAAATAATTACTATATGTTTTGTTACGAAAATACATTTCAAAACTGCGGTTGGAGAAACAGTTGTCAGTGGTTCATCAACGGTTTGCAGTTAACTGGTGCAGTGGTTGAATACCAGATCAACCGCAGTCTTCCAGATGAAAAATACCTCTCATTTGTTACATTTTAAATACTGCCGGTTGAGTTTCGATGGTAAAAGGCAGTTTTTCTTATGAATGATATATTAAAAAAAAAACAGAAGAGGAGTTCTGATTAAGTCATACTATGCGAATGAATGAAGACAAACTTCTGTGAAAAGAAGTTAAAAGGATATAAGGAGACAGAGCTCTGAACGTTGCCATAACAATAGAGCGTTGAAAATTTGTCTTGGATACTTCTTGCAGATCGTCCTAAGCCAGAACAACTATCAGAACCTGAGTATGTACGTTTGGTAATTGTTCTTGAATATCTCAAATTTGGAACTGGTATATTACTTTCAGAAATCTGATTATCTGTCTCAAGTCAAATTCAAGGTTACAGTCAAGAAATTGCAATTAGAGACATTTGCTGTGACATTATTGACATTCTAGATTTCTTTCAGATTACAAAAAGGAGTTAAGATTACTTTTCAGATTGAAATCCATTTGCAAATAAGTCTTCTAAATGGTTCTGTCAGAATTCAGTTTTCAAAGGATTTATATTATATCAGGGTTGAAGATATTTTGAAGGAAAATTATCAGAACTGTTTTGTTATATCAGAATTTCAGATCTTTATTATTTCAACTGATTTCATATGATTTAAATTTGGCATGACATACAACTTGTTTTGAAGTCATTTGAGATTTGTAACTGAGTTGAAGCTCAGATTGTTTGGAAGGATGTTTCATTTGTAAAAGTTGGTGCTTGATAAAAATTAAGTAGGTGTTTATAAGAGTTGGTGCTCTGGGAAAGGGGTTTGATGACTCTTTGGGGCTGTAGTCCTTAAACGTTGTAATTGGACTAAAGATCGTGAGGCTGGATTAGGACAGTAGATCCTAGCAGCATTTCTTACTGTGGTTTTTCCTACCTTAGGTTTCCACATCATATTACTTGTCTTATCTTGTGCATTTTTCTTGACTCATTGAAGTGTCTGTGCTCTTTACAAGAAAAATTCAGATTGCATTATTGTTCAAGTTGTATACTACTAATTCACCCCCTCTTAGTAGTATAACATGTTCTACACATTCATGACATTTTTCTACTTCTACATAGGTCCTTACACTCACTAACAACCTATGTCGTCACAACCACAATGATCATAGCAAATACAAGTCAGATGATTCATATGGAGAGTAATGAGGATGTGAATGCAGCCTTGGCAGACACATAATATCACTTCTTAGTATCATGACATGGTTTATCCTATTTCTCTACTCGTACCAAGGTCGTTTTCCATTAAGAACTACTACTCAACCTGCTACTAGATCTACTGCTCTGACCTATTGAGTGGTGGAGAAGCAAGCTTGGTGAGAATGAGTTTAGAAGGTTACCCATATAAAACACCACATAAGAGACGTCATCATGATGTTTTATTTTTCTTGGAGGGGAGCAAAGAGCCCCTTCAGTTCTTTAAAAATATGCGAGAAACTTGGAGATGACAAACGTGTACAAAACTGGTCTACGGTTCACGCAATTTTTTTGTTTGCATTCCTCACATTCCGACTGTGGGAGAAACACGGGATTGTGTGATATTTGTATTGTAAATTGATGTTAAGAATTGATTATGTATACCTATATTTCCCTCTGTTATTACATGGCCTTCGTTTTTATCTTCTACTTACACTTACGCATTAACTGAAAATTATTTCTGGTTCTTATGCTCTTGCTCTTATCTAAAGAGTTCTCAGGCGTGAATCTTCAAGGCCGATCTTGCTAAGCTGCAAGTATGACGTTTAAATATATATATATATATATTTTCATAATAGATTTTTTATTATTAATAAAGTAAAATGTTTTTACAATGCATAAATAACTTAGAACTCCCATGACCACCCTCTACCATTCATCCATCCTTTACACCTTCGAAATCAATTTGCATCAAAACAAAACCTTAAGGTCTATATCCGACGCAATTGGAGAGCCAGAGAAAATTAATGTTTTTCACAACAACAAAGCAGAGAGACACAACAAAACGGACTACATCCAAATTACAATTCATTGTAGACCATGGTCACCTGATTGTGTTCAATTGTAACCGAACCACAATACATAAAATGGAAAGGTCGCACCTATTTTCATGTTAGATGGATCCAAAACTGCTACAAAGCCCTCCACACCATCGACTCCCAAACGGTCCCGCTTCACCTTCTCCACCCTCTCTGCATCATTTCCTTGGTGACCGACGCTTTCGAGGGATATTCATCTCTCTAATCCTAGCAGTGCGTTTCATTTCTGCAATCTTCTCGTCAAGTTGTCGAATCATTATTCTAACTTCAGAGCCTCCCATCCCATCCAAGCCTCCTTGAACCTGTGATGACGCCCCTCCTCTTCAAATCTCCACATGAATGGTGTGAACTTCGTGTCTTTTATCATTTCAACGTGCATCGGCTCATCCGTGAAATTCATGCCCATTCTATGTATTGCTCGAGACAAGAGAGGATCTAAATCGCCAAGAAAATCTCAGGGCACTATTGTTAACATTACCGCTCGCACATTTTCAACCGATTCTCCTAGCTGCGAACCCCATGGCATAATCATTGATCAGACATATGAATTTGTCCTGTTGCAGTTTTAGATTTAATTAAACATGCTCCCTAGCAACATAAACACATTGTCTACCAATTTAGGATAATGGAAAGTAAACATTCCATTGAGCCTATGTTTTGTTAGAGGCCCATAAAAGGGATTTCATTGCTTCTCTTTTTGGAGTGTGAAAGACGTCTCCATCCTTGGACCCAGACACAGACCAAATTTAATTAAAAAATAATCAAACACGACTGCTGAAATTTACCAAATTTCTTGAACCACCCCCGACATAAATGTTGCATCCTCCCAATGCCCCCGCCATCATTTTGGGCGTCTCCCCCAAATCCCAATAAATTATTTGCATAGTTCCATCACCCTGCGCACCATCTTTCTAACATCCTTTTTAAAATTTGCTAAAAATCTATTATAACTTCAAAATCCTAAGGTCTTCAATGTTAATTTCTCCTTTCCTTGCAAATGGTAAAGCCCAATTTGATAATGTATCTTCTTCCTTAGTTTCCTCTCTCCTCATATGTGTAATTTTAAAATCATCCTCATGGGCTAATTCGTCACTAATTGCATCAACAAACTCTGCAGGTGCCAAAATTGCATTGTTCCTTTGATGATCGCATTAATTATTATTTCCGAGTCAACTTCCATGTGTAGTTTTGTTTCCCCCAAGCTCCTTGCTGCTTTAACCGCCAAAATTATTGCCTCTGCTTCTGCTACATTATTGGTTCCTTTCGGAAGTCGCTTACCTCCACAAGCTAATGTGTTTCCATGCAAATCCTGAATGATTATACCTTCCCCAAATGGTCCCGAATTACCTTTTGAGGCCCGTCAAAATTTGCTTTCCACCACGCCTTTGTCGGTTTTATCCATAAACTGCATCCCCAACCTTTGAAGGTGTTTTAACCCAACCATGCCCATTCACGAGCCTAAGCTTAATCCCTGATCAGAAATGCTGGATTTGCTTGTCTCTTAAAGTGAAAGGGATTTTAGGATTGAAGAACTGAGAAGCAACTGTCCCAATAGCTTCCTCTATAGCTTTATTAATTCTTTTCTTAAGCTTGTCTATACTTTCCTCTTTCCCCGTGAAAATCCTCCCATTTCTCTCCTTCCACACTTCCCATATAATGATTGAAGGGCTTAGCATCCAAATGCATGATAATATTGATTTCTCTATCTTCTGAGGCCATCCTTCAAAGTACTTCTTGAGACTGTTCGGAAGAGGATCTTGCCATTTTAAATCATGTTCAGGACCGTGGTCCAACATTCAACTATAATCTTACAATTTAATAATCAGTGATCCACATCTTCCTCCACCTGCTTGCACATAACACATTTAGTAGGTCCATGACTACTCATTCTTTTCCTTCTTTCTCCTATGAGAATTCTACCACAAACAACAACCCATGCAAAGAATCCATCTTTTGGTAGACATTCCTTACTCTAGAATTAGTTCGTTGGCCATTTTTCATCAACATGAGCTCTTTCTAATAATTGGTAGCCCAATTTTATAGAATACTCACCATTGTTAGCACCACACCCCACCACCTTATTTGGTTTACTTGTTACTATTACTTTCCTTGACTCCAGAATGTTTCAAAGCAAGTCTATTTGTTGACCGGGTGAATTCACATCTTGTAGGCTCTTCCATCTCCATTCATCCCCTAACATCCCTCTCCGCGGTTATAAATTGTTACTTACATTGAAACCCCAATTATCTAAGCACCATTATTTCATATCATTAAGGTCCCCTCTATCCTCTAAAGTAGGATAATCGTTCCACGAGTCCTCCCAAAACTTGGCCTGCTATCCATTCCCAATCAACCATGTAAGATGGTTTATTATTACCTACCTACATAAAACCATAAAATTCCAAATAGTTAATCCTAGGGGTGGGTTCCACATTGTTAAAATTATATTATCATCCATTGTTTTTAAATACTTTGATTTCAAAATTATGACTCAAAGATGATCTAGTTGAGAGTACACATTCCACACAAGCTTTTCTCCTAAGGCTTCATTCAACAAACTCCAATCTCTCAAGCCATCCCCCTCACTCTTCTTAGAGAAAATTTTATCCCATACTAATAAGGGAACTTTTTCCTGCTCGTTTGCTCCATTCCAGAAAACAAATTCACATCCTCTTCTCTATCTGCCTAATGACCTTCCTCGGTATTGTGATGCACATCATAGAAAAATAGGTATAATAGAAATTATAGTCTTTAGCATCAAAATCCTCCTGACTGAAGACAACCATCGACTCTTCCAACCTTCCATCATACTGCAACACTCATCCACTAGTTTCTTCCGTAAAGTTGCTTTGCTAGCTTTGCTAAAAAGGGGAATACTCAAATACTTCCCCGGGAGAGAGCCTACTCTCATTCCCAAAATAACATAAATCTCCCTCCGCTTTTGAAATGGTGTGTAAAAACAATAAAATTTATGACCTACCCCAGTTGATGCATTGACCTAATGTTCTTCTACATTTATCTAAGGTTTCTCGCATAGTTTTGGCTTCCCTAAGAGATGAGACACCAAACATGAGGGTGCCAATATGATCCCAAGAAATGAACCCAACTATAACCATTATAAACCTAAAAATACTATAAAGAAAAACAAAAATTTAATACTAAAACTTAAAATTGGAAGAGTAACAAATTGGATTGATTGAAAGATCTTACCAAAACGTAAGTTTTTTTCTTTTTTGTTTTATCGGAAGGAATGTTAATGGATTCCCTACAAGATAAAAAGTGGTTGGAATCATCAACCCCAAGAGAATGTAATGCCCATTTGCATATCCTTAACCATAAAGTCATATTTCCCGTCTACATAAAAAATAAGTGGGCTAGACACACTACAAAATATTGCCATTGTTATTATCATTAAAAAAATTGGGAAAAGAAAAATGTGTATGTCGAAAACAAGCATAATTTAATATTTAGATTTTATTTGTGCTTGCAACCTTTTACATTACAATTAAACCAAAATGTTTGTACATAGATTCAAGGATTTAAAGATAAATATTTAGAAGTTGTAAGATTGTCAAGAAGGTTTTTTTATATTAGTTAATTTAACTATAAAAAAACACCTTTTTTCACATAATCTAAAGATTTAAAAAAATTAACTTTGTATGTTTTGAGGATCAAAATCCCAAGAGATGTTAAAATTCCAAATATATAGGATAAGAGACAAAAAAAAGGTTAGATTTAAGAAAAACACTACATACCTTCTCTTTCTATGAACATAAAACAACAAATCAAACTCACTCAAAATTTTGATTTACAACAAATACTATTGAAAAAACAACTTTATATTAGTTTAAAATGATTATTGAGTTACTCTAGGAGGTGGGGGAACAAGATTTTTCTAGATTTTCTTCAAGATAGCATATATGATTCTAATAAAAAAATGATTACATTTGTTTGGTGACATAAATTAAAGATTTGCATAGATTTTTAGTCATATATGTCTTTTTAATATATGTTAATACAACTCAGATTTACTAAAAACATTAACGTAATAAAAAATTCAATGAAAAAAATTATACACAGATTAATATGTGAATGAATTAAAATCAACAAAATAATTACAAATTGTTGACTTGTAGGTAGAAATATTTTTTAAATTAAACCATTTTAATACCATAATATATCTATAACACTATTCACTAGCATTTAAAACATTAACAGGATTAACAATTTAAACCCAAAATTTGAAACATTATAAATTTTTACTATCATATATATAGCACTATTCACTATCATTCAAAACATAATAGGATTGACAATTTAACCACAAAGTTTGAAAATTGCTATTGGGAGATGGGAGAGGATTCGAGCGGGAGAGCTTGTTCAAATTTCAGGCAAAGCGGCTGATGGTGTTGGCTCTGGCACTGGTACTAGTGTTGGTCTGGAAGGGTCTTTGGATTTGGGGATGCCTTCCTCGCCAGTACTGGAACTGGCATTACGGTGTCAGATCCTTCTTTGTTGGGTTAGGGGAATATTTCCCCATGTAGGGGGAGTCACGAGTACCCCCTCGAAGGAAGTGTTATCTGGGGCTTCGCCTATGTGTGAAGTTATTTTTAGGGGAAGTGCCCATGTCCTTCTCATGAGGTGTTGAATGATGAGGCCTACTTCTTCAAAGGGCCCACAAGTGGGGTCAAGCGGCAAATCTAGCCCTGTCAGTGCTGAAGTCAACCCTCATAGCTCGAAAAAGTGGTCGGAACTATTGGAGCTAGAAAGGTGGGAAACTCTCCTTCCTCTGAAGAATCGGTTAAGGCATGCCTTCAAGAAGGAGAAGTTTCTATTTTTGTGCTAGATTCCTTGGTGGATCAATCGGTATCAGCAATGGAGTTCTCATTTGGTAGGTAAGTTCCTAGGTCCTCATCCTAATATTGAGGCGGTTAGGCCCTTTGCTAAGAAAAAATGGTCGTTGAAAGTCCATGTTGATATAGTTGCCCTTCCAAAAAAATTTCTCTCCTTTTCTTTTTCCAATAAGGAAGATCAGGACTATGTGTTATGTGGAGGACCCTAGATGTTTTGGTAGAATGGTTGTGGCTTTTCGCAAATGGGTTCCTACTTGGGATTACTCTGATAATTTCTTTATGGCTACCCCTGTATGGGTGAGGTTTCCTAGGCTTCCCCCTATAATATTGGAATGAGGGGGGTCTTTAAGGGTTTAGCTTCCTCTTTTGGAGGTGAACTCATCTCGGTTGATCCTATGACGATTGTTAAGTCTAGACTTATTTTTGCTAGGATCTGTGTTAATACTGGTCAATTTGACAATCTCCCCTCAGTGATTAATATCAACTCCAAACTTGGTTTGTGGAAGCAGGAGGTAAGTTTTCAATCGCTACCATTTGCCTCTTTTGTGTGTCATAAGATGGGTCACTGGGCTAGGCATTGCCCAAAGAAAACTCCTAAGGCTTCTCTGCCTGTGGACTCAGATCCTAAACCTCAGAAGTCAAACAGGACAGTTTTTGGAAGGAAGTGAAGGCTTTGGAAGGTGATAACCATAGTAAAAATGAAGCTTTAGTTGAGAAATTGGATTCTAATACTATCCTAGCATTGGAGGAAGGGGAACTGGTGGAACGTGCTTCCCATGTTTTGGATTCCGTAGCTACCTCCTCCATGCAAGATGCCCCCTTCTGAGGGTAACCCTGTTGCTCCAATTTTTTCAGGTTCTTCTGAGGGTCCC
>BSBK01007140.1:0-244613 GCA_027943335.1 Chamaecyparis obtusa | reverse complement strand
TGTTAATGCATTATGTGTCCCAAATTGATAATAATCTTTATTTTCCAAACTATCTTGCTTCTTTATTGACAGTCTGAATCTGATGAGTGTAAAAAAGTTGCTTCCTCATTGACAACTTGGTTTTCTAAATCAATAACATACTCCTAAATCTTTTTCTTAATATAGATTGTATTATTTTTCCAATTATGACTTGGCTTTGGTTGTTTTGAGCTATCGTTTCTCACATAATGCAACATAAACTTTCTTCTACAATGTGATGACCAAAAAATTCAAGAGGAACTATTGGGTCCTAAACATTACCTTCTATGCCAACATCTTGATTCCATGTTGATTGACACCTACCAAGTGAAATGTTGGTGGTCAAAGAGTTGGTTTCCCGAGGCAATTCTAGGTATCTTCTAGAAGTACATTCACTCCCAAGATTCCATCTATGATGGTATTTGTAAGGTTCTTCCCCATGATTTGTATTTGAACAAAAATTGATTACTTCTTGATGCTCACCATTAACAACATTAGGTCAATGGTTTCTTCACCCTTGGATGGTGATTCTATTATCTCATATTTACTTGGGTCTTATATTTTCTGACCTTGGTCATCATTGAGGTAATTACCTCTTAGTTTTTGCATGGTTTGAAGAAGGTATGTCACCTTGATGGGCACATTTGTCTATAACACCTAGTCCCTACTAAAATATGTTCTCTAACTTTGACCATAATGACATACTTGTAGTTCCACTTGAGGTTCTTCATTCATTAACCATCATTTGTTCTACTTCTTCTCTAACTTCTTGGAGTCATTCTTTCTCCATACAAGGTGGAGTCATTCTTTCTTAGAACTAATTTTAAGAATTTGAGATCTTGGCCTCATAAAATAGCCTTACTATATAATCCTTGCGAAATAGCAAAAAATAATCATTTCGCAACCTTCACTTTCTATCTTTGCGCCAATGCGAAAAATCACCTTTGTGCAACTGACATTCTATGACCCGCGAAAGAGAGAAAATGATTCTTTTGGCTTGTTTCCAAGGTGATTTCACATTTTAATCTTTTCAATATGCTTTACTCTTGATTTTTGAATAACCTATGCATTTCAAGATGCCAAATAATAAATTTTAAAAATAATTGTTTTTGCCTTTCCATGGTCAAGTTTTGGTCTCATTCCTATGTTTTGAAGATAGTATTATTGTCTAAGTCTTTTGATGTTTTTGACTCATAATTCGCCCACAAAATTAATGTTATACTATAAATAAATATTTTTTATTCGCCAATATACATTTTTGTAGTTTTGAAAAAAAAAATTGCTCGGATTTTTCACATAGTTTAGGGAACATGAATGATTCGCCAATTGAGATTATTATTTTTTCTTTGTAAACTAAATTTTTTTGCCAATAAAATTAATACTTTCCTCGGTAGGTTTACAAAATTCTCCAATTTTTTACACCTTTTTTCATGGGGGGTTTCTTAAAGATTACTTTGCTTAGGGTGCATTGAAAAATAATTTTGTAGTATTTATTCTTCGTATTGTTTTTAATATATTCATAAGGGATGATGGGTTCCACTAGAAGTGGTAAAGGTGACTTGTGAACATAAATATTTAATTAATATTTTCTCCACTTATGGACGCCTAGAATGGAATGGTGAAAGACAAATGAAGATGACAAATGAGTGGCTATTGGCTTGGTCAATCTTATAAGCTACCTATTAAATCCACTTCAACAATTGAACCAATTGATGTTGTTAGAGTGATAGTGAACCCTATTGTGGAGAGGTTTATAGATCCCTAAGGAGTTTCAATAAAGAAATTGATCAAGAATATAATTTTTATTGGCAAACTCTACAAAGCTATACAACTCTCCTTACTTGGCATGCATATCAAATTTTCATTGAGTACTAGGCTTCTTAGTAACCCCTAAAACACTTAACTTTACCATTGAATACATTGAAATGAGAGAAGATGGTTGTAGTTGGGAAGAATTGTGGTCTAGCTCATGTAAACTTAATATCAAGTCATTCTTTGATGTATCTTTAGGATTTACTCTAGCCCTTATCATTTTTTATATTGCTTAGCAAGATACATTAGGACTTCCCACATTAATTTTTGAGATCTTCAAGGCAACATCATATTTTGACTATGAATCCTCTTCAAGTTTGCAAGGAAGAGCTCCAAAATAAATCTCTAAGTAACATCATAAACAATGGGTTATCAATAATATTCCTAAGATCATGGATCATGAACTTGTTTCCAATCAAATACCCATAACATTACTAATTGTTTGAAACAATATTTTTGTTGAAAATCTTGCTCTTCATATTTGTCTTTTGTATTTCACTATTATAAGCCCCAAGTAAACACACACACACACACACGCACACATACAACTACATTCTAAACAATATGGTTGCACCTAGGAGGAAATCTAGTCTACCATGTGTGAATTTAATTGTTTGGCTTTTGATTTTCTTTGGTATAGTGTTAGTGTTTATTCTTTGGCTCTTCTCATCATTTCAGTCCAACTTTGTGAGATACACTAGTGCTTCTTGCGATAATTTTTAAGATCTTTAAGCTATGTGACATTATATTGACTTTGATATTTATTATGTTTACAAGTAATCACTCCAAAAAAAATTGATAGGCAACATCATTAACAAAGGGATACAAAATTTATCCCTAACGTCAAGGTTCATGACCTTATTTCTTTGTTGGAGGCTCATAACTTTATTGAATATTTCATACAATATTTTGACTAATTTGATTCTCTTCATTTAAAAGGATAGTAGCATCTAGGAGGAGCTTTATTCTCACTTACTCAAATTTAATGTTTTGGCTTTCTTATGGTTTAGTATGTGGATTTACGTTCATATGTTTTTCTTGCTTCCCATTATTGTGAGTCACAAACCAACATGATTTATCAAAAGGCACTACATTGTAGAAAATAGCATTGACATCTAGAAAATCAAATGGGAAAGAGATTCTCAATGGTGCATTTTAATTTTTAAATTTGATTTTAAGAAAGTCTGCAACCATATAAAATGGTCATTCATTTTAGCTACAATTGAAGTGCTTGGGTTAAGATAATTATTGTTCAATCCCTCTATATTGATGTGTTTTCTTGGCTCACCTTAGTGGTACAAGTCTTTTAATTTTTGAGTCTTTCAAGTCCATAAAGTAATGTTGTCCTTTGGCTTCTTGTTATGTGGTTGTAGAAGTGTTTGATTATTTCTCACCCATAAAGATTTGCAATGTCTTGTGAAAGGAACTTATCTTCCTCATATATGTTACAAGCTCAATAAAAAAAATCTTGTGGATGATTTTTAATCACTCTTTTTATGAATGAAGCTAATTTCAAACAAGAAATTGTATGCCTTGACACATTTTCCAAGGCATTGGAGTAGAATTTATTTTGGAGGAAAACACAAGAAAAACTCTTTTACACAACAAATATGACTAAGTTTTATTGTAAAAATAGGTATACAAAGAGGAGATGCTTATTTTTTATTAACATTACCTTTTGCCTTTAAAAATCTAGTGCCCACTATTTGGAAGTATATTCTTCAATGGGATGAAAATAAAATTTATTTCTAGATTACCAAAACTCTTTATGACAATCTAGTATATTTTACATTTATATTAAGGCTTTAGTTGCATCCCATGTTTATTACTCCCCTTGTTGGCCTCTGTCTAAAGTGACTTACAATAAACTCACCAAACTTTTATGTGAATGCCTTCGGGCCAGAGGTCGATGCCAAATAGACGTAAAGGTTCCACATAGTTGCTTGTAATGTTTATTGTCTACCCCAAGGAAAAGGTGAGATGGGCATAATTAGTGTCCATATATAGAGAATTTTTATTTTGATAAATGGAATATGTATGTCATTATATATCCTGAAACTAAGATAATTCTCCTCAAACATTGTGTTTCCTTCAACTCATTTTATGGAAAAAGATGATGTGAAATTCGCCTTCATGCTCTTCTTGTTACAATTGCACTAATTAAATTTAATGACTCTTTTGTTGCCTAGAGTAGCTAGAAGGTGGTAAAATAATTAAGATTTCCTCAAGTGGGTCAAGGATGGTAAAATTATAGTTGGGATTTATTTAGAAGGTTTAGTCCTTTTTCTTTAACTCTCTTCAATGGTCAATCATTTTTGGGCTCTCATTTCATCCCACAAACTTGAATTTATTGGTTTAAATCGGTTTCGTAGTTTAGAATTGCTTATATCACGCCTTTTAGAGTTTCTTCATAAAATCTGGATTCTTCATGAGTTGCAATTGTAAGATAATTCTTAGTTTGGTAATTCACACACATCTCATAGTGATTAATACTAAGATCCATTAGTTGTCCCTTACAATTAGGTTGAAGAACATGGATTTGAATTGTGATTTCAATTTAATGACCCACTTTGGAAGGACTTCCAAAGTTTACCATCCCTTTGTTTTCCCCCAAAAGAGCTTTTGGGCATCTATTGTGTAATTCCAAAATGAACTCTCCAATCTCCATTTATAGATGTATGACAATTGCCTTAGTTTGTACCTTCATGATGAGGAAAATCAAATTTTGATGAATTATTCTTTGATTTGCTCAATATTTTAAAAGATTTTCCTTTCCCTTGTATACATTGTGTACTTTTATACCTATATTTGTGACACTTTAAATAGAAAGTATCTAGTCCTACTTAGGTAAATTATTTCCAAGAACCAAAGTGAGAATTAAGAAGAGGAAAAGAGATGACTTCTTGTCATATCAAGAACACAAATTGTTAGATAATCTCTATGGGGACCCTTAACTCATCATAATGTGATATTAATATGTCCCTAATGTATAACCCATTTTTCCAAAATATCTAGCTCCCATTATTCTTTTGGGAGACCATGTTATGAGATCCACATTCATACACAACTCATGTTGTACACACTAAATCGTGCACTTCTCTAAGCCATTACTTCCAAGAGAATCCATGAATGGGAAACTTTGAGAAAGCGACCTAGAGCTCCCTAGGCATGGAGTGCAAGGGTTTAAGAATGCTCTCAGCTAGAGCTATTATGCCTATAACCTTGCTAGTAAACCATGCAATGAGAGATTCAATGAGACAAGGGCAAGAATGCCAATATCTTCAAGAATCAATAATGAAAATGCAATGCAATGCTATGCTAGAAATGAAGATACAAGAATGAAGCTATGCTATGAAAATGGAAGTATTACAAGCCTTGCTAATTAAACTATGTGAGCTAAGTTAGAGCATAAAGAAAACTAAGATAAGAAAGCATAAACATGAAGCTATGATGCAAGAAGGAAAGCTATAATGCATGAAGATCTCCAAAAGCTCCAAAGTCTCCAAGAATTCCTATAGTATAAGATTAGTATTCAAAAGATGGATCCTAAAATGAGAAGAGAGTTCTTCTTTTATAATAAATGAGAATCAACAGACGATGGAGATTAAGAGGCAAAATATTTAATCAAGGGTGGAGCTTGAAAGAGGAGCAATCTATGTGCACAAGTTTCCTCCAATGAGAGAGAAGTGTTGACTTTTGAGCCTCATATGAGACAAAAAAGCCTTTTCTTCTTTTTATAAAATAAGAATAATGCTTTATTTGTGCAACTTAGGATCAGAGGAAAGTGGGGCCTTTTTATTTAATAAAAGGGAAGAGAATTCCTTTTAAATAAATAAAGACTTAGGATAAAATGGTTAATCCATAGAATATAATCGAATAAATGATAGAATTAGGATTTGGTCAAGAAAAGGCAATTTGATGAATTTAGCAAATAATGCTAGCAAGGGGCTAATAGTCTAGATGACCATTTTTGGGTGATTACATTTGCCCCTCTTTGACTAATGTGTGATCGATCTGGGAACACATTACGTCAAAGAATAGATCAGCCAAGAAGGCAATAGATAGAGATCTGACTCCAAAGTATGAAGTCCAGAGAGATAGCAAATCTTGCATGGTCAGCCTGGTAACAACAGTACTAAACACTTAGGAAAGAGATGGACAGTATCAGAACTCGAGATGAGAACTAACATGTCAAGCGCAAAGATAGATCGATCAGAGAAAATGGAATGGTCAAGCATAAGCTCTGGAGAATAGCCGATAGGATATGATGTGTCTGCCCCCTCAGGATTGAAAGCGAAATTAAGTAGAGGGAAGGCATAAGCAAGAGCAACATGATCAAATCACTAATGAATGAGAGACTAGAAAGGTGAGAGAGATGGGGATGAAGAGGTGAAGATGCCCCTGCGAAGATCGAAGGATCAGGCCTCAAAAGGTCAGCCAACTACACGAAAGGAGAAACGTGATTTTGACGATCAAGGTGAACTCGGATTTCGGTTTCAATCCCGAAATGAATAGAAAATGATGTGATATGTGTATGCACCCAAAAATGGTCGCCTAGACTTTGGGCCCCATTTATTTGATTTATCAATCCTGAATCATTTTTTATCAATAATCAATATTTTCAACATTATCAATTTCTTGATCAAATCCTAATTTCGATCATATATTGGATTTTTATCCTATGGGCTAACCATTTATCCTAAGTTTTTATTTACCTAAAAGGAATATTTCCTCCCCTTTTAATAAATAAAAAGCCCCCACTTTTCCTCTTATCCTAAGTTGCACAAATAAAGCATTATTCCTATTTTACAAAAAGGAAAAAAAGCACTTTTTGTCTCACATGAGGCTCAAAAGTCAACACTTCACTCTCATTGGAGGATGCTTGTGCACATGGATTGCTCTTCTTTCAAGCTCCACCGCTGATTAAGATCTTTTGCCTCTTAATCTCCATGGTTCATTTCTCCTCATTTCTTATAAAAGGAGAGCTCTCTCCTCCATTTGCATATCCATGTTTTATGCTAATGTTATGCTGCAGGTTTTAGGTGCATTTGAAGTTTGAAGACATTGAAGACTTGTTGCTTTCATCATCTAGTTTATATTTGTTTTCTTAGTTGCATGATCATGGCATCATAGATTAGATTTCCTTTTATGCAATAGAATAGATCTCACATAACTTAATTAGGGGCTTGAAATCTATTGTAGTTTTTTTCATAGCTTAGTTTGCACTTCATTTGATAGATTAGTCTTGCACATTCATACTAGTTGCATTGGCATTGCATTTTTCATTTAGATTCTTGGGGACATTGGCACTCTTGCCCTTGTCTTCACTTGAATCTCTCATTGCATGGTTGACTAGCAAGGTCACATTCTTGTAGCTCTAGCTGAGAGCAAAACTCATAAGTCCCTTTGCAACTCCATGCATAGAGAGCTATGAGCCGCTTTGTGAGGCCTCATTGTTGAGCAACCTTGCAAGTAATGGTTCATAGAAGTGTGGTCATTTTTACACTACACAATATGAAAGAAAAGAAGTGAAAGACATGATCGGGAAGAAATGAAAGGTGAGCACAATTTGACTAACAAGGTCGTGAAAGATGAAGGAGAGCTCTCTCCATATGCAAGATGCAAAACTAAACTGACATGAACCTAAGAATGCAAGCTACTATGAAGAGTGGTTTACTTGCAAGGTTGCAAAACTATTAGACTCTAATAATCATCATCGAGCATTATTGGTAGCGTCGCAAGATCATACAATACACACTAGTATAACTATGTGAATCTGAATATGATCTATATCAGCTAGAAATGTGGAAATCCCACCTAGGCATCAAAGACATGTAGGTCAAGATGACTAGTGCAGTGAGGTTCCCTAAGTTTGATATAGCAAGATTATGCTCGCATCGAGACACAAGAAAGTCAAGATGACTATAAGCATGCACTTGCGGAAAAAAAATAGTCAAGGATAATACCTTGTAGATCCTAGAGTCAAGTGGAACAAGCATAAATGCTCATGACAACCAAGATCAACAAAATATACCCATAGGAAGAAAGCAAATAAAACATGTCCTCATGCCCTAGTCTTCTAGCTCGGCATCATCGAAAACTATTAGGGATAGAACACTTAGCAAAGAAATCATCATAGACAACACACAAATAAATAAAGTCAAACAAATCTCAGCAAGTCAAGTGTTTAAGTGCATGTGTGTAGGTCATAGAGTCAAACTTTGAGTATCGCATCTGCCAGTGAGAAATATTGCATCATTTGAGACTGCGGGTAGGATATCTGATAAGTGTTGAGAAACACTTGATGCTAGGGAAGTGTTGAAAAACACAATTAAGGTGGTGTTGAAAAACACCATTGGAACCAAGTTGTCCAAGAAACCCGAACGCACAAAGAGACCCAAGATAAGCTTAAAACAACGGATGCCCCCTAGACTAAGACAAGAGTCAATTCCAGGCTAGGAGAGGAAAAGCGAGAAGTGGAGCAAATGAGCGCCACTTAAGACTGATAGACATAGGCGCAAGGGTCTCAAGCAGCGTCCGTTTCCAGGTTTTCACCACTTGATAGATTTTTTTAGGACTTTTTTCAATTTTTTTTGTATTTTGCTACCAAGGCGCTTGTTTCCAGGTTTTCACCAAGGCACTTTTTCTATTTTTTTAAATTTTTAAATTTTTAAATTTTTTTGGTGAGACATCAAAGTGTCCATTGCTAGGTTTTCACTAGGATGCTCATTTTTTCAGTACTTTTTATGATTTTTTCAGCATCATATATGATTTTTTTTGAAATTTTTCCGGATCAATAAAATATGTACAAAAGATGCCCCCAGATAGAATGAGCATCAAACTCCCAAGCAAGATCACATCGTGTAGTCCCAATGTCTAGCAAGGTGGAGGACAAGAGGGAATAGCAAGTTAGTGGAAGAGATGGAAGACAAGAGAATGAAGGAGAATGAAGGGAAGAAATCCTCAAGGGAAAACTCCTCAAGAGTACCCAAGCTAGGGGAAAAAATGTCATGTAAAGCACATTTGGACAAGTAATGAAAATGCCAACATAGGATAAATCACAAAAGTGTAATGCAAAAGAAGGAAATGATGCAGTCCAAAGGAGTAAACATGTTAAGAGGCTTCATAGCATCGTGTTTTACTCTTTTTTATTTGATCAAGACCAAAGGGGAAGAGGATAGCAAAAGGCTAGAATGAATGGAGGAAAATAAATATGGAGGCTAAACATGAATGGAATGAAAACAAGATCATTGTAAGATAGCTCACAAGATAGCCAAATGTTCATGTATAGGTCAACATTGCCAAGATCAAAGAGAGAAGATGGAATGGATGAAATATGTAGAAGAACTACACATGATGCCTGATTACCAAGTTTTCATCATGGTACTTATCCAAGGTGCCACAAGGGAGTGGTTTTCACCGTAGGACGAATTTCTCTTTACTTTTGCTACCAAGGTGCTTATTTCCAGATTTTCACCAAGGCACATTTTCAATTTTTTCATTTTTTTTTTGGAAGAAGGCAATCTTTTTAGATAATGCTCTTTGAAAGGATAAACCATGATATGCCAAGGATTAAAAAATGATACGCTCAAAGATGCTGATAGGAAAAGGAAGATGGAAGAGAAAAATGGAGGATAAGATTTTATGTAAAGCGAGTGAGGTTGGAAGATAGGACGAATAGGCAAATGAGGAAAAAAGATACAAGGTAGAAAGATAATGAATGGAAGGATTGTGAAAGGGTAGATGGAAAGGAAGGCAAGATCAACATCAACACACACCTTGAAGGGTGGCAAGAGGATGGAGGAATTGTGAATGAAGGAATACGTAAAGGAATATGATGAATGGATAGCAGAGGTTACGGTTTAGGCACATGGAATGGAAGAATGTTTTTGGAAGAAGATGAAGTGGAAGCCTTTGGAAGCTTGAATGTCAACTTCACTTTTTGCTGAACATGAGACTCTTTCAAGAGAGACTTTGGAATCCATATAGTCGTAGGCTTTTCATTTCTTTTTAATGATTTAGAGAGAATATCTTCAATGATGGATTTTGGAACCCATACTTGTCTTGTAGTTTTCTTCTTAGATATTTCTTTTGACTTTACGCGTCCATGTCGATTAGAGGAGACATGGTGATCTTCTTTTTTTTATGGATTCTTGTATTGCTTCTTTTTCTTGTATTGAACATTCAAGTTACTTCCAAAAGACTTGGGATTTGTGGAAGAAGAAGGATGATATGATTGGTTTAGATGGGTGGGTGGATGAAAATGATTCAAGGGTACGCATCTATGTTGATCTTGAGGAAAGATAGGAGATGGAGGGACATAAGGACCCAAGATGGATGACGAATTAGGAGAGTTAGGAGAGGAAAGTGAAGGTACATAAGGGCCCAAGATGGAAGGAAGATGTGAAGCCCTTAGTATTGGTGGAGGAGGTCCAAGGATGGACGTGGAAGATGCAAAAGGATAATCAACAAGTTCATCAACATCTATATGACAGCCAAGGACATCAGCATCTTTAGAGTGAGCATTAGGATTTGCAATAGGATCATGAACATTTTGAATAGGAGCAACTTATTTGATAGGAATTTTCAAAGCTTGCAAAGACTTAGGAAGAGTAGAAAGTGAAAGTGAACATGGAGTGGTAGAACAAGAAGATGGAAGGCTTCGATCTTGACAAGGATCTTTGGATAGCATAAGCGTATTATTTTTCTCTTGATTTTTAATAAGCTTAACATCGGAAGTAACAAAACCATTTTTAATAACCTTAATGGAAGTATCATCTTTGGAAAGCGTAAGTGGAGTAAGGTTATTTTGATTGTCAATAAGCTTGACAGTGTAAGTAGTAGCTTGATCTTGCTTAGGAGAAGACTTAAGACCTGGTGGAATGAATGAGGAAGGGCATAGAGGATCAAAAGGACCATGAAATGGATAAGAGACATCATGAAAAGAATTGAATGACATGGAGGGTTCTTGATCTTGATCTTTCTTTATGTTCTTTTTTTAATTTTTAGAGTCCTCTTGACATGGAGCCACTTCTAAGGACAAGGAAGCATGTTGGGATTGTATAGAAGACTTTGGAAGAGATAGTGAAGGACTAGCTGAAGTAGGCATTATAGTGCATAAAGGCTTAGGCTCTTTAAGTTTAGCATTATTTTTAGTATTTGTAGCTAAGTGAAGGTTAGGTTGAGTTTCTTTAAAAGGTAGCCCTTGAGGATAACTATAGGGAACCGCACGAAAAGTATTAGGATCTTTGTTGGATAAAGGATTTGTGAAAGATTTGAAAGACTCAGAAGCTTTAGGAAATATATGGGTATTGGAGGAAGTAGAGGATGGAAGGGAACCATCACAAGACAAAGGTTCAGCATTGTCATGATCTTGCTCGAGAGTGTAATCTTTATTTTTAGCATGAGAGTTCTTAAAGGAAGGATTCTCATAGTAGTGATGTTTATAATTAGCGCGGTAAGCTTTCTCTTCCTCAAGTGAAGTAGATGTATCATCGAGGTATTGTTTGCAGAAATCATCAAACTCTCTTTCAAAATCTGAATCATATGGATCACCATCACGATCTATCCAATGTGACGACCCATTTCCAGTAAGCACGAGCCTACGACTAGGAGGACTCTTAGGAATAGAGGTGTCATAGGTATCACAAGGGCTATCATATTGCTCATCATGGTATGCCTTGAGATGAGTAAGACTCTTGGGAGAAGTAGAAGAGGAATGAGATCGTGAAGAAGAGGAAAGTGAAGTTTTAGTGGAGGAAGAAGACTTGGATAATGAGGAATGTGAATAATGTCTAGAAGAGTCATGGTAAGACTTGGAAGATGAGGAATGCGAATAATGTCTAGAAGAGTCATGGTAAGACTTGGAAGATGAGGAAGAATGAGAAGACTTAGAAGATGAAAACTTTTTGGAAGGAGGGTGTGATAGGATCATGTCTATGATCCTAGCAAAGGCGTCTGATTAAATCATTTTTTCTTTTATTCTTGTCTTATGTTTATCATCCATGCAATATCTAGAAGGACTGTTGGAGGAATAATACTCTTCGAATTGAGCAATGAGTTCAAGATCATCTATTCTCAAGAGAGGTTCCATAACAAGATAGTTGAAATTCATGGTTCTAGAAGAGGAAGAATCAAGCATGGAAGTGACAGAAGAGATGAATAGAAGAAGGCATACTAGATAAGAAGAGGAAAAGAATCAAGAAGATATGAAGAGTTTAGGAAGAAGAGGAAGAAACATGAAGGAAAAAGAGAATGGATAGAAAATGGAAGACTAGGAAGACATGAGAGATGTGGAAGAAAGGTGACTAAGAGTCATTTTGTGCAATTTGATACCACTGGAGTTCATTTGGATGTTGAGAAACATGTCACGACACCTAAGATCTGACCTGGAACTGACCAAGGAAGACTGGAAATGACACGAATCAGCTTCAGATTTCAGACAATAGTAAGACAACAAGAATAACTTAGGACCATATTTCTCAGAACAATAGGACGATACAATTTAGCAGGATGATAGTTCACATAAGGCAGTATGACAGAATCCAGGCAAGTAATGCGATAGAGTTTATAGTATGCAGGTGATGAAAAATTAGGAACGATATATCGCACGTCAATTCTCAGGAGGGTGTGTGATGATGTTTTAGTATCGTACAACTCTTGACCAGTGAATGTGAAAAACTTAGTTTTGAAAGCAATTTGGTCAATGTTGTAGGTTGCAAGTACAATTTCTTGGTTTCAAGCACAATGATATCAGAAAATAGACAAGTTTGCAAATAGTAGGTGATCAAACATGTCATAAGACACTTGCACAAGAGCAAAAGCAACCTTGCCAAGACAAGCAATTGGGATATCAAAATGAAAAATTCTATGAGCACTACCAGTATGTTTAATGTTCGAGAATGTTTGCATGGGTAGATCACAATGAGAACACTTCAAACACTTACTAGCCTAGAAGGACAAAGGCTCAATACTTAACAACTTGGCCCACACTTGATGTTCCATCGCCTCACACAAAGTGGCTACCTACAATAGATGTTGGCTTTGTCATGGAAGTGTCAATGACACAACCAAAGGAACACAAATGGTGAGTAGTCTTGGGGTGATCTGGGTTAGTCCACTAGGATCAATCCTTGCACCAAGATGTTAAGTGGCAAAATTGGGTAGCTTCTATCTATGGTTCTTAGTAAGGGTTTCCGTTCATAATACTCCTCTTTCTCCCCGAAGGGACTCCTTACCTTGTGGCAAGTAATGGACCTTGTGGGCACAAGAGTACCTTAAGCATTCTTGCTCAACATTTTCCTCATGGTCACAATCCCACAAGTACTCACATTAAGCGAAGACAAGCACTACATCTACCAAGGTTTTGTGTCCTTAATAGCCTTGAGTTTATAGTGGGTTGGAATAGCCAGCGAAAAGCTTGTCCCCACTTGGGTCGTTCCTCTTGATTGCTCAAGAGTAGGCCCGCTAAAAGATTCTAAACTAAACAAAGAGTGGATTAACCTTTGAGGGTCAGGATTTCTGGTTCACCACAAGGGAGAAGAGCATACTCTCCTATCTCAAAAATCTCTCCCAAACACACCAAACAAAGTTCAATTACCCTCTTGCTTTCAAAATCTAAAAGTGGGTCAAGATTTCTGTTTCACCACAAGGGTGAAGAGCATACTCTCCTACCACCAAAAGATTCTTACAACAAGATATTAAGTGCCTAATAAATGAAACAACTAGTATATGCCGCATTTAAAATGAAAGCAATTAAATAAACACTTGATTTGTTTTTATGCGTTGGGCAGCCTTGCAAAAATAATTAGTAGCCCTTTCTGCATTTGGAGCTTTGACATGTGTTCTTTTTGGCAAATATTCAATCAATGAGAGCACCTACAAGAACAACTTGTTAGCTCCACAATGGTTAGCACATCAAAACCAATATAATCTGCAAGTAAACCACTGTCTAGCTACAACAAACCATAAAATAGAAAGTAAGAAAAATTTAAAACAACAAGTAGAAATAACAACTTTGGAATTCTGGGTCTCTGTCTATCACGGAATTTCATGCGAGATTGTACTCAGGGCCGCGTGAGAAAGTACTGAACCACGTGCGAGAAAGCACAAACCCGCGTGAGAACATACGAAGGCTCGCGTGAGAAAGTACAAGAGCTTGCACGAGATAGAACACAAGCCTATGCGATAAAACACCTTTGTCGCACGCAGAAGTGCTAGTACCAACAAAACTTCACGTGATACGGTGAGAAAATTCATGTGAGATTCTGTAATAGTGACACACAAAAGTACGAACAACGTACATAAATCGTAAAAAAAATAAAAAACAGCCGAAACCTGCAGCGAAAATGCAAGAAAAGAAGGACAAAATAGAGCTGTTCTGGCCCACGGTGGGCACAAAAAATGTACACACTAAATCATGCACTTCTCTAAGCCATTACTTCCAAGAGAATCCATGAATGGGAAAC
This sequence comes from Chamaecyparis obtusa, assembly GCA_027943335.1. Taxonomy (NCBI): domain Eukaryota; kingdom Viridiplantae; phylum Streptophyta; class Pinopsida; order Cupressales; family Cupressaceae; genus Chamaecyparis; species Chamaecyparis obtusa. Next base: position 230,316 of record BSBK01007140.1, on the reverse strand, counting down.
CTTGAGAAAGCGACCTAGAGCTCCCTAGGCACGGAGTGCAAGGGTTTAAGAATGCTCTTAGCTAGAGCTATTATGCCTATAACCTTGCTAGTAAACCATGTAATGGGAGATTCAATGAGACAAGGGCAAGAATGCCAATATCTTCAAGAATCAAGAATGAAAATGCAATGCAATGCTATGCTAGAAATGAAGATGCAAGAATGAAACTATGCTATGAAAATGGAAGTATTACAAGCCTTGCTAATTAAACTATGTGAGCTAAGTTAGAGCATAAAGAAAACTAAGCTAAGAAAGCATAAACATGAAGCTATGATGCAAGAAGGAAAGCTATAATGCATGAAGATCTCCAAAGTCTCCAAGAATTCCTGCAGCATAAGATTAGTATTCAAAAGATGGATCCTAAAATGAGAAGAGAGCTCTTCTTTTATAAGAAATGAGAATCAATGGATGATGGAGATTAAGAGACAAAAGATTTAATCAAGGGTGGAGTTTGAAAGATGAGCAATCCATATGCACAAGTTTCCTCCAATGAGAGAGAAGTGTTGACTTTTGAGCCTCATATGAGACAAAAAAGCCTTTTCTTCTTTTTATAAAATAAGAATAATGCTTTATTTGTGCAACTTAGGATAAAAGGAAAGTGGAGGCTTTTTATTTAATAAAAGGGGAGGGAATTCCTTTTAAATAAATAAAGACTTAGGATAAAATGGTTAATCCATAGAATATAATCGAATAAATGATAGAATTAGGATTTGATCAAGAAAAGACAATTTGATGAATTTAGCAAATAATGCTAGCAAGGGGCTAATAGTCTAGATGACCATTTTTGGGTGATTACACATGTAAGTAGAAGATGGACCAAAATTTAGGTTCTAGAGTTGAAAAAAAATGATTAGTACCATTCATAAACTAGGCATGATTCTTTACACCACAATATCTACTATCTTTATTATTCAAACTACAATAAAGAACCATTGTGAGAGATAAAAGATCTTGGAATACATACCAAGATTGCTTTAATCTAAGATTTAACAATAAATCTAGGTTTCAAAATGTTCCATAACTTACCAATTAGAGTTTGATCCTTTACATCTACCATTCTTTCATTCAAAGACAAATATTTCAGATCAATTGAGGGCCATTTGTTTTTGTTTGATTGATGGGATGCTCTTATATGTTTTTTGTCCTATTACATTTAAGGGGCTTAGCCACATCATTGACTCCACTTATTGCTCTATTAAGTGAATGGCTATATTTATATTGACATTTTCCCTCCTCATTACCCCATTTGTTGAGATTATCTTTCTTTAACAACTTAGTAGGATATCTAATTTTTATGTTGGCTTCTAGACACCATTATTATTCCATTTTTTAATTCTCCACCCTCAAATCCCTATGCAATGGATATTTCCAATTCTTCTTTGACCACCAAAGTTACCTTTGAAATATGCTAATTTCAACCATCGCTACAATGGATTGGACCATGAACTTTACCAACACGCTGAAATATTGTTTTCTAGAAAACATAATAATTACAATCATTCTTCTATTAAGGAACAAAATGATGTTCTTCTTCAACAATATCATCTAACATACCTTCTTGCAACACTTCATGATTAAACAATTTACAATTTTTACACAAATTATATAATAGAATTCTTAAATCACTAATAGATAAAAATAATGAAATAACAAGATTAATCATTAGTAACATATAGGCTACATTTATATAAATTTTTTTTTGACAATACTCATGGAATTAAGGAGTATAGTGTTTTAAATATTGTCCTTTATATGACAATGAGATTTGAGTCTCATCCATATTAGCTACACAATAAGCTCTATCACCAAAAAGTGATGCACCTTGACAGATCCAAGAACCATTATTAATCAAATTTGTAGTGCATTTATTTTGGTTCATGGTGATTACAAAGAAGTTGCATTCAACATCAAAATTTATCTATTGCATCTTTATAAAAAAAATTGCTTCACTCTCTTGCTTCATGGTTATTTATTTTTTTTGGTGTATTTTTTTTCAAATGAAGGATTTTGTTTTTAGCAGATTTTTAAATAATTTGTCCTTTACTAATAATTATAATATGAATATTTGATATTTAAAGGAAATAACACTTATTGCATTAAATTTCTTGGGACTACTTATGGGTTTAAATAGTATAATGTTTCAATTATTGTTCATTATACGATCATGGGAACCGAGTCTCATCCATCCAAGCTATCTATAATAATTGTTATCACCAAATAAGTAGGAACCGGCTCTCTCTCTCTCTCTCTCTCTCTCTCTTTCTGATTTTCTTCCTCTATTTTATTTCAAATAGAAGATTCTCCTTTTAAGTGGATTCCTAAATAATTTCTCCTTGACTATTAATTATAATGAGTGTTCAATATTTTACAAAAGATATTTCATCTATCACATAAACAATGATAAGTAAAAAGTTTATAAGTGGCAACTACTCTTATTATCATCTACTTGTCTATGGATAATAGTTTTCGTATGCCAAAAGATATTGAAATATATTTTTATTTTCTTTTATAGAAAATTACTTACGATAATTATCCTAACTAAAATTTAAAATCAAATTAAAGAAAGATTTTTTTTCAAAAGACAATTTCCTTCATAGAAAGTTACTAAAGATAACTATGAAAAATAACATTTAAAATTGAATGAATATATTTTTTTTTGGAAAGATCTAAAACTAAAGGCAATATGTATATGTATATGTATATGTCAATATTATATTAATAATATATATTTTATTTTCTTTTACCTTATCTATCTAGACACAAGAAACTTGCTAACTTTACGTAATTCTGATAAAATATGTATTTTTTCAGACAGCGAAGGCTTACTTTTGTCAGACTGACAGGGAAGTTTGAGAACGCCATAAATTTCTTTGTACGCATGACATCACTAAACTGAAAGAATATAATAGGACGGAGGGGTGGGACAGAATCTTTGCTGGCATATGAATAAAGTATTCAACAAGCTACCTAGGGATTCCCGACCAAAGTTACATCCAATATGTAAGCCTTGATCTGCCAAACAGAATCTTAGTCTTCCGAACTTGAAGTGAGTCTGCATAAAAGGTTTAGACCCGTGGAGAAGAGGGATATCCGAGTCAAAATACCCAACACAGGCTTACACAGAAGAGGGGTAATACTAATGGGTGAGATTGCAGGAGAATATGAAGTGGTAGTTGTAGGAGCAGGCATTATAGGCAGCTGCACTGCCTATCAAATTGCCAAGAGAGGCAAGTCTGTTCTTCTGCTGGAACAATTCGATTTTCTACACCACAGAGGCTCTTCCCATGGGGAATCCAGAACAATCAGAGAAACTTACCCAGAAGAATACTATACTGCAATGATGGAGGAGGCTTTTTCCCTCTGGGAAGAAGCTCAGCAGGAAATTGGGTACAGAGTTCACATCAAAACCAAGCAGCTAGACATGGGTTCAGTTGAAAACAAGAGCCTTCAATCTGTCATAGGTGTCTGCAAAAAACTAGGAATCGCCCATGAAGTTCTCAATGCAGAGGAAGCTTGCTCAAGATTCAAGGTGATGAATTTCCCTCAGGATTGGATAGCTGTTGTCACAAACAGGGGAGGGATACTGAGAGCCTCTAAGGCAGTTGCAATGTTTCAGTCATTAGCCTTGAAGAACGGAGCCACTCTGAGGGACAATGCCCGAGTCATGAAAATTAATAACGGGTGGAAATTGAGCGATGGATCAAATGGGGTTTTGGTGTGCACCAGCAGGGGCTCTGTACTTGGAAGGAAATGCGTGATTGCTGCAGGTGCATGGGCTCAGAAACTTGCTAAAGAAATAGCAGAGATTGAGCTGCCTGTTCAACCCATTCATACCACTATTGCATATTGGAAAATCGAGGAGGGTTTAGACAACTTTTTGCCTGAAAAAGGGTTCCCCACATTTGCTTGTTATAGTGATCCTCACTTTTATGGGACGCCCTCTCTGGAATACCCTGGGTTGCTCAAGGTTTCAATCGATGGAGGTTATCCATGTGACCCAGACAAGAGGGCTTTGGTCCCTGATTTGGATCTACTTAAAAAGAAGGTAAGCCCTTGGTTGGCTGAGGGTTTTAGAGGGCATCTTATGTCAGAGAGCCCTGTTTTGGCAGAGGCGTGCATGTATTCAATGTCTCCAGATGAAGATTTCATCCTTGATTTTTTGCCATTGACAAATACTTCATTGTCAAGAGAAAAGTCTCCTATCTTGATTGCTTCTGGATTCTCTGGCCATGGATTTAAAATGGGTCCATTGGTGGGACGGATAATGGCAGATCTTGCCCTCAATGGAGAAGCCCATGGGGTACCCTTGCAGTATTTCTCTATTGAACGCTTTGTTCAAAATCCCAGAGGCAATATCAAGGAGTATGGAGAGCAGTCGGCCCTTATGTGAAATCATAACGGTACCAAATTACAGAGAGGATAGCAATAGGACTGCTTGAATGACCATTGCGTTTCAGATGCCAGTAATGATCTTTCTGGGGTAAAACCTGGTGACATGAAGACTGACAATGTAGGTAATTTCAATATGTCCTCTGGCTACCAATAAATTAAGATCACAATTCGTCTTTTAATGTCAAAGCTTGCTTTTTCACGAGAGAACTTTTCAGTTTGAAGGATGAATAAAGCTTGAAGGAAACAGTATATACTAAAGAGTATTTAGAATCTATATCTAAGAAGTCCATCAGGTTCTAGTTATTGTTTTTTCTAAATTAGATTCTGTAGATTTTTTATGTCTAACTATTTGAATCAAACTCTATATTCATCAATTTCTTATATCATCGTTGCATTCCTCAATTGGTGCATTGATTTCGTTTTATGTCTAGCATTTTGAATCAAACTCTACAGTCTAACAATTTTTTAATCATCGTTGCATTCCTCAATTGGTGGTGGTACATTGATTTCTTTTGTCAAGTCCCAAGAACTCAAACAGAATTTTGTATGCACTTTTTGCTTAATGTCAGATGCACACATATATGGCGCTCTCGAAATTTAGAACAAAGCCTGAAACTAATTGTATATTTCTTAACCTATATTCAGTAATTTCAAGATCTATTCATCTTGTAGAAAGTTCTTGTTCCCCCTTTATGATTGCTTCATTATGCTTTGTCTACAACTCATAAAATCTATAATACCATTTGAATTCAAAAGACTTAAACTGATAGCTAACACATTTCCCTTTTCAGTGCCATTTATTCGCTGGAATTATTATATTAACACGATGATGAACTTTTAATCTTAGTATTGGCTTTTTTCTGTTGGAGTCTTTTTTCTACAGAAACATACAGCGTACATAGGTGTCGGCATTTCTGCCTTTATATAGCAGATTACAACGATTTGAATAAGCATATATCCAAACTACAAGCCTCCTTCGGCTAAGCAGTCAAGTGTTTGGGGATCTAGTCTGTCAAATTCACCCAAGGGTTGAACCTGACTGGAACATGCCTCCAGAAGTTTGAACCTTGATGAATGACTTCTATATCACATACCTTTATCCTCACCAATTGTGCTCAACCAATTAAACTGCACCCCTTCTGTGTTAGCTGGTATCTTTGTCTCCCTTATCAGTTGCAAATTGCATATCACTATGATCAGACTGGTATTATCTGAGTCCAGTGAATCTTATACTGGTCCTTACAATTAGGAATATAACTTCTTCCTATCTGCTCCACAATATATCTTGCAATAGATGGCACAGTGCAACTGATTGCAAGGCATGATAAGACTGATCACTGCTTCAAGTTCATTATTAATAATGTAGAAAACTCTAGCATCATGTTAACGAGCTCAAAAACAATCTGCAACAATGATGCATAAGGCATTCTGGCATTAAAAAGTTATCTTCAGCTACTGAAATTCTCTTTAAAGGTAGGATTAAGAGGATTAAGGCTCTGACCCATTATTGACACTATAATGAAGAGAGAATAAATTAGAGTGTTATGGAAATGTGGAGCAGTGCAATTTTAGAGAAAATGAGGCATAAATGGGAGTCCTGCAAAATGAAACTTTTTAATAAGAAGCTGTTGCAGCAGAAGATATCCTTTTTCACTAACACACTCAATTTGAAATTTCCAGGAACATTTGTGAATTTGGAAAATATCCAATGAAAATACAATTTCATCTTAGAATTTGGAGAATGAAACCTACTTGTCATTTTTTATTTATGGTATTAATCCAACAGTGCTTCAAGTAAATTCTTCTCTCCGTTAAATGACCCATTGAATTGGTTGTTTGGGAAGTCACATTTCAACAGGATTCAGGTAAGGATAATAAAGAACTCACAGTGCTGTTTCTGGACGAGAACTAGAAAGAAGAGCTCAAACATAGTGAAGGTGTTAAAAGGGTTTGTCTCAAGAGAGTGAAGTTCTTATGTACAACACAAGGGAGGGTGATCTATCATATTTGAAAACATCCAAGAAATTATGAACACCATTCCTGTAAATCGCTAGCTTACTGATTTTGCCCTCATGTGGAGAGTAAGGAACCATTAGATTTCAGGCTTGTTGATCTGACACTGCAGTTTTTGCATTTGGTGGACGAACTGTTCTTTGGACTAGAGTCTACCTTGCCTAAGATTGGACAAATTTGCCGTCTGAAAAATGATGATAGTGTAAAGCTTTTGAGTGGCAAGTCTGAGCAGAGAATAAGAGATATTTCATTATAGCCTTCTTTTCTAAGTCACTGACAATTAGTTGCCTACCATGATCAGAGATCATACTGAGATTTATAACAAGCCCCTGTAAAACATTTTTCCAGTAGAGTTTAGGGTCAAAATTGGTTGGACGGTCTTTGTGAATAGAAATCCAATTGTGTTTATCAGGATGCACCAAGTTCAGGAGTAGAGACAGGGGATGGCTGAAGCTAGAGGAAACGGACCCTTTCACCAACTGGGAGATCGAAGTGCAGCAATTTCCATTTGCTGTTTATGCGAGGGACAATGAGGAGTTGCAGGTAAACAGAATCAAGGGGGAATATTGTCAAGTAACTGGAGTTAGACCAATGCTAATCCTTGAGAAAATTAGAGGGTATGGGGTGGACAGATTTATGCTTAGATCAGAGAGAATGGCGGAGGTGATCAGTGTTAAATTTATGATCAAGAATATATGGTTTTAAATTTTCTTACATAAACTGAATATATTACATATATTTAATCACAATATACATATATATTTATTACTGATGTACTAACAGATATATATATAATGATGATATACTTTATTACTATGATGCTGTGATATGACAATATCGATTTTGAATAATATATTATTCTGCACTGCTGTACATCACTCCTGTACTCGGCACTTATGAATTTCAGAATTTAATATAGCAGAGACTCATAGACACTTATGTACTAATAGATTGCTGTATTTTTCGGTGTCTAAGAGTCATCAACTAAATCACATAATATACTGCAGTGACCAGTGAGCAGTGAGCAATCATTACTTGATGAGACGTGACTCATTAATGAGTCACGAATCATCAAGTTGTGACTGCTTAAAGCAGTCCACACCATTTCATTTCCTATCGTTTTAACATTGCATAATACTGCGGTATTATACTATAGTCGATACATGCTATCTTAACAAAACACGACACCGCATATAGCATGGTCAATGCATATCAAAAGACACGGTGGTGTATAATATGATACGTATAGTCCTTAATAAAACACGGCAATGTAAATAGTATAGTCGATACTGATCGACTTTAATATAACAGTCAATGACTTTCTTTAAATGCTTAACTTAAATATATCAATTCAATTCGATCATAACTACTATATATATTAATATATATCATAGTAATAGCAATAACGATAATATCTATTACTATGATATATATTTTAATATAATAATAATGATAATATATATTACTATATATATATAATAATCTACATATTATTATTATATGTATATCATAATCATACTTTTATCTGATCGAAGCTATATTCATTAACAATCAGCTCAATAATATCTTTTTCTTTCTGTAAGATGTCAAAATAGACATGGGTCTAATCCCCAAAATTCAACAAAGTGCTGAGAAATCCCATTATCTTTGAAGGTCTGCACACCTTTATGCATGGAGTTGGATGATCATGCCAAATGTATGAGGTGGAGAAATTGAGTCATGTTTGAGAGAATGGTTAAGCCAATCTATAAACCGGGCCACAATTTTCCAAGCTTTCCACATGCTCACATGAGGTAGAGAATTTTGAAGTGCTCGATTGTTAGAAGTAGCAAAGCCACTTTGTGTCCCAATAACTCAAGAGCTCTAGTCATCCATTTAGAGACGAGAGAGATCTCTTAGGTCTTGGGGTCAGTGATTCCAAGACCTCCCTTTTTAGGTTGAATGAGGTGAAGAAAAAAGATAGTTATGAAGCCCTAGTTATCATCCCACTTATCCCATAAGAGCTTGTGGATAAGCTTGGTAAGATTCTTATAGTTACTATTGGGGTAGAAGTAAATATAGTCAAAGGAGACTTTATTAGCAATTTGGACTCTTCTTTCAAAAGGCAAAGAACTGGATCCAATGTCAACACAAAAGATGTCTACTACTTGAGTAACATTGCTTACTTCCTTAGTAGAGTTGTTTAAGAATATTAAGCAATCATTAATAAAGTGGGAGTTTTTTTACAAAGGAGCTTTAGGTGAGGCTGATGTCTATGTTGAGATTCATTTGGTTCAATGATTGGTTTAGAGCAGTAGATATTCAAGAGTGTCAACAAGAAGAACATAGAGAAAGGCAACAAGCAACTAATCTTGGAAGATAAAGTGTTGAGGAGGGAAAGGCATAGTGAGGAAGCTATTGACATGCAAACAAGTATTAGTATCAATATATAGCATTTGGATGTGTGAAAGTAGGAGACAAAGCCCAAGCCATCAAAGCATCTTGAGAATTAATATCTAGTATGTGCAGTCTTAGGTTTTATTGAAGGCTAGCTTAACTAGGAGGTTGTCTTTAGTAGTTTGTTGAGCCCACTCTATTGTTTCCTATGCAAGGGCAAGATTGTCAAGAATATATCTTCTATGTAGATAACTCATCTCTTTGGGTATAATAATGAATTAGATTGTAAAGTTAATATGAAGAGCAATAGGTTTAGCTATTACTTTGTAAGAGTTGTTGAGAAGCATTATAGGATGCTTGTCGACAATTAAGTCCTTATTTTAACCCTTGGAAGTGAGCTTAGTTAGACCTTTGTTAATCATAGTGCTTGGAGAACCTTTGTTTAGCTTTGAAAAACAAGGATGACAATTATGTTAGGATTAAGATACCTTCTACCCTGTAAATCCTATGTCATATTGTATGGTTCCAACATCTTTGGAAAGTGTCCCTATGCTCTTAGGGTCAGAGTGTTTTTTAGTGGCAAATATTCGCCTTTTGGCAAAATTTGGGAATTATTGTTGCCGAAATTGGCAAACCGTGCTTGATACACAGTGGCCCAAATCACCCAATTTTAACATGGTAACAGGTCAATAGTCTTTTGAATCACCATTAAGATTTTGATGTTTAAAGTGGTTGATTGGTATATTCACCTTTGACTAGTCTAACGTGGTTCTTGTAATGGCCTCTTAATTTGCAATGGTTATTAATTAGGAATTGAATGAGTCGACCCATTTGGCCCCAAAAAAATTACATTGCTTGATGGATGACATTTACCTACAATGTGCATTGACCATGTCGACACATTTTTTGCCACACTTAAATCAAGATGTTAATGTATTTTGAAAAGCCCGCGAATTCACAAGAAAATGGAAATTGGAATCATGGATTGATATAAATTCAAATCAGTTAATTAAAAGTTTGAAAACTTAAACACAATTTCAGATTTGTTACAGTCTTTTTGTGTCCCACTACAAAATCTTGGAGGGCCAGATTTACAAATTACAATCTTGCAACAGTAAACAAAGGATCCAACATTTTAGAGAAAGCGTAAATGACCAAGGCAACCAATTATTTGTTCACACTTCACAGTATTGCTATTAATTTTAATTCCTAGAATCCTAGTGTCTAGTGAGAGGTCAAGATGTTTGACAATGGTGACTTTCTTAAGTATCCTCAGGCTGGTGAAGGGATTGAGATGTTAGGGGAGGTTGAGACTCAGACTTCTCATTGTGGTGATAACACTAAAGGGATTTCCATGTCAGACATGGGCAAGACTGATACTCCTCAGGGAAGTGAAGGGGTTGCAAATGAAAGGCCAAGCCTAGAAGTTGACAAGGCTAAGACTCCTTAGGGCATTGAAGGGATTGGAAGGGTTGACAAGGCTAAGACTCCTCAGAGCATTGAAGGGATTGGAAGGGTAGACAAGGGTAACAATCCTCAGGGCAGTGAAGGGATTGGGAGGCCACCAAAACGCCCAAAACTTAGAGATACTACCATAAAAGGCTTTCTTTGGAATTGGCAATGTTTCTGCTCCTTCAACTTTTGCAATTGCAAGTGCAAAATCCATTCACAATAGCTCACCAGTACCAACACCACAAGCTGGTGTTGTCATTGAGTTAAATCAAAATGCATCAAATGAGGATAACAATGGTGGCACAACAAAAAATGTTATAAGGGATATGCAGAACCAGTTGGATGAAAATGCTAGCAATGAAGATAATTGATGTTGGTAGGAAGAAAAGAAAAAGGAAAGTAAAAATGGGACGGGAGTGGGAAATGACAAGAAATTTTAAGGTTGATTGGGTAGCAAAGTACTGGTTCATTGAACCAGTCCAAAACAATGATGAACAACCAATAGAATGCGGGTGTAAGATTTGTACTTGGAAAACTAAAATAAAGAAGAAGTTGCAGCTAAAGCTTGACACTATAGAAAAGTATATTGGTAAGGTTTATGAAAAACAAACCATAGATGGACAAGGAATATCATTAGTGAGATGGAAATCAAAGGAAGAATGTCTTCATGTTAAGTATGCCATAGAATATCAAGAGCATAACAAGAGAATGACAATAATTTCTAGCAGTGGAAATCCAATCAAGGCTGGGTTTAGACATGTAGCCAATGAAGCAAACCTGGCAAAGATCGTTCAGATGACTATTGTTTTTCATATTTTGTCTAGAGGGCATCCTATGAGAGACTTCTCAGAATATGGTAATTTATTATCTTTTTTGAGAGTTCCTCACTATCTCATGTCACATTGGTCAACTAACGCTGGATGCGAAATGGCAAATTGTCTTTCTGAGGTGGAAAAACAAAATTTACAGGAGAAAGTAAAATAGTCGAGATTCATTTCATTATCCATACATGAAGTTACTGCAGTAGATAATATTGCTTGGGTCTGTATGCATGCATATACAGTAAAAGAACATGTCCGCCAAGCTCATCTACTATGTGTTCATAAAATGAGGGTCAATTAAATAGCAAAAAACTTATATTTTCAAGTCAAGAAAGCTTTGAATGAAGTTGCTGGTATGGATGATTTGAAAATTGGCAAGAAGTTAGTGTGTGTTGGAGCTGATGAATCTGCAATAATGCAAGGCCAAAGGAATGGTCTTCGTGCAAGATTACAAACTAGTATTGCACCTTACATGCTTGGCATACAATACATGGCCCATTGAGTGAATTTAGCATATAAAGTTGTAAGCAATTTTCTGACAGTGTCAAAAGTTGAAGATCTAGTCCATGAGCTATACTCTTACTTCTGCAGAAGTCCTAAACGTTTTGTAGAATTTAAGATCTTTCCAGAGGGAGTAACACCAAGAAACAAGCTTCTCAATGATGTTGAGACTAGATAAATCTCTTTGCATAGACCAGTTTTACGAGTTCTAATAGAATATCAATCCTTGATCGGACTAATATATGAGCAACACCTCACGATAGACAAAGCTCTTGATTTGTTACATAAGTTAAGTGATATAGAGACTCCGTTAACTTTAGCCAGTCTTCTCCCCATGCTAGATTTAACGAAAAAACTTGTTAAGAAAGCCCAAGACAGAACTATGTATATCCATGAGTATAGTAGTTTACATAGAATGACATGGATTGCCCTGGATGCTTTGTATTCAGATAGGATAGCACTTCAAAGCCCAAATTTTTTCAGGTGGCGAATTATTACAGATTTAAATCATGTTGAGAATTGTTTATAATTTAATGCAAAAAATGATTTATGTGTGTTTGTGAAAGGATATGAAATACCAATGCACCAATCTAAGATAGGCAAGTGAGACAGACTACTTCTAGTTAAAAAGGCATTTTTTGACAAGATTGTTAAATTTGTTAGTGATAATTTGAAGTCAATTTCCTACAAACTTTCAATTGAGATTCATGAAAGATTCCCTTGAGAAGAAATTCTTGAAGCCATGGGTTGTGTGTTTCCTCATTTTTGGAAAAATGTTGGAGATAAACAAACTGATGCACATATCTTTCATAAAATATTGTTGATGAATTGATCAGAGAGTTTTCAAAACATGCAGATTGCAATGAACAACCAAGTGAAGGAATTTTAGATTCATCTAATCTTAAAAAACAATGTAGACAATTTGCATCATGTATGAAATTGTAGCTGAAAAACTTGGAGAATCCATTTGAACATGGTGCAATAACCAGGCTTTGGAAAAGGATAGAGCAGAGTGAAGTATTGCGTAATTCAATATCAGAATATTTCAAACTTACAGATTTGTGTCAAACAATGATATTGGGGTTAGTGGAAGATGAAAGAGTTTTCAGTGCGTTGGGGTTTTTGAAATCAAAGATTAGAAACAAACTAGACAAAAATTTGGAAACTTGCTTGAGGTTGTTTGTAACTTGGTACAATGTTAGAGATTTTCCTTACGATAGGTCATTGGCAATTTGGAATTCCATGCGTGAAAGATAAGGGCTTTGCAACACTTCAAAACCTAGTGGTGCTACTACTAGTTTTGAGACAAACAATGGATCTTGGTCCCATACTCATAATGAAGATGAAGAATTTTTTGATTTTGAATACCTGACTCAGAATGAAGAGGAACCTATTACTACTAGTCAATTTTAGGAGCTAGATTCCATGTGTGATATAGAAGTGTTAGATTTCTCATTGAGTTAGTGAAAGGATTTAACATTCGGTTAATAAGTATTTATATAGATACTTCATATACTGTACTTTTTGAATCTGGACTCATATTACATTTACAATTTATAAAACTATTGTTCATGTTTTTTGTAATTTGAAGTATAATGTATAATGTTCATGTTACTGTATTGAAATTTGAAGAATAATGTATTCCTAATTTCCTAGAAATTTGAAGTATAATGTATTCCTAATTTCCTAGAAATTGTCATACTCATTCAGAAGTAGAACGAAGATATATTTCATATTGTATTATCAGTAGTCACCGCCCAATCATCAGAAAAAATACAATTGATTTGCATATCGGTTTCAGTCACTACCCAAGTATACTATCCATTACAATATAATAATATCAGTCTATATCCCAGAAAAAAATCTCTCTTGTATCAATTGTAGTATCCCATCTTATACAAAATTGATGGGATGCAAACAAGCTTCCAACCGACACATCTATTCCCTATAACTAACTAACTGCAATTGATAACTTTAGGATTACAATAAGATAAGAAAAAACTAAAACTTAAAGAAAACTAATCTAGCATAATTGTTTCCTCATTGACGTCCTTTTTTGGTAGTTCCTTGGGCTTCTTCAAATACTCAGTTATCCATCCTGTCACTTGAATATGTGTGGGCCATTTGGAATGCCAAATATCATAAACAAGAAATAGTAAATCGTGTCATTTCTTCCCAATGACCACACGGGCTTCAACCTGAAATCTAGAGAACTTGACTTCCAAAGAAACAATTTTTTTGAGAATATCATTAAATCTTTCAATTTTAAAATTATCTTCTATTTTCAATTGATCAATCGCCTTTCCAGGTGATTCGCAAATTCAATCTTCCAGTCTTGAACATCCTTTACCTTGCCATTATTATCAATAATATCTGAGATTGACCAGCAATTATTTTAAACAAAAGAAGTCATCCTTTGACTCACCTTGTCTTCTTTGTGTTCAATATAACTTAGATTATTTGATACAACTTCAATCATTTGTACAATTGATTTGATTTTTGAAGTAGAATTCGGATCCCTCCTTGTAACTTCATAAACTTGATTGGGTTCAAAATGAGAAGGCCTTCATTTTCTCATTATCTCCTGCAGTCGAGGCTTATTTTCTTTGAAATAGCTCTACATGTATACCAAGCTATTGTAACTTGCATGGACTTCATCACATTTTTTCAACACACTTCTTACTCTGAAATATAGTCTATTCTTTAAATTTTCACATTCACAAACCCTAGAAATGTATTCTTGTTTATCAAGATCTTGTTGTGAACTTTCTGGAACCTGTGAAACAATTTGTGGAACTAATATTGTCATGCTAGGCCCTAGGGTTTTACATTGCATCAATTCCTTCTCCATCTTTTCTACCTTCAAATATAATTCATTAATTACCTTGTTCATCTCTAGTTGCTTTAGTTGAGATTCTTCCAACTTTTCCTGCATATGTTTAACTTGATCTCTATTAAACATAGCCCAGTGCATTAGTTTTGAGGTTTAGGCTAATGGATTGGTACTATCAATAGTTTGAACAAAAACCATACCTTTTGAATCTTTTTCTATATTGATCGACTTAGGCTTGCCATCACCCTTAAAACTGACCCATGTGTCTAGAGTCTCTATTTTTGGATCAAAGCCAGATCTTTCAATCTTCTCCAAAGTATCAAACTCTATCGCAAATGTGGGATCATCCTTCTTTCTGAATTGATCAAACAAGAACAATTCTTTTAGTGTAAGCATTGTCACAATCAACATAGTACTTTTCATCACTATATCCCTTTCTTCTTCAACAATGCGAGTGATATCATTAAGATTAAGCTCATCAATCATTTGTTTGATTATGGTTTCATGTTGAGACTCTTCAACAGCCATAAGTCTTAATTTATTATTTTTCTCAAAATCTTTCATCTTGTATTGTATCCAAAAATCCTTAAATTCCCATGTTTTGTAAAGTCATCCTTTTGAAGGAACCTAAGAGAAATAGCTTCTCTTTCATCATTTGTCTCAATGGGAACGTCATCCTGAAGAGTTTGCACTTGGTATCCATGAACTTCATCTTGGAACATAGGGGGTGGAGATGTTGGTCTTGCTTTCTTATCCTCTCTTAATCCCCTTAGGATATGTGCCACTTCCTCTGAATCACATTCGTCAACCAAATCATTGTAAGAAATGAGTGGGACAACATTTTCTTCTTGTTGGAATGGTGGTGGAGAGTCTGTATCTGAATCATGCAAAAATAATTTTCTCCTTTTCTTAGGAGGAGCAAGTGCCTTCTCAATCCCCTTAGGCTTTTCCTATTGTTGACTCTGGTTGAACAACTCCTCTAAATTCTCATTAATGCATTTCTCAATTCTCAACACTTCAAACTTTTCTTCATCATAAAATCTAGGTTGTCCCATTTTTAATCTTTCTCCTTCGACTTCAAAAATTTTCCCCACCTTTTAACCTTCTGAATAATGGCTGAGATTTCATCACAGTTTCTTATCACATCTTCATCAATATTCAATTGATGTTTGAACTTGGCAATCATGGATTGGATACATCCCTCTGGGTCATAATCCCTGCTCTTCTCACTTTCCAATCTATAATGATTGTTTATATATTCTCGTAAATCAGTTAACATATTGGAACCAATAGTGAATGCAACAAATTTTATAGAATGAGGCATATATGTGCCTTTCTTCCTTGGAGCTATAATCTCCTTCTCCAACCACAACATCTCCCACATGAATTCCAAAAACCCAATCCTTTCTAATACATGTATGGGAAACTTATGAGGTTGTTGTCTGCACCCATATATTCTGATCATTGTATACTTTGGTTTACGAATCCAATCCCCAAAGTTATAAGGACAATTCCTTTCAGACAAATACTCCTTGGGCCTAATCAATGCTTTAATTTTTTGTTGAACTCTTTCCTTCGGATGACCTACCAACCTATAAATCCATAACACAAATATATCTTGGAATTTGTTGAAATCACAATCTCTTCTATTCCCATCCCATGCTTGACACCATAGTTGTGCTAGCAATTTGTTTCCTTGCCCATCACTTGTAGTCAATTTCAAAGATTTTCTATACTCTGAAATGTTTTGGTAGAAATTTAAATGTAGTAGTAGAGAATACTTTTTAAATGATTTAGTTGTTATCCATTTTATCAACTGTTGATGCAGTAACCTCTCTATCTCAGTAGCAAAATAAAATTCTAAATAGAAATTAGGGTTTTGAATTCTCATTGACATGTACATGAAGTCTAGCGGCATTTTTGACTTGGCATTCTCTCCACATAGTTGTGCCCATGCATAGTATGTATTCTTAAAGAAACCCATAAAACTATTTGTCAAATGTGGGCCTTTACTATTCACTACTATCATTCGATTGTCGAGGCCTCTCTTCATGAAATACAAGACCTCTTTGTAATTGGAACTCCTTAACATTCTCTCATATTCAATGATAGCATGATCTCTGTCAATTTTGGTTAGGGATTGCTTGCTTAGCTCAAAACATTGTTCTACACATGTCCTAGAAATATGCAGTAGAAGTGAGACATCCATTCTCCTTATCATTCTAGTCTCTAGCTTATAGCGCTCCGCTAGAACATTCATCAACTCTACATCCATATACACATTTGGCACTATGACCTTTGCCAAGTCCAACCTCCAAGGATTGCACCTTGGTTCATTTTCATCTTAGTTTGCATAGAAAAACCAAAATAAGGACCTACGAGAGACTGGAATGGTAGAATATCTACATTCCCTCTATTCATCTGGAAATACATTGTTTGCCCTTGTATCTTTCGACCCTGGCAATAGCCTAAGAAACGTGCTCTATGGGGTTTCTCTTTAGGCACTGTTTCTTTCTCGTAAACTTCCTTCTTCTTAGTCATTTTCTAAAAATGAAATAAGTTACAAGCTCGGTGGAGAATTTTACTTATTGGTTTGAACTTCACAAGCTTGTGTCTTCTCAACTAGCTCTGTTCGCTCCATTGGCTCAACTTGATCTACAATGTTTTGACAATTTGAGCCAAATTAGTCAATCTTTTATAATCGAACAGTCTTAATGTCCATTAATTTCCATACTCCTCATTAGACATTTTTTATGTGCAAATTTTGAAACATCTCTCAGCACGCTCAACCATTAATTCGGCCACCCTTCATTAAATGTTTCACTTTTTGCCATTTCACAACTCACTAATATGTTGTCCGTGAAATGGCAAAAAATATTTGTTTTGTTGTCCTCTTAATGTTACCTATGAACTAGAGAAAAATCACTTTCATGCAAGCCTTACTATATAATCCTTGCGAAATAGCGAAAAATCGCCATTTTGCAACCTTCACTTTCTGTCTTTGCGCCAATGTGGAAATCGTCATTTTGCAAATGCCAATTCCATGACCCGCGGAGTAGCGAAAATGGTTCTTTTTTCTTGTTTCCAAGGTGATTTCACATTTTAATCATTTTTGAACATTCAAGGCAAATTCTCATTTCCATCAAAATGAACCCTTGGCTCAAACCATGTCATCAAAGACACCAATAGGAAACAAAGAATGAGATTGAAATATTTCTAATACATTTTGTATATTTTTTTGGTTGAAATGATTACAATCCATAATTTTATTTATTATTAATTATTGTAAAATGAATTGTGTATTTTCTTAATAGAAGTTAGAATTTGGACTTGATTTTTGGAAAATTTAGGTAAATCCTAAGTTGTTCCCAAAAAGTAGTTATGAAAAATGATTACTTTAGTGGTTAGGAAAAGTGATTATTTAAGTGGTTACTTGGTAGTTATGAAAAAGGGTTATGGTAGCTAACACAAGTTGTTATCCAATATATATATATATATATATATGATCCTTAATAGTATTATTCAAGAAATGTAATAGAAAAAAAGTTATGGATGTGCATTTAAATTGTTTCCTATATGTTACTGTTAATGCATTATGTGTCCCATTGATAATAATCTTTATTTTCCAAACTATCTTGCTTCTTTAATGACAGTCTCAATTTGATGAGTGTAAGAAAGTTGCTTCCTCATTGACAACTTGGTTTTCTAAATCAATAACATACTCCTAAATCTTTTTCTTAATATAGATTGTATTATTTTTCCAATTGTGACTTGGCTTTGGTTGTTTTGAGCTATCGTTTCTCACATAATGCAACATAAACTTTCTTCTACGATGTGATGACCAAAAACTTCAAGAGGAACTATTGGGTCCTAATCATTACCTTCTATGCCAACATCTTGATTCCATGTTGATTGACACCTACCAAGTGAAATGTTGGTGGCCAAAGAGTTGGTTTCTTGAGGCAATTCGAGGTACCTTCTAAAAGTACATTCACTCCCAAGATTCCATCTATGATGGTATTTGTAAGGTTCTTCCTCATGATTTGTATTTGAACAAAAATTGATTACTTCTTGATGCTCACCATTAACAACATTAGGTTAATGGTTTCTTCACCCTTGGATGGCGACTCTATTATCTCATATTTACTTGGGTCTTATATTTTCTGACCTTGGTCATCATTGAGGTAATTACCTCTTAGTTTTTGCATGGTTTGAAGAAGGTATGTCACCTCGATGGGCACATTTGTCTATAACACCTAGTACCTAATAAAATATGTTCTCTAACTTTGACCATAATGACATACTTGTAGTTCCACTTGAGGTTCTTCATTCATTAACCATCATTTGTTCTACTTCTTCTCTAACTTCTTGGAGTCATTCTTTCTCCATACAAGATGGAGTCATTCTTTCTTAGAACTAATTTTAATAATTTGAGAGCTTGGCCTCATAAAATAGCCTTACTATATAATCCTTGCGAAATAGCAAAAAATTGTCATTTCACAACCTTCACTTTCTGTCTTTGCACCAATGTGAAAAATCACCATTGTGCAACTGACATTCTATGACTCGGGAAAGTGAGAAAATGATTCTTTTGGCTTGTTTCCAAGGTGATTTCACATTTTAATCTTTTCAATATGCTTTACTCCTGATTTTTGAATAACCTTTACATTTCAAGATGCCAAATAATAAATTTTAAAAATAATTGTTTTTGCCTTTCCATGGTCAAGTTTTGGTCTCATTCCTATGTTTTAAAGATAGTATTATTGTCTAAGTCTTTTGATGTTTTTGACTCATAATTCGCCCACAAAATTAATGTTATACTATAAATAAATATTTTTTATTCACCAATATACATTTTTGTAGTTTTGAAAAAAAAAATTGCTTGGATTTTTCACATAGTTTAGGGAGCATGAATGATTCGCCAATTGAGATTATTATTTTTTCTTTGTAAACTAAATTTTTTTGCCAATAAAATTAATATTTTCCTCGGTAGTTTTACAAAATTCTCCAGATTTTTACACCTTTTTTCAAGGGGGGTTTCTTAAAGATTACTCTGCTTAGGGTGCATTGAAAAATAATTTTGTAGTATTTATTCTTTGTATTGTTTTTAATATATTCATAAGGGATGACGAGTTCCACTAGAAGTGGTAAAGGTGACTTGTGAACATAAATATTTAATTAATATTTTCTCCACTTATGGACGCTTAGAATGGAATGGTGAAAGACAAATGAAGATGACAAATGAGTGGCTATTGGCTTGGTCAATCTTATAAGCTACCTATTAAATCCACTTCAACAATTGAACCAATTGATGTTGTTAGAGTGATAGTGAACCCTACTGTGGAGAGGTTTATAGATCCCTAAGGAGTTTCAACAAAGAAACTGATCAAGAATATAATTTTTATTGGCAAACTCGACAAAGCTATACAACTCTCCTTACTTGGCATGCATATCAAATTTTCATTGAGTACCAAGCTTCTTAGTAACCCTTGAAACACTTAACTTTACCATTGAATACATTGAAATGAGAGAAGATGGTTGTAGTTGGGAGGAGTTGTGGTCTAGCTCATGTAAACTTAATATCAAGTCATTGTTTGATGTATCTTTAGGATTTACTCTTGGCCGTTATCATTTTTTATATTGCTTAGCAAGATACATTAGGACTTCCTACATTAATTTTTGAGATCTCCAAGGCAACATCATATTTTGACTATGAATCCTCTTCAAGTTTGCAAGGAAGAGCTCCAAAATAAATCTCTAAGTAACATCATAAACAATGGATTATCAATAATATTCCTAAGGTCATGGATCATGAACTTGTTTCCAATCAAATACCCATAACATTACTAATTGTTTCAAACAATATTTTTGTTGAAAATCTTGCTCTTCATATTTGTCTTTTGCTTTTCACTATTATAAGCCCCAAGTAAACACACACACACACACACAAGCAACTACATTCTAAACAATATGGTTGCACCTAGGAGGAAATCTAGTCTACCATGTGTGAATTTAATTGTTTGGCTTTTGATTTTCTTTGGTTCTCATCATTTCAGTCCAACTTTGTGAGATACACCAGTGCGTCTTGCGATAATTTTTAAGATCTTTAAGCTATGTGACATTATATTGACTTTGATCTTTATTATGTTTACAAGCAATCACACCAAAAAAAATCGATAGGCAACATCATTAACAAAGGGATACAAAATTTATCCCTAAGCTTAAGGTTGATGACCTTATTTCTTTGTTGGAGGCTCATAACTTTATTGAATATTTCATACAATATTTTGACTAATTTGATTCTCTTCGTTTAAAAGGATAGTTGCACCTAGGAGGAGCTTTATTCTAACTTACTCAAATTTAATGTTTTAGCTTTCTTATGGTTTAGTATGTGGATTTACGTTCATATGTTTTGCTTGCTTCCCATTATTGTGAGTCACAAACCAACATGATTTATCGAAAGGCACTACATTGTAGAAAATAGCATTGACATCTAGAAAATCAAATGGGAAAGAGCTTCTCAATGGTGCATTTTAATTTTAAATTTGATTTTAAGAAAGTCTGCAACCATATAAAATGGTCATTCATTTTGGCTACAATTGAAGTGCTTGGGTTAAGATAATTATTGTTCAATCCCTCTATATTGATGTGTTTTCTTGGCTCACCTTAGTGGTACAATTCTTTTAATTTTTGAGTCTTTCAAGTCCATAAAATAATGTTGTCCTTTGGCTTCTTGTTATGTGGTTGTAGAAGTGTTTGATTATTTCTCACCCATAAAGATTTGCAATGTCTTGTGAAAGGAACTTATCTTCCTCATATATGTTACAAGCTCAATAAAAAAATCTTGTGGATGATTTTTAATCACTCTTTCTATGAATGAAGCTAATTTCAAACAAGAAATTGTATGCCTTGACACATTTTCCAAGGCATTGGAGTAGAATTTATTTTGGAGGAAAATACAAGAAAAACTCTTTTACACAACAAAAATGACTGAGTTTTATTGTAAAAATAGGTTTACAAAGGGGAGATGCTTATTTTTTATTAACATTACCTTTTTCCTTTAAAACTCTAGTGCCCACTATTTGGAAGTATATTCTTTAATGGGATGAAAATAAAATTTATTTCTAGATTACCAAAACTCTTTATGACAATCTAGTATATTTTAGATTTATATTAAGGCTTTAGTTGCATCCCATGTTTATTACTCCCCTTGTTGGCCTCTATCTAAAGCGACTTACAGTAAACTCACCAAACTTTTATGTGAATGCCTTCGGGCCAGAGGTCGATGCCAAATAGACCTAAAGGTTCCACATAGTTTCTTGTAATGTTTATTGTCTACCCTAAGGAAAAGGTGAGATGGGCATAATTAGTGTTTATATATAGAGAATTTTTATTTTGATAAATGGAAGATGTATGTCATTATATATCCTGAAACTAAGATAATTCTCCTCAAACATTGTGTTTCCTTCAACTCATTTTATGGAAAAATATGATGTGAAATTTGCCTTGATGCTCTTCTTGTTACAATTGCACTAATTAAATTTAATGACTCTTTTGTTGCCTAGAGTATCTAGAAGGTGGTAAAATAATTAAGATTTCCTCATGTGGGTCAAGGATGGCTTCAAATTGGTTCTTTATTACAATAATCATTATCTTTTGTGACCCCTTATTTTTAACAAATCTAGCTTTCCTTCAACATAAGTGTCAAGCTATTTCACTCTTATTCAAAGGCGTCCACTCTATCAAAGATTTGATACATCTAGAGATTAGATCCTTTGGTTGGTGTTTCAACAATAAGTTTAGCTCTCTAACATGGACTTTAATTTGGTTGAGAACATTTAAGATAGTTTTCTTAATGTTATGATTGATAAATTAGATCTCAAACCACCTCTTTCTTGATGGAAATACTAGTTATAGAACTTCGATATGAATTTTAAAAATTATAGTTGGGATTTATTTAGAAGGTCAAGTCCTTTTTCTTTAACTCTCTTCAATGATCAATCATTTTTGGGCTCTCATTTCATCCCGCAAACTTGAATTTATTGGTTTAAATGGGTTTTGTAGTTTAGAATTGCTTATATTGCGCCTTTTAGAGTTTCTTCATAAAATTTGGATTCTTCATGAGTTGCAATTGTAATATAATTCTTAGTTTGGTAATTCACACACATCTCATAGTGATTAATACTAAGATCCATTAGTTCTCCCTTACAATTAGTTTGAAGAACATGGATTTGAATTTGGATTTCAATGGAATGACCCACTTTGCAAGGACTTCCAAAGCCTACCATCCCTTTGTTTTCCCCAAAAGAGCTTTTGGGCATCTATTGTGTAATTCCAAAATGAACTCTTCAATCTCCATTTATAGATGTATGACAATTGCCTTAGTTTGTACCTTCATGATGAGGAAAATCAAATTTTGATGAATTGTTCTTTGATTTGCTCAATATTTTAAAAAGCTTTTCCTTTCCCTTGTATACATTGTGTACTTTTATACCTATAGTTGTGACACTTTAAATAGAAAGTATCTAGTCCTACTTAGGTAAATTATTTCCAAGAACCAAAGTGAGAATTAAGAAGAAGAAAAGAGATGACTTCTTGTCATATCAAGAACACAAATTGTAAGATAATCTCCATGGGGACCAATAACTCATCATAATGTGATATTAATATGTTCCTAATGTATAACCCATTTTTTCCAAAATATCTAGCTCCCATTATTCTTTTGCGAGACCATGTTATGAGATCCACATTCATACACAACTCATGTAAGTAGAAGATGGACCAAAATTTAGGTTCTAGAGTTGAAAAAAAATGATTAGTACCATTCATAATCTAGGCTTGATTCTTTACACCAAAATATCTACTATCTTTATTATTCAAACTACAATAAAGAACCATTGTGAGAGATAAAAGATCTTGGAATACATACCAAGATCACTTTAATCTAAGATTTAACAATAAGTCCAAGTTTCAAAATGTTCCATAACTTACCAATTAGAGTTTGATCCTTTACATCTACCATTCTTTCATTCAAAGACAAATATTTCAGATCAATTGCAGGCCATTTGTTTTTGTTTGATTGATGGGATGCTCTTATATGTTTTTTATCCTATTACATTTAAGGGGCTTAGCCACATCATTGAATCCACTTATTGCTCTATTAAGTGAATGGCTATATTTATATTGACATTTTCCCTCCTCATTACCCCATTTGTTTAGATTATCTTTCTTTAACAACTTAGTAGGATATCTAATTTTTATGTTGGCTTCTAGACACCATTATTATTCCATTTTTTAATTCTCCACCCTGAATCCCTTTGCAATGGATATTTCCAATTCTTCTTTGACCACCAGAGTTACCTTTGAAATATGCTAATTTCAACCATCGCTACAATGGTTTGGACCATGAACTTTACCAACACGATGAAATATTATTTTCTAGAAAATATAATAATTACAACCATTCTTCTATTGAGGAACAAAATGATGTTCTTCTTCAACAATATCATCTAATATACCTTCTTGCAACACTTCATAATTAAACAATTTACAATTTTTACACAAACTATATAATAGAATTCTTAAATCACTACTAGATAAAAATAATGAAATAAAAAGATTAATCATTAGTAACATATGGACTACATTTATATATAATTTTTTGTCAATACTCATTGAATTAAGGAGTATAGTGTTTTAAATATTGTCCTTTATATGGCAATGAGATTTGAGTCTCATCCATATTAGCTACACAATAAGCGCTATCACCAAAAAGTGATGCACCTTGAAAGATCCAAGAACCATTATTAATCAAATTTGTAGTGCATTTATTTTGGTTCATGGTGATTACAAAGAAGTTGCATTCAACATCAAAATTTATCTATTGCATCTTTATAAAAAAAATTGCTTCACTCTCTTGCTTCATGGTTATTTATTTTTTTTGGTGTATTTTTTTCAAATGAAGGATTTTGTTTTTAGCATATTCTTAAATAATTTGTCCTTTACTAGTAATTATAATATGAATATTTGATATTTAAAGGAAATAACGATTATTGCATTAAATTTCTTGGGACTACTTATGGGTTTAAATAGTATAATGTTTCAATTATTGTTCATTATACGATCGTGGGAATGAAGTCTCATCCATCCAAGCTATCTATAATAATTGATATCACCAAATAAGTGGGCTAATGAAAAACATATAAATGCATAAGATTTTAAAAAGTGTCTTAATCTTTTGACATGATACACAAAGAAAATTTATCACCCATCTAAGGTGGAAATGTGAATTGTCACAAGTCCACTAGATGTGGATCACCCTCAAAGGTGGAAGGATGTGTGTGCCACACGTCCAGTATAAGTGGATCACCTTCCAATGTGGAAAGGTGTTTGTAGAACACATGGAAAAGTGATAATGTGATAAAATCACATAAAGTAGGAATTCTTGTATGTGGTCCCAAAGTAGACTTAAGTAATATATTGTAATAAAAGAAAAATAGGTTAGTGGTAGTTCACTAGAATGGATGTACAAACTAGTATCCCAAGGCCTATATTTCTAATTGATATATTAAGGAAAATAACCCACTAGGATTAAGGAAGACTCAAGCGTTGAATGAGTGTAAGGTTCCTCCTTCACTATATGTAGAATGTGGAACGGGGAAATGTAAGATGTATAAGTGGATTAAAGAGAAGGGAGGAGTTTTTTTCATGTGTAGAAGAAACAATAGATTATATAGAAAAATTTCATACTGGATTTGAGAATCCAACATATAGATTGAATTGTACCTGAAATCTAAACCTAAAATTCCTAACAAGGGTGACCTAGACAAATAGGGGTGATTGGACTCACCCCAATATGCTAGAGTCACCCTTGTACTACTAAAATATGATGTGGAAACCCCAAATCTGAAGTAGACTTTTGACCCTTCTAGAATCTACATTTGAAACTTTTCCACTTGTCACCTCCATACAAAAAATGAGTAAAATATTGGGAGAAAGGGGTTTGACTTAATGTAATAACTATTTAGGATTTAACCTTGATAAAGAAATGAAATTGCATGAAAGGAAAAGAAGTGTGCTATCAATAGCATAGGCTTGATAAGTGTCATATACCTTGACAATGCAAATGCTTCTTGAAATAAGATCACAAATGTTGATGCAATAGCATGAATTCACATAGACCTAAAAGGACATCATAAAAGATTTTCTTATATAATGATTTCTAGAATTTCCATGAAGATATGAATGGTTGAATTTTCTTGAGTGCTCCTTGGATGCTTTATTTTTTGAGTGCTTTCTTGATCTCCTTGATTGATCTTTTCCTTTGATTGATTGGTTGGTTTGCTACCCAAAATGGGAGAGCTAGCATTTTTTTTATACCTCTCTAGGCTATTTTAGCGCTCAAATAGAAAAGGAGGTTGACTTAGGATATAGAATCCCACTCAAAATTACAATAGAAATCTCTAATTCAAGTATGAGCCAAAGTTAGCATGTTAAGGGTGACTCTCAATGATAAGGTCGCAAAATTTATGATCCACTCATCCTAGATCGCCCTTGTCAAGGAAAACATGGCTCAAATTTTAATCAAAGGTCAAATTTGATATGAGGATTCCCAAAATGTGTGAAAAATTGGGGTCTAATAAGTGGAAATGTGTAAGATATGCCATGTATGGTATTAGGGTCTAAAAAAACAAAATATAATGTTTGAATGAGATAATTAAAGGGTGCACACCTATAATTAAGGGCCCACGTTAAGTAAGTGGAGACTAAGGACTTTAATGTATAGAAAAAGAAATATAATTCATAGAAGAATGGATACACACTAAAATGATCACTACATAAACGTGGAATTGAACACACTTAAGTAATGCATAAAATTTAGGACACTGCATTTAATCCCCACTTTAGTTAGGGCATGAGTTTACACTCATAAAAACAATAAAGTAGAAGAAAGAGGTATGATAGAGAAGAGATAAGATTATGGGAAAGACTCAAATAGATAAGACATCACTAATTTTAAGGGAATCCCCCAAACCAAGGATGTTAACTCATGCAATCATGTGCAAGGGAACACAAAACAACAAAAAAAGACAAAGGGCAAAAGACAAAGGGGTCATTACTAGAAACAAAGGCTCCAAATCAACTAGTTGAAGAGACCTAAATGAACCAAATCTCTTAACCACTAGTATCACGCTCAATATGTTATTCCAAGAGCACAAGTGGTCCCATAGGAAGAGCAAGAGAACATTCCAAGGATAAGATGAGATTCTATTATCCAACTAACCAAAAAACCTAGAATATCATGAAATAGAGAAGAAGGAATCCATGAATGTCACTGAGTAGAAAGTTACATTATGCTAGGTGACCCATTAGAGAAAGAGGAGGAAGAGTAGGAAATAGTATAGAAATCTAAGTTATGATAGTTCTATGCATCCAAAATAGATATCGGTGCAAAGATAGAATTGATAGTCTAGAAAGTTTCACTATGCTAGTCAACCCATTAAAAAATAAACAAGTAAAGCATTGTTCACAAGGAAATCCACCAAGAGAGGATCATCCTAAGGAAAACATTGTCTCCACAAGAAATCTGCTACATAGTACAAAAGATCCAAGGAAAGTATTGTCTCCAAGGAAAAAATAAAAAATAATGCATAGGGGCGTTATAGGATAATCCCAAGGAAAGTTTTGTCTCATTAGGAAATTCATTAAATAATGCACAATGAAAAAATGAATATGGGAATAAAATGATTATCCCAAGGAAAGCATTGTATCCTTAAGAAACCCACTAAATAACACAGATGGGTGCAAGAGAATTTTAGGAATTCGTCATATAATACACAAGGAGGATACATATAAGACCCCCTCCTTAAGATGGAAAAATAAACATACGATGCAATATTAAGGAAAATAAGAACAAGGATACCCACCTTCGACACCAAGGATATATCCTTTAAGCATCAATGTATGCATAACCAAAGAGAAAGATTCATGACTCTCTCTAAGCCAAAAAATGATTTCTTAAAAAGATATCTTGTAACATGTGCAAAGGGAATCTTAAAAAAGAGATCATTGTTCCAAGATTTTCTATCTACATCGAAAGGAGTTCTTGAACAAAAATAACATCTTCAAGACCAAGAGGGGGAGGAGAAGAAGAATTCACCTTTTAGCCTCCCCCCACCCCACATTACTAGGTAGGAAAAAGGGATTCTTAATGAAGAATGACACAAATTAAGCCCACAAGAAAGGTATTTTTTTATAATGGAAATGATTTTTCAAATAAGGAATAGGTTGTGATCAAGGATGCAAACCTCTTGTAAAAGAGAGAATCCCTAATCAAGACAATCAATTCCGTACAAGAAAAGATCACATAATAAAAAAATGCCACTCCACCAAGGAAAGTGGATCCTTAGAAAGAATATCTTTCTTCTCCTTGAGAGTTCTATAATCCCAATGATGGATCATAGAGTGTGATCTGAAACATTTGATGCAAAAAACATACACATAGTCAAATCTAGAAGCAGTAACACCAACTATTATGGATTATGAAAAATTAATACATTTAAGAGTTTGAAAAGAAACCATTTTTCCTCCAAGTGTAAGAGAAATGGAAAAGATAAAAAATCATGTACTCTAAGTGAAAGATCAATTATAATGGACACACACTCCCAAGAAAGGAAGAGATTGTAAATAAGAATGTCAGTCTCCTAAAAAAGAGAAAAATCCTTATGTGAAATAAATAGGTCCATGGAAGGAAGGACATCATGTCATAAAAGATACAAATTAGCAAAAAGATAATGGATCTAGGCCCTATGATGTTTCTCACAAGGGAATATTGGAAGAGTAACTTACAATACCATGTAAAACAAAGAGGATCTCTAATGATGTAAGTGTAATGGCTTAAATTTTACACTCCCGTGTAAAAGACCATTTTTTTATTTCCATACCATAGCCTACGATCCAAGATCCATGCAATCCCTTTCATCCTACACCTTTAGCCAACTCATCACCCACTTTGAGATTCTTTCCATGCATCCTTGATAGTTTTGGACTAGTGTGCATTGCAGAGACGTCTGCATGACATGCTAGCATCCATGAATCTATAGACATGTAGGTTTCCATTGGAACGTTAAAAACTCCTATGATCAAGGATGCACACCTCTTGTATAAGAGAGAATCCCTAATCAAGACAATCAATTTGGTATAATAAAAAATTACATAATAAACAAATGCCACTTCACCAAGGAAAGTGGATCCTTAGAAAGAGTATCTTTCATCTCCTTGAGAATTATATCATCCTAATGATGGATCATAGAGTGTGATCTAAAAGATTTGATGAAAAAAATATACACAGTCAAATCCAAAGGCAGTAACACCAACTATTATGGATTATGAAAAAATAATACATTCAAGAGTTTGAAAAGAAGCCATTTTCACTCCAAGTGTACGGGAAATGGAAAGGATAAAAATTCATGTACTCTAAGTGAAAGATTAATTATAATGGACACACACTCCCAAGCAAGGAAGAGGTTGTAAATAAGAATTACAATCTCCTAAAAAAGAGAAAAATCCATATGTGAAATAAATAGGTCCATGGAAGAAAGGACATCATGTCATAAAATATACAAATTAACAAAGTGATAATTGATCTAGGACCTATGTTTTTTCTCACAAGGGAATGTTTGAAGAGTAAAGTACAACACCATGTAAAACAAAGAGGGTCTCTAATGAAGTAAGTGTAATGGATTAAATTTTACTGTTCAGTGTAAATGACCATTTTTTCATTTCCATACCATAGCCTAAGACTCAAAATCCACTCAATCCTCCTCATCCTCCACCTTTATCCAACTCATTACCCACTTTGAGATTCTTGCCATGCAACCCTAATAGTATTGGACTAGTGTGCGTCATAGAGATGTCCACGTGGTGCACTAACATTCATGAATCCATAGACATGTAGGTTGCCATTGGAGCATTACGAACTACCAACCAGCATTTGCAACATCCCAATGATGGGATCCCCTATGTGGTATTCCATTTGCATGCATTTTAAACCCATCCTTAGCCTTCATTTGGTATTCTATATTACTCACTTGGTCTTCTTGGTTATTCACTCAACATCTTAGATACATTCTCACATTTCATAGATTGCTTGGCTCTCCAAAAACATCGCTTTATTGTAGGTTTTCTCCATTATCAATATATTCAAGCTCTCATGTCTTGGTTCAACTCTTTGTGCTTGGGCTTCTCTCTCTTGTAGGGGAGTCTTATCATCCTTCTTATGTGTCTTGAAGCATATTATCTATCATGTCTATTTATTATTCATATTGCATTTACTTTATTATCTTTACTCGGTTATCTACCATTGATTTCATCCTATCTAAATGGTTGTTGTGGAGGTTGAAACAATAAAATAGGGACTTGATTGAGGAAAGTCTCCAAATGACCACCCAAACCCTTTTCTATTATTTCTTATGTGCAAGTTCCTTGTGGATTTGAGGGCTTAAAAAGGATCACATTATTAACTATTGTAACCAATTTTCATCTATATTTCCTTTCCATTATCTACATTTCATTTGAGTTCATTTATCATCTTGTTATATCTAGTTAATTTCTATTTTGTATTCACAATCTATCATTTTCTTATTTAATTCTTATTTTATGTCTTCAAATTAGTTATTTTCCATTAGTTTCATACATTATTCGACCCATCCATACTATGTCCATAAGAGATGCCAACATGTCACGTTGGGTTCTAGCATCCGTGATTTATTCCTAGACTCACACATTTGATCAAGATAGTGAGTTTTCGGTGCTCAACATTTGTTTGTTGTATTTAGCTCTTTCATTTCTAGTAATTAGAATATTTTTAGCTATTTGTTTTCTCTAGTTATAAGCATCTAATGTACATTTAGTTAGTCAAGACACATTAAACATCTTCACTTAAAGCACTCACACTCAACCACATTGAACCAACCAATAAGAATTGTATGAAGTCTGATCTCCCTAGCACTCCTTGCTAGCAAGGTGAGGTGGTGCAAGAAGGTAGTCCATCCATTGGGACTTTAACTTGTCTCTAGGTTATTGTACTATTTTATTCCCCACATTTTGGTGAATCTAATGTGAACAAATCTTATGATAAGTCTAAATGTGGTGAAGCTCTATGAGCTTTACAACTTAGATCACTTCAGGAACTGTTGTGTGAAGGTACGCTAGGCGTGGTTTCCCTCCTGACCAATACAATCTTGATAGAACACTATCATTGTATAGTAGAAACATGGATGTAAATGATCTAGGTTGGTCAAAGTTGTTTTCACGTCTGATTTTATGGATTAACACCAAAATGAAATTCAAGTCTCATCATTATGCACCTAAGAGTTCTCCACATGAATTCTCTCTTGCAGTAGATCACTATTTAGCTCTCATTGTTGAGTTTGATAAGATCCAGCTCCTGGAGGGAAATTTGAAGAAATATGAAACATTCCTTAGGTTAAAGGGTGCTCATCCTGAAGCTAGAGACACCATCTATAATTTAAGGGAATGATTGGTAGCAGAAAAACAAGGTCTTGAAGTACTTCTAATAATAGGGATGATAGTAGAGGAAAAAATACCTCTCCCTCTTGGCCAACAAGGGACTCAATCAGGCCTTATCAGAGAAAAAATAGACCTCACCATGCATGGAGAATTGTGCACATGGTAGAGCCTACTACCAAAACTTCTCCCACAAGTGGCACCACTAATCCCAGTATGATAGTGAACATGAATGTCTTTGGGTTTGGTTCAAAAAATACTAGTGCTAATTATGGGAGTGGTGGTGGAGAAGATGCAAAGAGGGGATCATTTGCCCCACATGGGGGTGGTAGTAATCCACTTCCTCCTTGTCTACCTCACAATCCTATTCTAAACAACATATTATAGATCATGGGTCAACTACAACAATAATTAGCCAATTTGTTGATTGCGACTAATCTGAGTTCCTTAACTCCTTTTTATTGTTGCATTCCTTTGAATATGCAAGTGTTTAATACTCTATTATCCCAAGGGGATGATGGAGATCCACAAATCCACATTGACTCCTTTCTAACTCACTGCAGTGAAAATCACACTATGCATTATGTGTTGTTTAAGTTATTCTCTCGATCTCTCAAAGAAACTACCATGGAATGGTATAGTTCCCTTTCTAACTATATTCCAAGCCTTTCTCACTTGATTCCAAGCCAACATTGGAAGAAAGGTTACTATTGCTAACTATTGCCATGTTTTAGTTCCATCTTGTAAATTTTTTCTGTAAAGTTGTGAGGGCATCATTTTGTTTGTAGTCTTAGAATTAGTCTCTCTAATTCCCCTAAGATATTTTGTGTCTCTATAGTACCTTTTGAAGCTGAAGAATGTCTTTCAAGTCTCAAACTCCCAAAAGGAAAGTATGAAAGTGAAGTTCAGAAAAAGTAGACCTTTGCTGCTAAAGCCTTCAAGATTAGTAGTCGTGGGATGCTCCTTCCAAAAATATGAAAGTAAGTCAAGTAATACTCCAATTAGAAATTGGGGCAAGGCAGTGTGATTTTTGACAACCAAAGAAAAGTGAAATTATCAAAATACTTCATTTTGGTAATTTAATGTTCAGAGTATTAAAGAATCAAGAATCGAGGTGCGGTGATGTGATTTCTAAAAATCTGAAAGATGCTAGGGCCCACCCTTTATAAAGTTGTAGCAAGATCAAAAGATGTTTCTTATGATGATTCCCTGATTAAGGGAGGAGAAAATATTGTTGTACTCTCTCTTTGAAATGTGATTTTGAAAACTCAAGAATTTAATTATAACTTCACCGAAAAGTAGGAATGAAGTGTTACAAGTAGTGGTTGTCATTCCACCAAAAGATCAACCTGTCAATGCCCGATACAACCAATAGAATTATAGAAGACACAAGAGGCAGTTAAGCCATGTCACAAACCCCGTGAGGGACGCTAGCCCAATTCAAAAAATCCCCCTCCCAGCATCACTCACCATGGGCTGTGTGGATTCGAACCTATGACCAAGCTCTTATACCACTTGTTACAAGTAGTGGTTACCATTGCACCAAAAGATCGACCTTTCAAAGCCTGATACAACCACTAGACTTATAGAAGACACAAGAGGTGGTTAAGCCATGTCGCAAACCCCGCAAGGGACACTGGTCCACTATCAATAGGAGGTGCGATTTTTGAAATCTAGAAAATAGAGACCACTAAGAATGAATTTCTGACTTCTACAGATAGAAGTCTCATTTTGGAGATCTATCATCATGACTGCCTCGCCGATGGAATCTAAAAAAAGAGATACACATCTCTAGTTAATAAAAAATAGGGTTCAAAAATAGAGGTTTCAAGGTGCTACTTCTAAAGCTAGAATTTATTGATACCCAATTTTAAATTTTTTGTTTGACATAAGAAGCCCGCCATAGATCGAAACAATAAATGTGATGAACATTTTATGTGCAAGGATGTCTTGCCTGACATCTAAAGCATTTAATGATAACCGTCTGCCAGGAATTGTTCAAAAATGCCGTGATTATATGATATCTTGTGGGAGAAGCTAAGGTAAAATATCATTATAGTAACAGGTAAAATTAGGGTAGTTTCTTTCTTCATGCCACCCTCTTTTTGAGAAAATAGGAGCTTGTTGTAGCCTGCAAATACACAAACTGGCCCTCAGATATCACAAATATGATCACTTCAACAACATCAAGAGCGAATGGAAGGAGATCTATGATACTAAATTGAGTCATTTTGACCTAGGAGATCTTCACTGGAGAATCCATCAAGAACCTAGACCCCAATCACAGGGAAATTGGTCAGGAGCAGAGTCATGGAGGCAACTAGATTTCCAGTTGTGATACATTCTCTAGAGCTCATCAGTGAATGCATTAGTTGTTTTGATCCATATTCCAAATAGATCAACATGGCCAATGAAGAAGTTCTCATCACTCTAGATAGAACCACTTTCTAGAATTTTTTTCATCTCCCTGTGAGAGAGGCATTCACAACTTTGGATTTTTCTCTTTCAGCTTCATCATTCAGTGAAAAGAAAATGAAATGGAGGATTGTAATGTCAAAAGACTGGTTCGAGCCAGTGAGGTCTAGCAAAGCCAAAATTCCTAAAACCATCTACGACGCTAATTTGAAAATAGAAGTCGCTGACATGCTAGTGCTGTTACACAAGGTAAGAGGTAGTGAAGAAGCCATAAATCTAGAGGAATGGGTTTTCTTTTTGGTACAGACTATGTTCTCTGATGAAAGATATATAGATTGGGAAAAGATCATAAGTGATAGATTAAGACTCCTAATTACCAATGCTAAAGTTAATAATTCCTTCTTCATGTCATCATACATCATTTATGCCCCACCATGCAGGCGTCACTAGCTTGGTTTGAATCATGTTGAATATTTCATCGATGATGTGAAAATCTACAATTTTTTCCCTTGCTTATAGCTACATAGGAGCTATGCAGAATTCAAGAGGACAAACAATGCATCTTTTATGAAATTGACCCACAAACTACAAGGGTGTCTTGAGATGCGATTATCTCCACAAGCAATTGAGGTGATTTTTAAGTATTGTAGCTATTTCATTCAATTTTGGCCTTTACATACTTTTGGATTGGTGTCTTTGATGATTTTCCCAACAAGCTACCCAGGTACCCTTATGATAAGATGGTTCTTATCGAATTATGTCAATAAATACTTGAGTTAAATAAAAGATGTGACAAAAGATAGAAGGCTAGGATTTCCTTTTCTATCACGGTAGGAGTGTATTCATTCTCCTCAAATTCAAATACTATGAATGTGGTTAAGAATGCAATGACTTGATACTCTTTTCAATAATAAAAGTCTTTGCAGACTCGATATGACCCCATTGGCTTTATCAGGGACAATCTGTAGCTAGGTTTGTCTTTCCATCATGCACTAGCATTAGAAGATTTTTGGGCGAATTGTAAAGATGATTTTGAAGTGAGGGAAAGGTCTTGGTTGAGGCTGACCATAGACCAAATTAAACTCTATGAAGTGAAATTAAATGTTGACGACCTAGTGGACGACATGAGCGAAATCCTCAATCCACACTACCTGAAGAAGATTAAAGGAACTCCAATAAAGCCCACCAACTAGGAGGCTCTAGAAATAGATGATTTTGATGTTCACATGTCCTTAATAATGGGGAGAACTGGAAATTGGGTCAAGTGGAAGAAAAATAGGAAAAGAAAAGGAAGTTCTGCCCCATAACCATCAAACCCAACATGAGGCCAATCTCTATCTCTTATCATTTCTGTTCATATGGGTTTATCAACACCTAGATATCCTCCCAAGATATTGGAGGGGATGAAAAACCACTTGAGAAAGAAGATGAGCCTAAATCCAAGTGTGGAGAAGGATATCTTCTAGTTATAGATCTTACAGAAGGAGAAGAACCTAAAGAAGGAAGAAAACTTGAGCAAGGAGAAGTTCTACAAGGATGATTTATGATATGCAACAGGAATCTCTGAATCAAAAGAAAGAGGATAACTAGAAGATTTCCCAATGGATTCTCAGGCACCTCAAGTTTTAGCCTCCTCTAGTTCTGTTTTGCATAAAATGCCCAAATTTATTTTTGTTTCTACTCAGAAAGACACTCCTCCTATCGTGAGGAAATTATTTAATTTAGAAAAACCTTGAGTCTGCCTTGAAGGTGTTGTCCACTCCTTCTTGGTTAGAGCACTACATTGACAATTAAAGGAAGAGGAAAGAAAATGGTATGCCCTCTCCCAACATGATCATCCAATGAAGAGTCCTCCTCCGAAAAAGAGGAAATTTTCAACCCTTGTAGCCCTAGGAAAGAGATCAATAAATTGGGTATATTGTTATGGAAATAGACCAAACTAAGTCCACCAAAAATTTGACTCATTTGAACGCATCTGACATCATAGTGACCAGGATTGACATTGGTACTCCTAGGCACAAAAAGATAATTCAGATGTGGGAATTTTCCCACTAGCAGGTGAAAGAAAAAATGGATAAAGATAAGAAAGAAAAGGACAGACTGAATGCAACCGTGTATCAGATTTATGACTACCTCAAAAAAGTTCTTGCACCCTTGTTATCACAACATGCAACTTCTTCTTTTGATATCCTAGATCCGACATCAAATGAGAATAAATCCCTAATCAACTAGTTACAAGAAGACATGCATATGGGTAAAGATTGGTAGGGATTGGGTAAAAGATCTTAAAGTCATAGGGTTAACCCTAATTGAATGCCTTGGTTCATTATACAAAATATTTATGTAGATGAAGGACATTGTGAACCATGACATCATAATCATCAAAGAAGAAGTATCTTATGAAAGGTCATTTTCAATGCTCAGAGAGGTCATGGATATGAAAGTGGAAAATGCAGTCAAATTGGGACTATTGTAGTCACCAAATGAGCCACTATAGAAATGGATGTTTTCTCTAACCTTCAAGAGAAAATTTATAACCAAAGCCCTTAAAAATTTAATGGAAATAGTCAATAACTTACATGAAGACATCCTAAGAATTGAAAATATTTTCACAAAATTGGGATGTAATTCACACCAAGGAAAGGGGAAGGATGTCATAGATATTGAAAATATGGTGCAACAATATCAAGAACATATCAATAGAACAAACAGTCTTACATTGTACCAGAGGATAGAAATCCACAAGCTCACTCTGATCGATGCCTCACTAGCCAAAATTAGTCCCAAAATTCCAGACTATGAAGAGAGAGTAGAAGACTTGCAACAAAATCACCTCTATTGGACTACCAAAAATGACAACATCATAGTATTGAGACCCCTCAGTGACACAAATTTATCCAAGAGGCTCCTCAGATGTATCGGTTAAAGGAAAAGAAGACGCAAAATCTCCCTAGTAAAAGCATGATTTATTTTCTATTTTTAGATTTCAACACTTAAACACTTGTCCTAATCGTGTTAGTTATTTTTCAAGATGTTTTAATGTAATTTCCTAGGTAGGCGAATGGACTATATTAATCTATGTTGAACATTTTACGAGGATCGACAATTTTTTAATACAATTTTCCCCTGTTGCTGTGACAACTATGTGAGACTCAAAATTATTTTGATATTTTTGTTCATAGATAAAATTAGATTTACTGTTGAATGAATGAATGTATGGAAAATGAAGAAAATTAATTATAGATATCAAACTGTGTTTCTTAAAAATCTATGGTTATAAGGTGATTTGTGAGTCACTATTTGTTCTTCTCTGCTATCCTATTAATGTTATTTAACAAATTATTTCCTTTTAGTAATCAACTGTGTGTGACATCTTTATGGTTGTGGAGGTGTATGTGCAAAGGTTGCGTATGATTTAATTTGTGTGTCCTTTTCTCATGGTCGTGGGTAATCTAGCATAGTTTTGAGTGCTTTCTGATTCAAGCTTTCTTTTTCCTTTCTGTTGTGGATATATCATGGTGATGAATGTCCACTAAGTGCCTCTCCTTCTACCCGGTTAAGAGAATACCATTTGAATTAACTTAGCTTTCATTCATTGTATATTTACATTAGGGAGTTGTAACTGTGTACTAGAAAAAGTACCTTCATAGGGGTAGTATCATCAATAACTCAAATAACAACTAAATTACCATAAATAGCAATCTAATTAAGAAAATAATTGACAATTAAGCACTCTATGGATCTCTATTTAGGGATGTTAATGCAAAGCTCTCACTAAGCTTCCATTAGTGACAGTCCTAAAATGAGAATGAATGATAAACAAAGCTAATAGTTCAATTCCAAAATAAATTACACCTATTTAGCTCTAAAATTGCCTTTCCAGCTATAAATTGCAAGAGGTTTGATGCTATTCTCAGATTTGTGGATGATTATTGATTGAATTATGCCTTGCTTTTATAGATTTTGGCAAGGGTAGGGGGTGTAGTTGAGTTGATCAAGGTTAGGTGAGAGTTAAGTCCATGGTTCCACCTTTGGAGACCATTTAAATATTTTGTCCTCAAAGCTTACATGTTTAAATTATGGCTCTTTTCGCATTCTAAATTTTCTCTAGTGCGTATAAATTCATTCACACATTTGATGTTTTAAATAGCGTGTTCATGCATTCTTTTAGTGCTTTTAAAGTCTTTTAGCGCTTTCACCATAGAACAATGCTTTTACCAATTTTTCTTGTGCTTTTAATTTTTTTAGTTGCACTTTTTCCTTTTAGCGTGTTTGATCATTAAAATAGCACTTTTACCCTATTAGGAAAAACTACAAATGACTAAGTTATTTTTTCAAATCGTTCAGTGTCGTCAATCAGTTGATTGACTTAGGTAATAAACCTGATTTGGTAGCAAGTCGTAGGATGTCAGTTTGAGTCAATTTAGTTTGAATTTTTTATTGTCAATCTCAATTTAGATGATGGATGATGATACATTTTCCGTCCTCTCTGAATAGAATCAGGAAAATTGATTGTGGTTTGATAATTTTTTAAATGTTTGATTGACTTAAGATAATTCAAAAGATAATTGATTTAAAAAATGATGTGATTAAACTTTCTTTTTGCAGGCCGAGCTTAAGTCGCTCGCCGTTCGAGGTCTATATCCTCTACCATTTAGCATGATCTATGATTTGAGTGGTGCAGATCATTGTCATATAGGTAGATGCAGTCTATCCTTCTTACTTGTCCTACTTGGATTTCGAGTGAATCAAGGATTGATTACAACTATGGCAGAGAGGTGGCACTCTAACCATAACACCTTCCACCAGCCCATGGGAGAGTTGACCACCACTCCCGAGGATGTGTACCACATCCTTCACATCCCTACACATGGAGAGTTGGTCATTTATGATTAGGGCTATGATGGTACAACTTGTCGATGGGTAGTCTAGGACTTGACGATTGGTGATGATCATATTCAGTGGGCATGGTTCCCATCTTTCCCAGTTTTTCTAGAAGTTTTGGGTGCTCTGATTGGTGGCTTCCTCATCCCTCATCACTGAGGGCATGGCTTTATGGTCAGTTGGGGACATATATTAGAGGATCTAATGGCTCAGCCCCGATGGTTTGATTGGGGTTCTTGTGTTTTGGCGCAACTGCTCCATGAGATGCATACAATTGTTTATCGGTGTTCCTCGACTCTATCTGTTGGAGTAATTTTTCTTTAGCTATGGACATGGGAGCACATCCCAGTTACTAGGCCCATCTCTATTAGGCACCATGATCCTGGGTGGCCTTTTTCCTGTATGTACGAGGGTATGGTGGTGCAGGCCCATCTGGGCAAGTTGGATTACTGGTGCCATATGAAAGATGATATGGATCAGGTCATTTGGCGACCATACATTGGATGTGAGGTGTGGCCAGAGGATGCTTCTAAGCTTCCTTTCATGTGTTTTCATCGATGGATGATAGGGTGCACTTCGCATATCATCGAGAGATTTTGTTTCCTTCGAGTGTTATGATAGTATGGTCGGACACAGGTCATGCCTTAGAGTGTAGCTATGTATGCCTAGGTTTAGGTTGAGCAATCACTATGGGGGGCCCAGATCGATTATAGGACAACTCGGCAGGAGGTAGAGTAGCTAGGTCACCTACCATAGGACATGAGAGATCACATTATAGATGCTGGGATGATAGATGAGTATGCATATTGGTTCGCTCGAAACCCTTTTCCGAGGTTCACAAATCTAGCAAAGCGAGTGCTTGGGATCGAGGAGTCAGAGGATCATGGAGGGGATGGAGATGGAGGTGGTGATGGGGATGGAGGTGGGGGTCATCATAGAGAAGGTCGTTGGGGATGATGGGGTAGGCGAGTGACTGTAAGAGGTAGAGTTATGATTCGAGTGATTGCTGTTGTGCCTATTCCTCCTAGGGGTGGTGGTTAGGTGAGGGGTACTGGTGTGGATAGAGTTTTTCATTAGGTTGCTATGGATCTTGCAGCTAGATAGGGCCTTCATAGGGTCTGATGTTAGAGACAGGTAGATGCTCAGGCCGCACATATTTTTTTAGATCAGGCACATGACATACTAGCACAGGCTCCTCCACAGGTTATCCCACAGGCTCCTACGGTGTAGGCTCCTGCTTCTTCTATGATGCCATCTTCTACAGTTCTTCCATCTTCTTCATTCGTTCGATCTTCTTCTACTATTCCTCCATAGACTCCCCTTGCCTGGCCCCCAGCATAGACTCCTGCACTAGCCCTAGCCTCAGATGTCAAATCATTATAGTTTGAGATGATACAGAGGAGATAATAGGTTACTCAGCTGAGTTTGATGATGTAGACCTCCATGGCTGCTATGATTCAGCATGGTTTACAGGCTAGCTCCAATAGACCTCCTGAAAGTGATCATGGTCCTAATGGTTCTGCTGTTGCCAGTGGTTCTAGCAGTTGATCATATGTTGAGCTGATATATATTCTTTATTCATTGATGTACATGATGATTCATTTTTGATATCGAGACA
Source organism: Chamaecyparis obtusa (assembly GCA_027943335.1). Lineage (NCBI taxonomy): Eukaryota > Viridiplantae > Streptophyta > Pinopsida > Cupressales > Cupressaceae > Chamaecyparis > Chamaecyparis obtusa. The sequence goes on along the minus strand of BSBK01007140.1, from coordinate 190,445 downwards.
TTGGACTCTATTTTATTCTTGATCAGTTGATGTACTTTATGTTATACGTTGATTCTTTGATGGACTTTGATTTCCTGATGTTTTATGATGATGATACCATAGACTTTGATACTCAGTTGATAGACTTACTTTATGTGATGTCATTATGTGTTGGACCTTATTTTCAAGTGTTTTGCTATGATATGCCGATCTATATGATTCTATCTCCTACATGTTTTGTTTTATGCTTTTTAGAATGCAGTTGATGATATGGATGCACATGTTCTATTTATGCTTAAATGGTTGTCTTATGCATGACATAGAAATAGGTGAATGGATGTGTTATGAATTTAATGATTCTTGTAATGATTAATGTTATGATATTTTATGGATGCAAATGATACCTAAATGCATTGTATGATGATGTAATGACTAGTGCAATGTAATGATACTTATGGATATATGGATGTATTTATTTTGATGACATGGATATCCGTAATAGATATGTATGTAATGGATTTATGGTATGTAAAATGTGATAGACCTATCTGATGTAATGAATGTATATGGATATTTAATGATTAATGATGTACATGATCCTAAATGTTATATATTATATAGATGCATGATGTTGATGAATGATATGTAATGTAGGATGAGCTTTGAATGAATGGATTTAAATGAATGATGCAATGTGCAATGTTTTTTAAATGAACTAAATGATATACAAATAATGATGAACTTGTGTCTATTTGAATGATATGAATTAATGGATGCAATGAAAATGAACTAATGAATGCAATGGTAAATGCACTTAATGGTTTAATATGAATGATCTCCTAACAAGAATGCACACTAAATGAGATGGATCTTTAAAATGAATGCAACCTAATGCAATGTTATCTAATGAACGTTAAATTAGATGATGCAAACTAATGCAATTAACCTTAGTAAAATCGACGCAAGCTATATGTAATGAACTTAATTGAAATCTAGGGAAAAAAACCTAAATGAATTCAAGATAAAATGATTTTAATAAATGCAAGTGAACTAATGCATTTCACCCTTGATTTGATTTTTGATTTCCAACACACTCAATCACATATAGTTTTTGATGTCCCTTTGATTTTTGATTGAACTCCAACCCATTTCTATTTTACTCGTGCAATTTAGTTTTTATGCTAAGAAAGGATAAAACTTTAAATTCATTTAATCTAGGATGTATGCAACTAATTGTCACTATTCAAAAATTTTGAGCTTATATTAATCATTGAGCAGTTTTTTTGGAATCTTGAATTTAGTACAACCATCACTAGTTCAACCATGATGATATGAATACCCTTTTAACCTCTTATGTTTCTTTCCCATCCTTTGGTATGACTATCACTAATTGAAGTCAATCATGAGAGTACAAATACCAATTTTGTCAGATTCTATGTTGCAAGTGGATTTTGGTATTATGATATTGAACATCAAAATATCCAAGGTATCCTTTTGCGTAAACAAACAAAAATCTTAGTTTCATCGTATGTACAAGTCCTCGATGATTCTTTGATGATCACATCCTTAGAAAAATAATACATGCTTTAAAACTTTGATTTTAAGACAATCATTCAGTAATCAATAAAATATCATGCTTTCATCATAGCTCGTCTAGTTTTAAAAAATCTTTCATCAATTTTTCTAGAAAGACATGATTTCATCAATCAAGTTAACACTTTAGAAAAATTTTGCAATATTTTTCAAATTCATATTTCAAGTGTAGTTCCATCCATTTCATACTTTTAATCTTGATAAAGATAGGTCTTGTGAGATCTAGGATCAAGTTTTTGCATTTGGTTCAAATCGGATTAGAATGAGGATTTGATTGAATGTTTCACTTGTACTTTGATGAATTGATTCGATGTTTGATTAAAGTTTTCTTTTGATGAATCCATCCTCCTTTAGAGTAGATTGCCCCTTGTTTGATATCATTATGTTTGTTGGACTTGCACTAGTACATTTGACATCATTTTTCTACGAAAATTATCGACCATTAATTAAAAAGGTTTAGGTTGGTCAGGTTATAGAAGGAAATTTTTTTTAAAAAAAAATCCATGCCCGCATTGGTCGCAATTTCAACCAATACCATGTCAGTCAAAATTTTGACCAACATAGGCATATAACTTTAAAAAAAACATTTAAAATCTCATTTCATTTTTATGATTGCAGTGCGTGAATTAGGATTTCCATCTTCTAAGCTAGCAGGAATGAAGCTTATTCCAAATCGTACAGACCCTACACCTGAGGTTAATAGCACATTTAATCATTTATCTTCCGTGGAGTTTGAGGTATCTTCTGTGTTTCCTAATGTTCATTACGTGGATTGTCATTTTCTTCTAGTCATCTCTATTTGTAATATGCTGGTAGGTGATTGAATCAATGAGTATATTTAGTGGTGAATCTGGTTTGACTAGGGTTTGTAAATGCTATGACTGAGAATTATGAAGGTTGCGACTAGGGTTTAGGAATCTATGTATAGACCAAATAGACAAGTTAACTTTTCAGCACATAGAAATTAACCATTTAGAAGAAATTCAAATTTCATGCAACATGGTGTATTGTACTGTTATAGAAGTGTGGAAAGAAATGAAATTTTGCACAATGTAAAGTGAATGCTATGCACCATTGTAAAGAAATCTGCTATGTAATTTTTATTAAGTTTGTATCGTATTTTAAATTTCCAAAGCCACACGATCTCCTGTTAGACTGAACTCAGTTCCATTGGGTCGGCGCTGTCATGAGTTCGTGACCCTGATTTGCAACTTCACCACAGAATTCCTATGCTGTTGGATGAAAGGGAAAATTAGGGGAAAGATTATTTACGCAACCAATGCTCAGAAATGCAAAGGCTGTTAAGTTGCTTCAAGGCTGATGCCCTAGCTAGGGCACGATACTTATTTAAATAGAAAAGTGAAGTGAATAACCAGAGGGTTGGGACTCAATCACAAGTTTAGTTGAGTACAGTTAACATCACTGGAAACAAGTGGTGAAAGTCATCAGAAGTTTTAGTGTATGATCTTTTGGAGACAATAGATTCTATACTCAAACCCAATACCGATTGAATGATGGAATGTAGTTACAGGGGATTAGCAGTATTCTGATATTTGTTGAGTGTTCAGGTAGTAGGGAAGTCAACATGAATTTTGAGAATTTGTGTCAACGTGATGGAAAAACCATGTCTTCTATAAGTTGCGATGATCAAATTCCATGAGAAGACATGTTGGGTCATGTGGATAACTATTGTAATCAATTATATTAGATGATAATTAGGCCTTTATAGGGATTACACATCCATTATGTTTTTAGGAGAAGGATTATATAAAGGAGATGGCTAGCATTATAAGGCTAGCTATTTATTGTAATATCATGATGTTGATTATTTGGAGATATAACATGGACCAAGATTGGATGTAGATCATATTTAATGTCTCATAATGAATTACTAGGATAGGTACCAATCTTACTATTATGAGACAATAAATAATATAAGCTCCTCAAGCATGAGTTGGATGATGTGGATACATTAGTTCTTATATCTACATAATCCACATCATCCAACTCATGCTTGTGGACCAAGATTGGATGTAGATCGTATTTATTGTCTCATAATGACTTACTAGGATAGGTACCAATCTTACTATTATGAGATAGTAAATAATATAAGCTCCTCAAGCATGAGTTGGACGATGTGGATACATTAGTTCTTATATCTACATAGTCCACATCATCCAACTCATGCTTAAGGAGCTTATATAATAATCAACTGATTAATGTTTTTGGTTTTGATGTAGTCCTCTCCAACTCATGCTTGAGGAATGTTAATTATAACCATGGAATGTTAATTCTAACCTGTATTATTGGATCATTAACCGTGCATATGCAGAGTTGTGTGGAGTAAAGGTGATCACAGTTAAAGAACAGTGTTAAAATATAATGAAATTGGATTCAATGTGTAGCAGTGGATGATCTGTCTGAATAAGGAAGGGTTTTTATGTTTGTAATATGCTGGTAGGAGATTGAATCAATGAGTATATTTAGTGGTGACTATGGTTTGAATAGGATTTGTAAATGCTATGATCGAGAATTATGAAGGTTGCGACTAGGGTTTAGGAATCTATGTACAGACCGAACAAACAAGTTAACTATTCAGCACAGAAAAATTAACCATTTAGAAGAAATTCAAATTTCATGCAACATGGTGTACTGTACTGTTATAGAAGTGTGGAAAGAAATGAAATTTTGTACAATGTAAAGTGACAAAATCAACAAGAATATCAATTTCAACCATTCTTACGATGATAAAAGATTAACTAGCTGAGATGTAACAAATACTTCAAAACAACAATACCTACAAATTTCCCCTTTGATCCAAGGTGAAATATCAATTCTTGAATGAAAATTCCTACCAACAAGCATGCATATAAGGTGTACCACATATCTACCAATTATACACTTAATGGATTGGGTGCTAAGAAAGCTACAGGAATGAACCATGTTTAATAATTAGTATTACAGTTTTACTAAAGAGATTAATAATCACCTTCAAAGTTACAAACATGGATTCAACTATGTTAAGAAAGTTATCAAGAGTACAGTAAAACATAAGAGCGTGACTAGGAGTGATTTTTGGCAGTTTAGGTGAGAGCAGAATCAGTTAATACGGGTCAGAAAAAGACCTACAAAACATCAAAATTTAATGTGGAAAGACCTAGGATGGTTGGGAAAGAGAGGGATGTTGTTTGGTCTACATGTAGTGTTTCAATAGACTGGTGTAGTGTTGAATTTCAGGAGATTCTCATATTCATCAATGAAGTTTTGATGTCCCTCATTGTACTTCCAATTTTGATTAGTTATTTATAATATCTAGATTCTACAAGGTAACACACATAGGTGAAAAGGGTAGATATAATGAACATTAATCATTGACAGATCACAAGAGTAATAGATATATTATAAAAATATCAAAGCACAATGATAAGATCAAGATAGTGATACATGAGGGAACAATGATTGACTGACATGATAGAAGGGAGTAAATATTGCTGGACAGTAGAAAAAGCACCAAATAATAGTCATTAGAAAGTAAAAGCAGTAGAAAAAACACCAAATAATAGTCATTAAAGTACCAAACAATGATTAAGGATCAAGATTAGAAATGATTGTTAAATACCTCAAATGTAGTAATATGCCATGCTATGCCAGTGCCATTGTAGAGTGGTGACAGTAATGTCCAATTTCAGATAACATGAATGTCTAAATAGTGGTCAAAGCATGTCTATGAATGGTAAAACAATCATAATCTAGAGAAGTCACAAAAAATGACAAAAGCATGATGAATAAGATGAACAATCAAAGATAGGGTATAGTCATAAGAGTGTTTTCAAAGAGAGTCATGATAATAGTAGTCCTAAGCATCCATTAGAAGATAGGTTACTAGTTCAGGTCTGTCTTTGACTATATTGCGAGTTGTTTTACTGTATTGTTGGTGTAATGGAAATGCTTAAACATGGAACATAGGAGAGGTTCATACAAAGATGAAGCACAATCATGAATTCTATCACAATAATCACTTCTATTACAAGGTCCAAAAATGCATTCATTAGAGGTAAAGAATGCATAATCAATATGAGTATAAGATGGTCAGGATGTCCATTATATAATCAGTGATATGTGGAGGACAAGCAGTGCGACTGAGGCTCAGTGAAAGAGATATTCTCAGTGAACCAGTCATCCATAAGAGAGAAGCAATATGCAAAGAAAGGGGGTTGTCTATGGTAAAAAGAATAATGAATGAATGAACAAAATATAGTTCATTCAAATAACAAAAAGTCCATGTATGGAGTGGAGTATTTATTCAATCAATATAGATATGAATAGAGCAGCCAAAGTGTCATGTAATGCAATGGTTGAATACCAGTCTTGTAAGCACAGTGACATTCATTTCTTGGTCAAAAGTACACTAATTTAAGCACTATCAAAAGAGTGGGGCTATGAATAATCAAACCATGATCAATAAGATATATGATAGTGACCAATTACAATGTATGGTCCAAAGTGAAAATAGGTCTTTTAAGTATGACTGCCTTTTGCGGTCCTTTCACTTCCCTCAAGAGAAGATATAAATGTTTTAATAAAGGGATTTCCTATTCCAATTAGTTTATTAGAAAACCCTTACCCCCTTGTTCAAATGGACCACACCCTTGACCCCTCTGGTCTACACAACCAATACCATTGATTGTCCTAAAGACAGTGACTCTGCAAGTTGTGATTCTCTAGTTGGGATAGTCATCACACTATTCCCCTAAGCACTATTTCTTTTCCTTCTCATCCACAAGAAACTCTAACATCATTCTAAACTCTATCATGTTTTCTTAAGTATTTATTGTCTTTTGATAAGACCCTCAAATGAAATCTGGTGTATAGAGTCTATAAAACCAAAATCATCATTTAGGAGTGTTTTGGAAGGCCTTGACAAGTTAGATCCTTGAAGCATGTTTTCTTAAGTATTTATTGTCTTTTGATAAGACCCTAAAATTCAACCTGTCACACTAGCTACTGAATGTCAAAGCACCTGCCTTCATTGCATGAATATCATTCTCTTCACGAGTGTATCATTGAGTGACTTGATTTTTAGTTCTTAGTTCATGATTGATCTCTCTTATAACCCCTATTGAGCCATAGTGTCCTTTGCATCCAATCTTTACTTCAAGTTATCATGAAACTAATTTCATGGCTTTCTATCCTAGCTGAACATTATTTCTTCATATTCTTTTCTTCTTGGCCGCCTTTCCTTTTTGGGCTTCTTCATGCATTGTCTCTTGTCTATGTAAAGTATTTGTTAAGCAAAGTGTTCTTCATAGCATCTTTTGAGACAATCAATCTCACTACTTTTCCATTGCAGACCACGATTGTTTTGAGACAATCAATCTTTGTAGCAATATGACTACTCGGTAATAGTGATTGCATACTCCAAGAATCAATAAATTCATCTATCCATGACATTGAATGGACCTCTTCTAAATATTTTTGTGTTGAAAGTGTTTCTACCAAACATGGAAACCTAGGTAAACATAGAGATAATGCTTGAAAATCAAAGAGGATTGTAGGAAAACATGAAAGACATGATGAAATTAGGAACCTTGCCAAATATTGACGGATAACCCTATTTAAAGATAGCTGCCCTTGCTGATATAACAAAGACTTTAAACTAAACCTGCTGCTATTAATCCAACTCAACCAAGTTTTGGAAGGAAACAACATGAAGGATGAAGAAAGAATGGAAGGAAATTGATCAATGAAATGCCTGCATAAAAACTTGATTCTTTTTAATTATAATTCTAATCTAATTAAATTGTTTGAAGATTAAAAACCATCCCCACCCTTAGTGTAGAGTATTTATAGATCATTCACAAAGAGCCTAAAAAAAGTACTTAAAGAATTATATAAATTGATTATAGAAATTAAGAGCCCCTCATCCTTTTTCTAAGTCCTTCATGGAAGTTGAAGTATCACTCTTTAGGAAACTTATATCTCTGGTTCAAAGTTCCCATTAAAATCATTAAAATATTCAAAAATAATACCCAAATTCGCTACAGTGGTAAAGTATTAACAAAGCATAGCCTCATAGTTCCATCAATTTGACAATCAATGGTAAGAAATTCCTAATAATATTATATTAGAAGTGAAATGTTGATGCTAAGACAATTACTTTGTGACCATAATAATCCTACATATGTTTTTTTGCACAATAGATAAAGTCTGGTATTCAATTCCAAGAGAAACTCACAATTTCAATTGTGACCACACTAGCCTCATCACAACAAACTTGTTAGAAAAATGAAAAGAAAATATGGAATACACCAATAAGTACCAAATGATGAATGCTCAATTGTTGTAATGGCAAAGCAATATCAGAACCGTCCATTTATAGTCCTAATGATTTTGGAAATTGTTGACAAAGAGTGTTTCTTTTTTTGATTATAGTATAAATGATTTTTCTATAGTCGCAATGATTTTTCTTATTTCTTGTCTTTTGTCCCTTTTTTATTTCCTATGTCTGTGCTTCATGACAAGATTTTGTCACCTTCTTTTGATGGTATATTTCATTCACTCTATGTGGAATACTATTTTGTTCACTATTTTATTTCAGCTTCATATTTCTTTCATTTTTCATATACACACAGACTACACATGCTAATAAAAAAATGAGCTCCTTGATTTAGTTTTAATTTTCATTATTGTAAATGGTTAATATTTCTGATGGTACTCCTTGGTGTATTTGGACTATAAAAATAATAAATGTAGTGACGATGGTGCGGTGCATTATTGATATAGGTTCGATGACTCTTGTCAATGTGCCAAACTGTCAATGTGGTGGTGGGAAGTGTGTGTTGAAGACTTCACGGACATTGAACAACCCTGGATGACAATTTTGGTGCTGCCCTAATCAAAAAAAGGTTGCTAATGTGTATATATTTAAAGTTTCTAATGTAAATACTATTCATTATAATATAAGAACTAATGTAGATTGGGTATCATAGGGAAATAATGGCTGCAGATACTTTAGTTGGGTCGATGACAACTCATTTGCATCTATCCACCCATCTCCACTTATCCATGATGAAGGATTTGAGTGCAAAACGTGTCAGGCTAGGGCAAATTCTGAAATTATATTTTTACGATGCCTTCTTTGTATTGTAATCGCATATCTAATTTGTTGCGACCATATGGAGAGATGAACTTAGGAATTAGTTAGTTTAGTATTTTCATATTGTAACTAATATTTTAATATTGATATGACATAACTTCTCTTTTCCTCAAGTGCGCATATATATGGTTTACATTTTTTTTAGAATAATTCTTCATGTTTATGGCTCAGGTGAGCCCCAATCTGCTATCAATCACATGATTTAACTTATAGTGTTTTCTTGGTTGTTCCATTTGTTCCTTGACCTTGACTATGGATTGACTATCATTTTCAAGCTTGAGCGTGGTTTCATACCATGCACCGTTCGTAGATTTGTATGCAACACTGATTTAGGTTGGAGGTAAACTACATGTGTCATGTAAACAACATGGTTGAATGCAATCTCTTTTGCATGTTTTTAAGAGTTTTCCCACCAATACAAGCATAAATAATGCATTGAACGTAATCTACGGACACTGCACGGTATGAAGTCTCACTGAAGTTTGAGCGCATCATGGTATGAAGTCTCACTGAATAAGAGTACTGTAGAGAGCAGGCCTACCGTACCAATGAAGAAAATGAGAGTTGAGAAATTAGCTTCCCAAGAAAAATCTTGTAAACATATAAACATGACAACTAAGAAACATAAATGTAGATTTCACAATAGCTAAGAAAAATAATTGTAGGCATCATGGTCACAATATTTTGGAGATAACATAATTGAGTTGTATACCCAAATGATGGAGAGCAACTTCTGCTTCTCCGATTCCAAGTTGACACTGTGGGATCCAAAGACCATAGATAAGGAATAAATTTTGAGAGAGGAGGAGGGCCATAACGACCAAAATAATAGAGGACGAACCTCAAGTTAAATGAGGCAACTATAAATTTTTAATAAAATATGTTTACAGTTGCCTCATTTAACTTGAGGTTTGTCCTATATTATTTTGGTCATTATGGCCCTCCTCCACTCTCTAAATTTATTCCTTATCTATGGTCTTGGGATCCCGCATTGTCAACTTGGAATCGGAGGAGCAGAAGTTGATCTTCATCATCTGGGTATACCACTCAATTACGTTGTCTCCAAAAAAATGTGATCATGATGCCTACAATTATGTTTCTCAGCTGTTGTGTCCTAGGACCCCTTATGACCCTTTACGACCATTTACGACCTCTAAGAATACATCTTAGAGGTCTTAAAATGTCATAAAGGGTCATAAGAGGCTCCTAGGAGGGGCCAGATGAGCTTCCACCTTCACGTGGTTGGCCCTGTTAAGTAGAGAATGTTAATTAAACTATTCTTGAAACATAATTGTAGGCATCATGGTCACATTGGGGATGAAACTATTCCAAGTTGACACTGTGGGATGGAGAACAACTTGGAACCGAAGGTGTAGAAGCTGCTCTCCATCGTCTGGGTATACCACTCAATTACATTGTCTCCAAAAAAATGTGACCATGATGCCTACAATTATGTTTCTCATAGAATGTTAAACTATTCTCAAAACAAAGAGAAGTTAGCAACAACCAATAGAATGAGTGTGGACACTTGAAGATAAATATCAAATAGGGGAAAAGCACCTGCAACAACAGAGGCAATAGTTATAGCTACAAATGAGGATATCATAGAAATCCCTAATTTAGTGTTTCAGAGAACAAATGATGGACTATGAATTAGGTGTTTCTGCGATATTGTCATCTAAATCTATTATTTACATTGGAATGCAGCCTGCGGATATTGATACTGCACCGGTCGAGCATGATGGAGGCATCGATTCTAATGTGAATTGTAGTACTCAAGGTATACATTTTCTATTCAAATTTTGATTAATGAATATTTAGTACAAGAAAACATATTCAATTGTTTAAGGTGGATTAGTTGTGATGATGAGATGCGCCATTTAGATGTTAACTATGACATTCTCTTGGTTTCAGGCAATGCAGAAGGAGAAGCCTATTTCAATATGCAATCTCACAGAATATGCATGGATATTAGGTGGATTTGAAAAACACAACAGGGTTGCATTTTTTATAGAGGTCTTTAATTGCGTATTTTAAGTTATAGACCATCGTGAAAATGTTAACGTTTTGTGTTTTTTCAACTCCACCTACTATCCGTGCATATTCTGCTTGTGTTGCACGCACATTCTTGATTCAGAGTGGGAAAAATATTATTTTCGATGCGAGGGAGAGAAGCCAAACACAAAGAACATGAAAATAAACATGATAGCTACAAAACATAAATGTAGGTATCACAATAGCTGAGAAACATAAATGTAGGCATCATGCTCCCAATTGTTTGGAGACACAACATAATTGAATGCTATACCTAGAAAATGCAACACAACCACTACTCCTACAGTTCTAAGTTGACACTGTGGATCCAAAAACCATATATAGATTCCTTATCTTTGGTTTTTGGATCTCACAGTGTCAACTTAGAACTACAGGAGTAGTGGTTGTATTGCATCATTTGGGTATACCACTCAATTATGTTGTGTTTCCAAAACATTGTGACCATGATGCCTACATTTATTTTTCTCAGCTATTGTGTCCCAGGACCCCTTATGACCCTTTACGATCCCTAAGAATACATCTTAGAGGTTTTAAAGTGTCATAAAGGATCATAAGAGGATCCTAGGAGGGGTCAAATGAGCTTCCACCTTCACGTGGTTGGTTGTGTTAAGTAGAGAATGTTAAACTATTATTGAAACAAAGAGAAGCTCAATAATTTATATCTGAATACCAATTTTGTTCTTATCAAACTGTCAAAACATTTAAATAGTCTTTTAAACTGCTATTAAAAATAAAATATTTAATCAACATTTACTTACAGATTTGTGTGCCTGTCTAAGTTTGATACGCAGATCTGCATATCAAACTCAAACAAGCACACAAATCTTTAGGTAAATGAAGCTTTCTTAGTCAGTTTGATTTTTCTTGAGGCTGTGAATATACAGTACAATGAAAATGCTTTGTTCAATCTAATTGTGCTAAATAGAAGAAAATGGCTAAATCAAAGCTTCATAGATTCATATATGCATAGTAATTATAGACAAGCAATATATTCAACTAAAAGTAGGAATATATTGAAAATGGTGTCACATTTTTTTTAAAACAAAAGTTAGTATTGGTCAAAATTTCATCCTTTACACAGTACTAAATTCAACCAGGATGCTATACATTCGACAGTCCACTCGATGAATTTGGGTGGATAATTCAATGACAAAATGGACTAAATTTGAGCAGGATGCTATACATTCGACGAATTGGGGTGGATAATTCGATGAAAAAATGGTCTCAATTTCGACCGTCACACCAATTGATCAACGTCTTATTCTTCCAGTTCCAAGGGATTGTTGCAGTAACCTTCATATGAACTTCCTACATCTCCTATAAGCCTTATCAGGCCTTAATTGCCAACATGGCACATTACAACTTTGGGCACTCTTTGGTGCTTTCACAACCTTTTAAATTGTCCTTAGAGACCCTATTACATTGGTCAAAGACCTTATAGGCCTTTAGATCCCTTTGATAGACTAGGATCAACAAAACAACCTTTAATGAACCCCTTTAGGTACATGTTGACCTTTCAATGCCATTTTCCTCTGTTACATGCATTTATAGTTTAGGCTTATCACATTTAAAACATCGATTACAAAAATGGACCATAGGTCCAATTACATTCAAAATTTGATCTTCCTAGATCATTAAACCTTCATGAGTCTAAATGACTCTTCTTGCATGCTTTTGCCAAGGTGCCTTGCACCACGTTCCTAAATCATAGCCAAGAAAATACCACTTCACAAACAATAGTAAAGTGATGTGGAATCAGGCCGATTCATCCCTTGAGATTTCATCAATCTTGAGCTTGACAAATTTCCTTCTCCATAAACTCAAAGATAGGTTATTTGACAAAAAAACCTCTTATGGATAATATAATACATTTAAACATCAACCCAAGGATGTAGGCATGTCATGGTTTAGCACTATATGTGCATGCTTTTACTTAGGTTGTCATCTATTGTGTTAAAAAGAAAATTGCAATGAAAACCATACACTTAATGAAATAAAACTATGAACAATAATGATTAATGCAAAACAATGAATTTAGTAGTTGTCAAAAAATTAATAATAAGTAATAACATATGAAAATTAAAAGATTATATATACCTAAACTAAACTAAAAACATGCCAAAACTAAACTTACTAAAGAATTGTCTAGGCTGCAAGAGCATCACATAGTCCAATAGTAATGTTTAGCAGAAGCCAAGTTACTGACTATAAAATTTAATTATCTATGCTAACATGAAAAAAAAGAGTAGGGACATGTATCTCAAGTGGGCCTACTTGAGAAATAATCTAATTGTGCTAAATAGAAGAAAATAGCTAAATCAAAGCTTCATAGATTCATATATGCATACTAATTATAGACAAGCAATATATTCAACTAAAAGTAGGAATATATTGAAAATGGTGAAACATTTTTTTTAAAACAAAAGTTAGTATTGGTCAAAATTTTGACCTTTACACAGTACTAAATTCGATCAGGATGCTATACATTCGACGGTCCATTCGACAAATTTGCGTGGATAATTTGACAAAAAAATGGACTAAATTCGACCAGGATGCTATACATTCGATGGTCACTGTGACGAATTTGGGTGGATAATTCAATGACAAAATGGTCTCAATTTTGATCATTACACCAATTGATCGACATCTTATTCTTCCAGTTCCAAGGGATTGTTGCAGTCGATAATTCAACTAGTTATGGGGTCAAAATTTTGACTATTATTTACCATGTAGAAAATTCGACGAAAAAAGATCGATGACAATTTTAGTCACCTATTCGATCAATTGTTGTAGAAAATTTGACTAATTCTCGTCAAAATTTAAGGTAAAATTTACTAGTGTTGGGACAATTTGCAGATTAGGTGACCAAAATCTTTAGGAACTTGCAAATGCAACTGTGGGGTTTTATTATGCAATATATATATATATATATATACAAATGTTCATGAATGCAATATTTACAAGGATGACTGCTAGGTATGCAACTCATTTGGACTTTCAATGGCACCTGTTTGCCAGGTTTTCACTGATTGAATGGATTTTGCTTTCTTTTTCTATTTTTAAATATTTTTTTCCTTTTTTTTTCTACCAAGGCACCTATTTGTTAGGTTTTCACCAAGGCACTTTATCTCTTTTTTTTTGTATTTTTGTATTTTTTTTTTCCCCATATCATCAAGGCGCCTATTTGCTAGGTTTTCACCAAAATAACATCTTTTTGAGGATCATTTCTGAATGTTTTTGGCTTTCTTCATGCTCAATTTTTCACTATTTTTTATCTTTTCTACATTTATGATTTGTTTTCTCTTTTATGTTTTTCAATGTTTTTGGTATTTTCAGGATCTCTTTTGACTATATACAATAAATAGGATGCTCCCCATCTGATTTTTTGATACTCTTTTTCTTTATACCCTTTCATCTGCTTCATGTGTAGAACTTTTTTAGATGAATGCTATTGATAGGTTCTTGTAATTATTCTCCATCACAATCAGTTAATTTATAGGTGCCTGTCCCAAAAGATGAAGTGATCACAAAAGGTCCTAACTAGTTTTCTTCCCATTTTCCTTTATTTTCTCTTTCTGCTTGATTTTTGGGATTTTCTCGCAAAACTAAGTCACCTATTTAGAATTTCCTTGACTTGATATGCTTGTTATAGGTCCTTGATATTCTGTTCTGATACACTTTCAAATGATCAAAGGCTTCTTGTTGTTTTTCATCTAGCAGTTCTAGTTCATGCAACCTAGCAACTCTATAGTCCTCTTCACTTATCAAACCATGCAGAGATACTCTTAAAGATGGAAGTTCTACCTCCAAAGGTAAAATTGCTTCTGTTCCAAAGACTAAGGAGAATGGTGTAGCTCTTGTTGGTGTTCTAATGCTTGTCCTATAAGCCCAAAAGGTTGGGTTTATTTTTATATGCCAATCTCTACCTGAATTATCCACGGTTCTCTTCAATATCTGTAAGATGTTCTTATTTGTTGTTTCTGCTTGTCCATTACCTTGGGGGTAATATATTGAAGATGAGTGATGTATCATGTGGAATTTGGTGCATAGCTCATTTAAATCCTTATTTTTGAAATGTTTTGCATTGTCAGTTATGATGGAATGAGGTACACCATATCTACATATTATTTTGGTTTAATATGAACAAGGATATCTGCTTTCCTGTGGTAGTTGACAAGGGTACAACTTCCACCCATTTGGTAAAGTACTCTATTGCGGTGATGATAAATTTATGACCATTTGAAGATGGTGGCTAAATCATCCCTATTAAGTCTAAACCCCATTGATAAAATGACCAAGGTGTTGTCATAGGATGAAGCTCTTGTGCTGGTACATGGATCAAGTTCCCATGATATTGACACTTTTGACAAGTGTTAGCAAAGTGATAAGCATCTTTTTCCATGGTAGGCCAAAAATATCCTATCCTAAGAAGTTTCTTAGATAGGGTTAAACCATTCAAATGTGACCCAAAAATCCCCTCATGAATTTCTCGTAAGGCTATATCTGATTCCTCTTTCTCTAGACATCTTAGAAGCATTCCATCTAGACTCGTACCATACAATGTGTCAGATATTAATGTATAACAAGAGGCTTGGCGTATAAAGCTTTTCTTTTGATTCCTGGTTTGGTCCATAGGTAGGATTTGGTCTTTTAAGTAGGTATAAATGTCTCCATACCAAGGTGATTCATGCCCAGTTAGCAAACAAATGGTGTGAGGATGGGTAGGGTCAAATGCGGGTTTCTCAACTTCTTCTACCAGGAATTCATATCTGGCACTTTGATCTAGTATTTGGAGAAGTGATGCCAAAGTAGCCATTGCATCTGTTGCTTTATTCTTCTCTCTTTGGACTTGCTCAAATGTGATGAGAGTGAAATATTTCTTGAGATTCTCAATCATATTTTTGTAAGGTATCAAATTTTCATCTTTAGATTTATATTCATCATTAATTTAATTGATAACTAGTTGAAAATCTCCATAGATTTGTAGCTCTGTCACTTTCCATTCTAATGCCAATTTTATGCCAATGACCAATGCTTCATACTCAACTCTATTATTTGTGCATGGGAATAGAAATTTGTATGATTTTGGAATTGTAAATCCTTGAGGAGTAATCAAAAGTATGCCTTTTCCTAATCCATGTTGTGTGTAAGAACCATCAAAATATAACTGTCATGTTTTTGCTTCAACATTCACAATTTCAGAATCTGGAAATTCCACTTGAATGGGATGTTCATCTTGTAATGGTGATTCTGCTAATTGATCCACTATGAATTGGCCCTTGATAGATTTTTGATCCACATACTCTATGTCAAATTCACTTAGCACCATGACCCATTTGGCCAGTCTCCCATTTAATGTTGTTTTGCTGAGAAGATATTTCAAGGGATCAATCTTTTCCATGAGTCGAATCTTGTGGGATAACATATAGTGACATAATTTTTGGGAAGCAAAAACTATGGCCAAACATGCTCTTTCAATGAAGGTGTAGTTCAACTCATATTTCACCAAGGTTCTGCTTATGTAGTATATAGCCTTTTCTTTTCCTGATTCATCTTCTTGTGCTAGGAGTGCCCCTAATGAATGTTTGGTCACTGAAATGTATAGAATTAAAAGATTTCCTCTTATAGGTGGCATCAAAGTTGGAGGATTGATTAGGTATTTCTTCAACAAGTTGAAAGCCTCTTCACATTTCTCATCCCATTTGAAAATTGTGTCCTTATGAAGGAGTTGAGTGAAATTATGGCATTTTTTTGCTAATTGAAAGATGAACCTTCAAATGGATTGGATCCTACCTTGAAGAGATCTCATCTGACTTATGTTTCTAGGTGCCTCCATTTCCATGATGGCTTTGACTTTGGTGGGGTCTACCTTTATTCCTTTTTTTGAAACAATGTACCCTAGTAGCTTTCCTGATTGAACACCAAATGCACACTTCTTTGGATTTAATCTTACATTGAATTGCTCCAATCTTACAAAATTTTTCTCTAAGATAGGTAGATCTTCTTCTCTTGAGTGAGATTTAGGAAGTATTTCATCTACATAGTCCTCCATGAACTTGTGCATCATGTCATGGAATATGGTCGTCATGGCTCTTTGATAGGTCGCTCCGGCATTCTTTAGACCAAAAGGCATAACATTCCAATAGAAAGTCCCCTATGCACATGTGAATGCTATCTTGTCTTGATCTTCAAGTGCTATCTTTATTTGATTACAACCACTAAATCCATCCATAAGTGATAACATTGAATGTCCTACTATCAAATCTACGATGGCGTCTATGCTTGGTAATGACAAATCATCTTTAGGACATGCAAGATTAAGATCCCTAAAGTCTATGAAAATTCTGATATATTTGTCGTCTTTTGACACTAGCACAATGTTTTAAATCCACTGGGCATAATCAATGGCTCTTATAAACCAAACTTTCAACAATTTTTCTAACTCTACTTTTACAAGAAAAGCTATATGTGGATGCATTTTTTTTATTTTCTATTTTACTGGCCTTACTCTATCTTTTATATTCAAATGATGCATGATTAAATTTGGATCTAATCCTTTGCATATCATCATATGACCATGAAAAATTGATTTTTTTTTCTTTGAAAAATTTGATGAAGTCCTTTCTTTCCTTACTAGATAGAGACGCTGCTATGTCTATGATCCTTGGTTCTAATTCTGACCCAATGTTCACTTTCTCTATTGGTTCAATCAAGATAGGAGATATCTCTTCATAGTGCTTGGGTAAAGTATCCAAACTCCCTTCCTTAGGTGCCTCTATTGGGTTTTCACCTTTGGAATCATTTTTTATTTCTTTGTTTTTTTGATCTAATGACATTGCCACAATGTGGTTTTCAACATTAGATTCTTTCCATTTTTTATTTTTTTTATTCTTTTCATTTTTTATTGAATTGAGAGTTTGGATACTTTCCTTTGTCACTTCTTCCTGATATTATGTGGTAGAAGAAGACTCAACCGCATTTAGGTATTGGGACACCAAGTTATCATTTGAAAATGTAGGGAGGATGGTAGGTTCAATGGAATCCCATTCAATTAATTCTGGATAGATAAGGGTCAAAGGATCAATGCTTTGGTTTAGTTCGGTGGGGTTTAGGGACATGACTTCATTTGAAGGTTTAAATATTGTATCTCTTAAATCTATAATATGTGCTTCTTCAAGATGTTCTAGAGAACTAGGGTCAAAATCCTCCTCACTAGAATCCTCTAAGGCTTCTGTTGAGTAAAAATCTCATGGATTAAACCTAATGTTAGATTCTTCCATAGTAGGTCTCCATGATGGTACGCAGGGTTCTCCTACCCATTGCTTTATCTCAATCCTTTGAATTGGCATATTATCTAGGGTCACTTGACTCAAACTTGAGGCTTGATTCTGATTTGATTCTAAGGCTTGTTCCTTTCCTTTGCAAGGAGTATATGTGTCAATGACATCAATATCTTTATCTTGGCATGATTCATTTGAAAATGTATCCCATTCCCAATCATTCAATTCTTCATCACTTTGTGACCCTAATTACAATATTGGATCATAGACCTTAGGATAGTTCTTTTGAGTGTACCCTTATTCTAGGTACCCTAATCCAATATTTTCTTTGCTATCTCTCCATGTCATTTCAATGGGTTCAATGAGTCCTTTGTTTCTTTTTCCCAAAGGTCCTTGTCTTTGTATCCCATTTTATGCATTATTTGAAACCCTTTCCCATATTGATGTGTGGGAATGCTTATATTTTGGATGTGCTTTTCATGTGCACTTTATTCCTCATCCTTATATATCTAATTTAGGATTTCATTATCTTCTTCATCCATGAAGGAAGATGTATTTGCCCTCACAAAGTGATCATTATATTTATGAGGTATATTGGATGGCCTTCCATATGATTTTGGAGATAAGGGTAGGTCCATCATGGATAAAGAGTATTCACCTATACCCTTTTGTTTGATTTGACATTGCTTTTCAAAGATTTTTATCATATGATCCATTTTTTGGTAATGAGCATCTTTGGTGTAGATTTGAATGGATCTAGCTTGGTCTTCTTTCTTTTTCTCCGGAGCACTCTCCTCACTAACCTTCTCTTTTCCTTTTGTTGATGTAGTTAGGTTAGTAGGACTTTGGTTATTCTCAACAATAATTTATTTTGCTTCTTTTTCTTTTCCCTTCAAAGATGGAAGATCTTTTGAACTTTTCCCTTGCTCTATTCTTTGAGAAATTGACCCTTTTGTATTATGTGGGACTAAAGAATCATTGATAGGCTTCATGTTATTACAATACTGAAAGGGGTTTGAGTCCCCACTTATCATGACTTCTTTTCCTAGATAGGGGAACTTGAGACATTGATGGTAGGTTGAGGGTATGACCTACATTTCATGGATCCATGGCCTCCCTAATATGTTAAGTTATAGCTTCATTCGTATTATATATATATATATATATATTATACATTATGGTTAATAAAGTATTGTGATATATATATTATATTATAATATTATTATTATTATATAATAATAATAATATTATAAAACATTAATATCAGTCACGATGGTATTAGTAATACTCAAGCAAATGTATATCAGTCGCTTGTTAACACAAGCGACTGTTGTTAATAGTCGCTTGTGTTAACAAGCGACTGCTAACTAATGCACAGTCAAACGACTGCTAACTAATGCAGTCGCAGGCAGCCATTGTGAGGAGTCACGATCTCTCAGAGACGTGACTTATCACTATTATATATATATATCACGTCTGCAATGAAATCGATGACACAATCAATCACACGGTCATTGGATAATCGGTTTCACTGCAGCAAGCTATTCAACAGTTTCATAGCATACATATAAACAGCATAATATATATACATATCTGTAGTATTATATATTCTCAGAAACATTATCAATATAATATATTTCCAAGATCTGATTTCCTAACATAATAGAATATTGTAAGTCAACTTTAGGTCTAGGACTTGGCAAATGGTCTCTTTTTGCATTGGGCCAACTCTAATAGGAAGTATTATGAATCCTTTGGAATCTCTCTCTTCATCATCGTAAGCTTTTATGGTTATCTTTTTCTTTGGATCTATAGCCTCCTCAAAAAATCCTAAGGCTTTTACCAAATTTAGGGTACAAATATTTAGGCTGGCTCCTCCATCAATGAGGACTATTTTCACTATATGCTTGTGAATTTGATGAAGGGTGCTCCCCTTAATACCACAAACACTTAACAGAAATAGAGAAACAACAACAATAATATGCAAGAACAGAAAATTGGCTTCTTATTATCTCCACAAATGTGGAATTACAAACTTTCAGAATTACAATATGCAAAGCCACATGGGCATTCCCTTATAATATTCTGTAGGACAAAGCCTTGAATCAATACCCAGATCTACTACCCAGAACTGCCCTAGACAACACTACGGGCCTTCTTTATATAGGCAATTTCCACCGCCCAAGAAGGTTCTAGAAATTTAGCCCTTAGGGCCGACCAAACTTAGAATTATTTTATTTTACAATTTATTACATCAAAGTCGGCTCAAAATGAGTTTTGAAACCCAAACAGAAATTTTGAAGAAAAATTATTTTCCGCCATTTCAGGTGACCTAACTTCTGAAGACCATAAGTCATCGCCTGTTGACCCGATTGGCTATTATAACCCCATTCTGGAAATGCCACGAAGCGCTCTACAAGCTTGACTGGCACATTGTGTTTGTCATCCAAATTTTCAACCTCATCCGGGGCCTCTAAAGCCTTCAAAACTGAGTTCAAGGTTTCTGTACCCTGCTACCAATACCGAAAATCTTCAATATCTTCAAAACTAGACCTGATCTAGCCATGAAACTTTGCTAGCAGGATGATATGACTGAGATGAACCTCCACATGTAAAATTAGAACATTCCGAGATCGTAAGACCAACTTACTAAAAATAGCAAGTTTCCATAAATAGCAGCTCTACACAAGATAGCCCTTATTGAATACAAAAATAGAAATATTTTTTGGGTGATGCAAGATTGCTCTTACACCCAAGATGCTCCTGCATTAGAATTAGGACCTTTATATGCAAGGGTAGATTTTGTGGGTGGTTTAGGGACATATCATCTTGTTCTGAAATGGATAGACAATAGGGTGCAACAAGATGTCCTACCATGTTTTGAAATTTATGCACATCTAAATTTAGAGGTACATTAGTTTCTGTAATACCCCAAAATTGGCACCTATCAATTTCAATCAATTTTGGTGCATTCCTCGAATTTCTGCATCATCGAAGTCCTACTTTGCTAGGCAATTTTCTCTCTCCTACCTGACTTTATTTGACTTGATGTCAATTGCAAAAACCCTAATTTTCATTAATCTCACACTATAATTAATTCCTAAGTCTTCAACTTTATTAGCTAAATAATCCCTATGATAAATTAATTTAATTCTAAAGTCCTAAGTGCTTTAAATTAAATTAAAATCTACCCCCTTTAGCTAATACCCATAAAATGAATTAATAAATTGCTTGATTATTTGAATGGACACTCTTATTTGAATTAATAATTCAAAATAATCGAAAGGTCACCCATATGTGGCAATAAAGATTCTTTTAATTAAGTAATTCATGCTTTTTTGTCTCAATTGGGAATGAAGGGTCAACCATTTCGAATCAAGAAACTCTTCATTCCTCTTTTGGGTTTGTCTATTTATTGAACCTTCTCCTTCATTTAAAAAGAGGGCAATTTGGAGAGTAACTAAACTATAGTCATTTTTAGTCTCAACTATTTGATATTTTCAAATTTTCAATTGCATAATTAGCTTAATATCATTTTATTATAATATTGCATTCTCATATTAGTTTAATTTGCTTACTTGCTCATAGTTTAATCTCATATTTCTTTCAAGTTATTTAGATTAAACTTGCATCTCATATTTCTTTCAAGCTTTTAGTATAATTGCATCTCCATTCTTAGTTTAAATTGCACTTCATTCTAGATTAATTTTAGTTTTGCTCATCTTTTCTAGCTTTGAAAATCCTTCGTATTAACTCGGTCTTATGGTTGTTGGCTCTCCAATCTGAGAGTAATTAAACACCCCGATTAATTAGAAGGCAATAGGTCGCTTCACCATGAATTTCAAATTGAGTAATCAATACTCATTTTCATAATTTGATTGTGTGAGTAATGACTGTGTTGTGTGTGTAGTTGGATTAGAGGTCCAAGTTCAACCACATACATGTTGGCGCCCACAGTGGGTTAGTAAAGATCAATTTTTGGCCTCATTTTTTATTTTTTTGATAGGAAATTTGAGCTCTGCCATGTGTCTGTACTTTCCTATGTACAAATTCTAGTGGGAGAATCCAGAGCATACCGCATGAAGTTTCACTCTCAGTAGCACTCTCTCGCATGAAATTTCACTATCTTCGCACAGTATCTTATGTTTTTTCACATGCTATGGAGTACTTCCTCACGTAAGATTTGACTCCAATTTTTTAAAAAAAATTTCCAATCTCTGTGTTTTCTGTTCCAGATTTATAATAGTTTCTTTTTGTTGTTAATTTCTATTTCTCCATTCTTTCCACAACATAACAGTTTTCTGCAGGACGTTTGTCAAAGAACATAAAACATGCTAATGGTTTGATTGCAGGATGATAGTCAAAGATCTCATAAAAATGTTGTGTTTGTTTTCTTGCTTTCATTCACATATTCTAATTAGGGTCTCATTAAAATTTATTGAGAATTTTGATAGTGGGCTAGGGAATTTGGCTCTTCATTACATAGAGGTGATGACCATGAATGAATCTGAAAACCCAATGATCCTACTAATATGACAGATTCTTGGGAAAGTGGGGAAAGGTAGTGAATCTTTAGCACTTCTTCTTGCTAGGGGATTATGCTCTTCTCTCTTTGAGAGAACCAGAAACCCAAAAGCTTGTAGATTTGGTGGAGTGAAACCAACTCGGTGATGAATTTGCTTGATGTGTTTGGGTGAAGTGATGAGGTAGAAAGGTATGCTCTTCTCTCTCTGAGAGAAACAAAAAATCAAACCCTCATATCTAAGCCAAGTTGTGTCACCTTTAGAGGCCCTGCCAGAATTTGAACCTCTGGGAATGACCCAAGTGAGTACGCACCTTTCGCTGGTGATTCCACCTCACTTTAATAAAGAACACTTTGTTGAATCTAAAGACTCCAAAGCCATATTATTTTCCTTCTCATTATTTTGACTATCATCTTGAGAAGGCCTTGTTTTCTATACTAAGTGGCGCTACTCCTAACCCTACTTGCAAGGGTGTACAACTTTCAAGTGTTGGTGTGGCTGCAAGGCCTCAACCCTGTATCAGGGGCACTAGAGATTAGTATGAATGGAAGCCTATTAAAATCTTTCCTTAGCTAGTGGCTTACTTGGTTCACCTCCGAAACGAGGCATAATCTTTGTGTAGGGAGGGGGAAGAATCTCTCTCGTAGATTCCCACCATAGGCATACACTTGGATGCTTAAAGGTGGTATACAACACTGGCCCCTGCCACAAGGGTAACCTTTTAATGTATAATATTGAGTCCTTGGAAACACCAAAAACATGGGCACCCTCTAGGGGGTGACATGACTGTATGAGGTGGACGTATGCCCATAAGCAGTGGGGCAAAGGTTTTGTCTTCTCACCATTTTTTTTGGTAGGGATAACTATGTGTTTGTTATCGAGTCTTAAAAATTGTCCAATCATGATCAAACAAAGACTCCCCTGATACTCTCAAGTTGCTTTGTCCTTGATAGGTCCATTAATGACTACTTCTTGTATCACAATTGCTTGATCTAAACCTTTGTGTCTTTAAACGAATGCTTGGAACCTCAAAATGAGATTGTTGACTAAACTGTTCTTCAAACCTGTCAGAAACTAGATTTTCTATCAGACATCAATTCAGGCTGTATCTCAAAATTCAACTTTTACCTCAAAAACTGTGTTGAACTGTCAGACTTTGGATCTTTCCCACATGAAGTTTAACTTTTTAGAGCACTTTCTCATGCGAGACTTTGTTCTTTCGTGTGAAGTTTGGTGTTTTCTCACGCAAACTGGTGCTTTTTCGTGCGAACCTGTATCCAAATTTCAAAAATAGAGACTAAATTCCCATTGACTAGTCAAACTTTTTCCTGATCTGCTTTTTGTCTGAGGTCTATTTTCCTGTTGTTCACTGTCAAAAACTGGTTATCCCGAGTTGGGAATCGATTGATCTTTTGTTTTACTTATGTTGTCTCTCATTGGTTTGCCTTATCTCTTTATGCCTTTTGTACCTCATGTTGCAATAGTCTTATCTCGGCTATTCTAGCCACCTCTTTTGACGATTCATACCAAGTCCATCTCACATCTTGGTTGTTCTAGCCATCTATCTCCTTTCTGTTATCTTAGAGATAGAGTCTAGCATTAGCTTGAGTCTTCTCTCATCACATCTTCATCTATGACTATCATGACTAGAAGTGGAAAAACTTATCCCATTTAGAATATTGGCCAAGGTAGAAGCGAACCTCCTAATCAAGAAATACATCATCTTGAATTTGTTGTGAAATCTAAACTTTGTGAGAGATCCTCGAGTTCCTCATTGAGTACTTCGAAAGATAGTCTATCTCAACCATCACCTCTAGTGTTCAAAGAGTGTTTTAATCCGTTGTTTGAATCACAACCTAGTTTCTCATTTCAAGAGCAAGACAACTCATTCTTCCAAGACAACTCATTGTTTCATAACTTTGGAAGACCACTCCCTCAGACTGCTCCTATTATTGAATCTGTTTATACTGATCATGATATCTTCCCACCTAAATTTGTTAAATCTTTTGACCCTATTCATTAATCAAAAGTTACCTTAGTTGTGCCCCATCGACATCATTCATATCACTTTACTGAGGCTTCAATCACTGCATAGTCCTACATTAACAAGATGAGAGATCCATTTGATTTCCAACTGGACAAGTACAGTCAAACTTATGACCAATCTCAAAACAATTAGTATCATGGTCAATCCTCTAATGACCCACATCATGCTCAACCTCAGAATAAGCAACCTCACGGTCAATCTCAACATGAAAAAAATCAGTCCCACAATGATGATCAATCTCGAAACAAACCTCAAGGCAATCGACAACTTGCATATTTCTATCGCCCTCCTCCATTCAATCAAAACCAAGATGATCAGCAATAAGATCAGATTCCAAGCATTTTATGAGATCCTTGGGAATGAAAATGATGTGATAACTCAACATGATATAGACACTACCAAAGCTAATAAGAGTCTTATTAAAATGATGGAGATCCTTCTCCTAGAGGATAAAGAGAAATACTTTCTTGAGTTAGCTCAACAAGGGGCCAAGTTACCCCCAAATTTCCAAGTTGAAACTATTGTAGCTAAAGAGGAAGAGACTAAAACCACTAAGCTACAAAAGATGATTCAGAGTATGCAAGATCAACTTAGTCAACTTGCAAAGGACAAGGATATGCCCACACAACAATTCACAATGCATAGTATATGCCCTTTTCATTTTGACAAAAGTATTTGCATGCCTCCTTTTCCAAGAGGAGTCGAGTTGCCCAAATATGACAAGTACATGGGTACAACTGATCCCCAAGACCATCTGAGGGAGTTTGGTGCCTTGTCCATGGAATTTATGCACAATCAAACTTATCTTATGAGACTCTTTCCCCGTAGCTTGGGTGGACCAGCTATGGAGTGGTTTTGCCGATTACTTCTGAGAATTAAGAATTTTGATGAGATCACTAATCTATTTCTCCAACATTATTCTCACAACATTCAGCACCCTGTCAACATCCATGACTTGTGTAACTTGAAACAACGACAGGGAGAGTCTTTCTTGTCTTTCCTCCAAAGGTGGAGACAACTTTGCACAAAGTATCCACGCAAGTTACCTGAATCTAAGAAACTTGACATTTTTTTGGACAATCTTCTCCTGAAATTTGTATACCAGGTGCAACTACAAGGTCCTTTGACCTTTGACAACATGATCAAACAGGCTATGAGGATAGAGGCCTTTATGGTTAAGAAGGGTGAATTAACTTTGAATAAGGACAATAAATAAGGATTCTCCATGAACAAGGATAAAGGAAAAGTTGTGAACAAGAATAGGGATGTGGTAAATGATGGAGTGGTTGATAACGTCACCACAAAGCCTTCAAAGCCCATCTTTAATCTTAATTCTAGCATACAAGCAGCTAAGGTTGTTGAAAAGACCACCACAAATAAAACTTCAAGATTTTCTAAGAATAAACCTTGGGCCTCTTGACCCAAGCATGAATTTACTCCTTTGGGGGAGCCTCTTGATGTGGTCTATAAAACTATTATATAGAATCAGGTCCTCACTCCTTTGGAAAAGCATCCTTATGACCCACAACCATGACCTCATTGGTGGAATGACAATGCCTACTATGACTATCATCAAAAGATTGGTCATAAGACATCTACTTGTCTTCAGCTGAAGCACAAGGTTCAAGATCTCATTGATAATGGTGACATTCTTGTGGATAACCATAATAAGAATTCAGACCATCAGGTGTTTAAGGATCCTTTTCCTTCTCATGAGAAAGGAGAGTCTTCCACAGCTAAGAACACCAATGCCAAGGTTAATTACACATATACTGCTAATGATAATGTCATCAACATGATTGAACCTATTGGAGTTGAGTATTGTGATATGATCACTTCCAAGGGGAGCGGTGATGCTCCCAAGCCTAAGACTCCTTTCATCTTGCATAATTATGTGTCTCATTCATTTGAATCTGAACAAACTCAGGATTGTGCCAATTTTGTCACTCGATCATGTGGAAGAGTTGTTTTGAATGGTCCCAATCCTCCAAAACAAACTGTGGATAAGGCTTCTCTGAAACAAACTGCTGACAAGACTGTTACTGGTCCAACCAATAAAGCCTCAAAATCAGCCCTTGCATTTAGTGCCACTAGTTATAGCATTTTAGATTAGCTCTAGTGAACCAATGCTCAGATTACCATTTTTGAGTTGTTGAAGATCTGACTTGCTCACAGGAAGATTTTGGATAAAGCCCTCACCGAGGCAAATGTTCCCAACAATCTCGATCTCAACCAGTTCCAATCTGTGGTGGGTCATTTGACCTCACCTCACTATCTATCCTCTTCTAAAGAAGATGATCACTCTCTGAGTCACCCACATAATGCTCCCTTACACATAGAGGTCATGATAGGGCCCAAGCATGTCCGTCGCGTGCTTATTGACAATGGTGCTGGTCTCAATATCTGTTCTGCCAAATTGCTTACCCAACTAGGTTATGATGAGGATTGCATAGACTCCCGTAAAAAGATTACTATCAAAGCTTATAATGAAGAAGAATGCAAATCCCAAGGCTTAGTTGTGCTACCTATTTGTGTAGGACCTATTGAGAGAGATGTTACTTTTCAAGTCCTTGATATTCCTCTTGCATACAACATCTTGTTGGGTAGACCATGGATTCATGAGATGCAAGCTTTTCCATCTACTTACCATCAGTGCATCAAATTTCCTTTGCATGGTGTGGAAGTCACTGTTCCTTCTAATACCAACTACTCTTGCAACACCCTTGCACAATCTACAGACAGTTTGGTTCCAACAAATAGAGAATCCACTGAATTCTATGATGCTAAGCTTAGAGAAATGGAACAAACTTTGAAACTTAAGGATACAGGCATGGGAGAATACCAAATTGAACCTATGCTATCTCTAGCTTCTCTACCTCCATCTCCATGTTCTTATGGGAGACCTTATGAGAATAAAAAATCTACCACTAGCTCTCCATAAATAGTCTATGATGGTGCCTTTGTCAAGGCTACAACACCCCTAGAAGATGAGGAAGAAGAAAGAGCTATTATAACTTGGATCTATAAAGGGAAAGAAATAATTGAAACAACTACTCCACCTCCATAATTAGAACAAGAGCCATACAATGAGGCCTTCAAGATCATGAAGCACTTTGGCTACAAAGGGAGTGGTCCTATAGGAAGGAATGACAATGGTTTGCTAAAACCCATTGAAGCTACAGGTCGTAGGACCAAAGACACCATGGGTCTTGGCTTCAAGAAAGTTCTGTTTCATCTAGGGACAAAGAAATTTGTGATAGAACCTGAACTTGAACAAGAATTTGAAGATACTACTCCAGAGGTAAATCCAGAGGCCAGCTCTGATGAGGATACTTTCCCATATCCTATTCCTCTAGACCTTGCTGCATTCTTTGAAGAGCTTGATGAGCCTATTATACTTGTCAATATGGTAGGGACTAATACTGAATCTGATGAGACCACTTCAATATATCAACTCACATATGACCAATGGAGAGAAATACAATATGACAATGCTAGTTTCCAAGGTGAACAATACATACCGCCACATTTTCAAAAGCGGTTTGAACAAGATCAACTTCAACAAACTATATATGCTACAAGAAGTGGAAATGAGTCTGATGGTACCACAAGCACTAATGGAATTCCCTCATCAAGTACTGACTCACATGAGTATGAGTTTGACTCTTTGTCTGAAGCTACTTATGATGTAGACATAGATACTATTCACATGTATGAAAGACTCCTCGAAGTATGTGAAGGGTCTAGTGTTAGGATGCATGAATTTGATGCCGTAGGTGTTAACATGTCCTATACTTCCGATGTAGGGTCTGATAGGGATTTGAATGCTCCTTTGGATGAAATCTCTCTAGGTCTTGACTTGCTTGTCAACACTTTTGATGGTTATACTGTGAATGTAATTGAACCAGCCACTACCTCTCTTTCACTCCGCCGTCCTGATCTCATAAACTAGAACTCCCCTTTTCCATCCAATGAAGTCCTAACATTCCAGAATGATTATGATCTAGCCTATTACCTCCATGCTATTGAACCTATAATGTCCTCCACCAGCGAAAGCAATGTCAGCATGACAGAGGCAGATATCAAGTATCTTAGTCAAAAAATTAAAAGAAGAAAAAATAGATGCTCTGATGGTGAAAACCACATTGTGGCAGTATCAAAGCCAAAAATAGTAAAAATAAAAGATGTATCCGAGGGTGAAAACATCTCCGAGGTGCCCAAGGATGAGATAGTTGATACTCTCCCAAGCCATTTTCAAGAGAGATCATCAATATTGATTGAGCCGACACAACTAGTGAATTTGGGTATAGAGGTTGCTCCACAAATCATTCATCTAGCACAGTCATTGTCTACATAAGAAAAGGAAGAGTTCACTAGCTTCTTTCAAAGAAAGAAAATAAATTTTGCATGGACATACTCTGATATACCTAGGTTAGATACCAATCTGATCATGCATCATCTGTCCATTGCACCAGGTGTCAAGCCTGTTAAGCAGAAGCTTCGAAAGATGCACCCTCATGTGGCACTTTTGGTTAAAGCTAAACTAGAGAAACTCCTCAAAGCTGGCTTCATAAGAGAAATTGATTATGCTGAATGGATTTAAAACATTGTTCTAGTCACCAAACATGATAAATCCATTTGTGTGTGTATAGAATTCTAGGATTTCAATAAGGCATGTTCAAAAGATGACTTCCCATTGCCCAATATTGATATGATAGTAGACATGACAACAGGTTATGAGATGTATTCCTTGATGGATGGATTTTCTGGCTATAATCAAATAAAAATTGTGCCAGAAGATCAGGAAAAGACCGCTTTCACATCTGCCTAGGGCACCTTTTGCTGGAATGTCATGCCTTTTGGGCTTAAGAATGATAGAGCTACATATCAAAGAGTTGTCACTACCATTTTTCATGATATGATGCATAAAACAATGGAAGACTATGTGGATGATACTTTGGCCAAAAGCATGTAGCAAAAAACTCATCTTGTAGATTTGGGTCCCATACTTGACCGCATGGAACAATTTAGTCTCAGACTTAATCCCAAGAAGTGTGCATTTGGTGTTACTTCTGGGAAACTCTTGTGTTACATCATTTCAGCTAAAGGCATAGAAGTTGACCCACAAAAGTTCAAGCTATTATGGACATGCCTCCACCTAAAAACATGAGTCAAATGAGAAGACTGTAAGGAAGGTTACAATATATTAGGCGTTTCATTTCATAGTTGGCTGACAAGTCACAATTGTTTACCAAAACCTTGCATAAGGGTGTGACTTATGAATGGAATGAAGAATGTGACGAGGGACTCACTCAAATAAAATAGTATCTTGCTAATCCACCAATTTTGATGCCTGGTATTCATGGGAAGCTACTTATACTGTACATCTCAGCCACAAACAAATATTTGGGTGCTCTCGTAGCTTAAGAAGATTAGAACAATAAAGAGAGCAATTTATTATATCAGTAGAACATTGGTCTCTTATGAGATGAACTATTCAGTCATTGAAAAGGCTTGTATAGCGGTAGTGTTTTCTTCACAAAAATTGTGACATTATATGCTCCCTCACACTACAAGACTCATTGCAAAAATTGATCCACTAAAGTACTTACTATGAAAAGATTCCCTCATGGGTAGATTAGCAAAATGGGTTATGATACTCAGTGAATTTGACATTGAGTATGTGGAAAGAAAAGCTATTAAAGGACAAGCAATTACTGATCAGCTGGTAGAAGCTCCTCTACAAGATCATCAGCCTTTAAACATTGAATTCCTAGATGAATACATCATGCTTCTCACACATCATTCTTGCAGCATGTTCTTTGATGGATCATTCACTCAGCAAGGATCAGGTGCAGGCATTCTATTTATAACACCTCAAAGATATTCATTGCCTAAGGCTTACAAAATGATGTTTCCCTACACAAACAACATAGCTAAATATGAAGCTCTCATCAATGGTACGAAGATAGCCCTTGAATGGTGTGTGGATGAGCTGAAGGTCTTTGGAGACTCTCAGTTAATCATCAACCAAGTTAATGATGTCTATCAAACAAAAGGTGACAAGCTAGTGCATACAAAAGAATGGTGGATGATCTCAAATAGTACTTTGCACACATTTCCTTCCAGCAAATTCCAAGAGCAGACAATAAGGTAGCCAATGCTATGGCCACTCTTGCCTTAATGTTACAGATGCCAAAAAATGACTTTAGACAAAAATTCCTGGTGGAGACATTATGCTACCCAGCCTATGACATTCCTAAATCCAGGATGATTTGTTTAGTCATTGGACATGACTCATCCCACTACCACCATATCTATTCCTACCTCCGTGACCAAATCATTCCAGACACCTATACCTAGAATGAAAAACATCACCTCATTTGTACTACTTCATGGTATGTCATCATAGCAAATGAATTGTATAGATGGGGTCTAGATGGTACACTCCTTAGGTGTTTAGAACCCGATGAGTCCAAACGTGTGCTAGTTGAGGTACATGAAGGTATCTGTGGCTCTCATTTGAGTGATCTAACATTAGCACATAAGATTATTAGAGCTGGTTACTATTGGTTGGATATGGAGAAAGAAGCTATTCAATATGCCAAGACTTGCAAGCAGTGCCAATATCACGGGAATCTAATCCATGCTCCTACTAAAGAACTTATCCTTTCACAAGTTTTTAGCCATTTTAGCAATGGGCCTTTGAATTAGTGGGTCAGATACATCCATCTTCTTCAAGAGGACATAATTTTATCATCACTGCTATATATTACTTTACCAAATGGGTCGTGGCAGTACCTCTGACTGTAGTTGATGGCAAGACTATGGTTATGTTTATACTAAACTATATCATCTATAGATATGGTGTACCCTCATCTATTATCACTAACAATGGGGGAAAATTCAAAAATAAGGACTTGATAGATTTATGCACCAAATTCAAAATCATTCAGCATTGATCATCTATCTATTATCCTCAGGGTAATGGATAGGGCTTCTAATAAGATAATTCTAAAAATCTTGCATAGAACAATTCATAAATCTGGTAGAGATTGGCACCTCCAGATTAATCCAGCTTTATGGGCCTACAGAACAAGCATTCAAACACCAACAAGGGCCACACCCTTCGCCTTGGTCTATGGAGTAGATGTAGTATTGTCTATTGAGGTCAAGATTCCTACATTGCAAATCTCTCTAAGAGGCCTCATCATTGATGAAGAAAATAGAATATCTAGGCTACAAGAGCTAGAGATATTGGATGAACGTTGAAAGGTTGCATTTGATCATCTTTGAGCATATCAGAAGAGAATGTCCAAAGCTTACAATAAGAAAGTCATACAAAGGGAATTCCAAGTGGGTGATCTCATCCTAAGAGAGAACCCCAAGAATCAGCAGTAATAGATCTAGAAAGGGAAATTTGAACCAAACTGGCTTGGTCCATACATTGTTACTGCAACATTTGGGTCTGGTGCTTATCGACTCTCCGCCACTGAAGCCTGAAGGAGAGAAACTCAGAGCCAATCAATGCTCTTCATCTAAAGAAGTTCTATAGCTAAAACACTCTTTGCATGCTCATGTACATACTTATTGATCTTGAAAAAAAATTGAAAAATGGTATATTGGCAAAAATCCTAAAAATTGCAAAATGTACTGAAAAAAAAATGATCATCTTAGTGAAAACCTGGTAAACAGGCGCTTTGATGTATCTATTATCTTGGTGAAAACCTGGTAAATAGGTGCCTTGATAATAATAAAAAAAATAAAATAGAAAATTTGAAAAAATACAAAAAAAGTGAAAAGATCAAAAATACAAAAAAAGTGAAATATTCAAAAATACAAAAAAATACAAAAAAAGAGAAAAGTACAAAAAATTGAAAAAGAAGAAAAATGTGCCATTGATGAAAACCTAGCAAATAGGCATCATGGTAGCAAAAATAGAATCTCTGCCAAGATGGTGAAAACTTGGTAAACAGGCACCTCTTATTTCCTAAAGCTATATCTCATCCCAACATCTCTTGGCTCTTAGTTTCCTAGTTTAGTTTGTTTTCCCACTTTAGTTTGCTTCCTTTATTTCCTGTTCTAGTTCATTTCCTGCTTTGGTTTGCTAGCTCATGCTTTTGCCTTGAGTATTTCTTGATATTTTTCTCGACTCTTCATGGATTGGAACTGGTAACACTTGGGGGCACCTGCCTGGTCTTGGGGGCATTGTCCTATCACTTTCAGAGACTCTTTTGTGCATCAGTCACCAGTGGTTCCCACTACGTCTTCTTGCTAATGCCTAGCTACTTATGAGGTTTCTCTCCTTGAGGATCTCTCATGTATTGATCACCAGTGGTTCCCACTATGCCTACCTACTGATACCTAGATTTCATTTGACCTCTCTCTTTCAGGATCTCTTCCTTATATCAGTCACCAGTGGTTCTCAATGTGTCTGTCTGTTGATGTTTTCTAGTATCTCTAAGATTTCTCTCCTTGAGGATCTCTCTCGTATCGGTCACCAACATTTCTCACTACGTCTCCCTGTCGATACTTCATTTAGCTCCCTGATATCTTCTTGAGACTTCATCTCTCACGACAGTCACCAGTGGTTCTCATTGTGTCTGCCTACTATCACTATCCCATCAAGACTTCGAATGTCATCTTTCCGATTTGGCTTCAATCTGCTTGAAGGAAAACTTCAATTGAAACTAAAACTGGATTTGTGGTTCTCTGAGGCATGCTGAGTTTTCCTTTCTTTGAGTGCTTGTTTGTTTTCTTCGATCTTTTCTATGCTTTCTGCTTGTCGGTTTAGTTCCAATGATCCAAAGAATCTATCTAAGAGGGGTGTCCATTTGTAAGAGCCTCCATCTCGTATTGGATGGCCATGCATACCTCAACTCCTTTTATATGGATGCTTTGGTGAGGTTGGTTCTTCTCCCTGTCTATTTTGAGTGACTTCTTTCTGCTACAAGTGAAATTGCAAACGCTCATCTTGCTAAGTGAATGTAAGGGTCACTGTGAGCACCTTTGAAATGCTTATCTTTCACCTATAAAAAGGAAGAAACTCTTGCATGTTTGGTGGGTCTGTATGCAAGAAAAATTTTAGTCATTCTAGCATCTATGCTCTAATGCTTATGTTAACTTGCTAAATTAAAAGGAATAGGTGTTTAGGTCATTCTGGCTTTTTGTGTCTTAATGCTTACACCTCATTCTGACAAATCTAAGACTTATGTCATATTCATATTCTCATGATTGCAATGTCAGTGAGGGTTGTATGGCATCTTGCGAATGTTCATACCTAAAAGGCTCTATGATGATAATTTGGTGAGTCCAACAACCAAATCCTAGGGTTGCGTTTAGCTTAGGCTTGCATTTTCATTCTAGGCTTGCATTGAGACAGTGTTTGGTGCTCTCTTGATTGCCTTCTATTCATCAAAGGTTCTCATTTTTTGTCTCAGATTCCTCTTGGCTGCATAAGTACCCGGTCCTTGCTCTTGAGCTCCGAACATATCTTTTTGATTAGTACCTATCATATATTGCTACAATCTTGCACGAGATGATTAGTACCATATATTGCATTATCATAAATCCATATGCATACATTTCATATCTATAAACATGTGCATTCATTATATGCATACATAAACCATATATTGCATACATTTATCTACCATCTATCATAACATTTCACATTGCATTTCATATCATAAAAAGAAAACATCTGCATCTCATACATATCTGATCCATACATCCATGTCATATAGGAAACATCTCATAAATATCAAATATCTCAAGCAATATATAGACAAGTGCAATGACGGTCAGATCAATGTCATGTACAAAATATGGTGCTACTTAAGCACAGTACCAAAAATGGGCTATAACAACAACAATGTATACGTCAAGACCCACTGCCACTTGGAGGAGGTGGAGGTGGAGGAGCTTGCTGTGATGGAGCCTGTACTGGTGCTTGAGGAGGAGGCATAGGTCTCTGTGGAGGTGCTTGTGCTGGTGCCTATAGTTGTGGTGTCTGTGGAGCTCCAACATACTCAACAAAGGGAGGTAGCTACTCTGATAAATCCAAAACAACCCCAACATAAGCTTCATAATAGTAAGCTACCTGAGAAGCCTCATATCTCATCTCTAGTCATGCTCATGCTAGCTCATCTCGGAGCTCTCTGATCTCCTGATTCTTCTCAGCTACTTGGGTCTCCTATATGATGACTCGAGTATGATAGTCATCTCTCTCTTGTTGTACCTATCTAACCCTCTCCTGGCTCTTCCTGAGAGCCTCCTATAGCTGTGATGCCTATGCTCCAATCAGGATATTTGACATATTTGTATCACACCTAGAGGCATCTGCTACTTTTTCCTCTTCCTTGTGGATCTTTGCTATGATCCACTACTCCCTGCACCTGTATCTGACCCCATAGCTCTAGCAGGGATATCCACCTATCTTGTCTAGGGTCTCAATGCCCTCTACCCAGGTCTCTGTACTGGTACTTGCTTCTGCTGTTGAGGTCTCTACTGTGGTCCTTGCTACTGTATAGGCTACTGTACGAGTACCTACTACTGCTATTGTGCAAGCTCCTCCTATGCCAGCTACTATTGCTATGATCTCTATCCCATGCCTATGAGATCTGTGTATCTCAAGAATGGATACGCCATAAAGTGGTCATGGTATGCAGACATCATCCCTACATTGGTGACCTCCACCATATAGTCCCATCTAGTAGCTGGCACTCTTGCATCAATGGCGCACCTCCATGGATCTAACCTTAGATGCCACCCCTTCTTCTCCTCATCAGTGAAGTGGGCATAGGGGTAGTACTCATGAGAAATGTCCTACTATCTCCCAAACTGACATAGGACACCTGTAACAAGGAAATGCTTAATAATAGTGACACTACACCCAATCAGTGGATGTGAAATGAACATATGAGACAACTCCTGATGAGCATCATCCCAAGGCTCTATAGCAATCCATGGACTCCAAATGACCACCACCATGTCATCAATCTATCCCCGCCACTACTACATCTTACCCAGCAATGGCTGAGTCATGACATCCGCATACCTATATATATATATATATGGCTCCAGATGCTACCGTGTGTCATGGAAAATAGGCCTACAAACAAGGAGATGCTCCCAGGCCCAGATTTGCAAGACAAAGACACCTTCTGCCATCATCCTCATCTTTTGATACACGATCTCATGAAGCTCATGGTACATCTATGTGAGCATGCACTCACCCCATCCAAATCTAATTGTTGGTTTGGCCAACATCCTCTATAACATGGATCCCTAGTCACACTCTAGACCATGCTTTCCTCAATTAGGAACAAGGTAACAACTCAGAAAGAAAGCTAGAACAACAGCTAACGAGTGAGCACTACTATATCTGTGAATCAGATCCTCCTAGGAGATGGCCGGGCCCATCACCAAGTCATCACAAAATATGGCCCTCAGAGCCAGTGTACTTGCTCGTGGCTACACCTCATACTCTACCTGAGTACCATAGAATGGTATCTGAAGGATCTGGTAGATGTCCTTGGGAGTCATTGTCATCTCCCCCATCGACAAGTGAAAAGTTTTTGTCTTCGAATGGAAACACTCTACAAGTGCACCCAAGAGACCGTGATTTACCCCAATGTTGGGTATATCATGCAAGTGTCCCAGTCCTAGCCCATCAATATGGACACCCTCAGCATCTGTAAGTCTTTGGACAAGTGTTGTGATGGTGGGGTGGTGTGATCAGAATGCAATGTCACGAAGGTCAACCTGCAAAGCAAGCGATGACATTGGATCAGTATCTCAACATGGTGTTTTCTCAAAGCAATAAAAACAAATACAATAATGCATCTATCCTAGACATGACTCTGCCATTCTCTACTTGGCCAATTTCATGCAAATTTGGAAATTTTTTGGAAAGATTTCACAAAATTACGACAGATTCCCATGTGAGGAAACTGTTCTCTTGTGTGAGACATGATCTCTTCTTGTGCAAGAAGTTGAAAGTTCACCCAACACAAGGAATCATTTCGCACCTGACTTCGTACAAAGCCTGGGTGAGGAAACCCTCACCCATGCAAGGAAACCACTTCTTCACGTGAGGGGTGACCTAGGCCGACGTGAGGAAATTGTTTCCTTGCGTGATACTTAAGAACTTTGTCCTAAATTATGCTAGATCTATCCTAAATCGACCTAGAAAGCAGTACAAATTGAAATACAAGGTAGATTATCGACTACTCAGAGGTGGGTCATACTTTGGTGGCTGGGCGTGTTGTCAGGAGTACTCGAATCGATGCATGTGCAAAGGGACTCCTTCCATCTCACTCAGAGCTCTCAAATCACAAGAAGACAAAGTGAATAATGAATTGAAAGTGACCCCTCCGGGCCTTTTATAGCTTGTGACCTAATTTTCAAATGTGCTCTATTTTGCATGAAAATCATCCCCTTGGTTAAATCGACCATTCTGAATCCATTTTTAGGATCAAAATCAAAATCTGACATCTCTAGATAGCTTAAAATCATGTTTTAAATTATGTGATCCTTTGGGATCGGATGCTTGTGTAGTCAGCCTTCTCGCGTCAGTTTCCTACCAGATCCTAATCTTTTCATCATGTCCTCGAGATCTTTGCTCTTTTTGTCAAAGTCAACTCTAGTCAAATTTGGTCAACCATGGTCAATAGGACCTCTAGATCGGTCTAAATTGCTTCTACATCTTCTCAATGCTTCCTTAATCTACTCTGAATTCTTTTGATCTTCGATCTTATCTTTATCTGCAACCTCTTGTTGTCAATCATCTTCTGACGTGTCATCTTTCAATTTCACTCCTGAGGGGGCAGGATGATTGCATCATTGAATCTTGTTGAATCAATTCTTGAATTAGTCTAATCTGAATCATCAGTTCTCATTTCTAGTTGCATCTCGGTGCCTTGCATATTTTTTTCTTATCATCTATTTCTTAGGTATCTGAGCAATCTAACTCGGATCCTCAAGGGCCAAGCTTCATTCTGGAGATGGTTCTTGAAATCTTTTATTTATTGGGGTAATCTAACCCTAATTCTTGGGATTCAAGCTCTTGAAATCTCTTTTGGCCCATTATCTAGGCAATCTAACTCGGGTCTTGGAGGATTAACATTTATATTGGGGAAATCTAACCCTGATTCTAAGATAGTCCTAAAATCTTCATCAATTGGTATTGGGGCAATCTAACCTTGATTCCGGTTCTCTTTTGGACAGTCATCTTTGCAATCTAACTTAGAATTTGGAGAATCATGCTTCTTTCTAATCAGTGTCTTGGCAATCTAACCTAGACTCTTGAAATCTTCGCTCATCTGTCATATCAGACTATTCTTTGAATCAACGCACTGTTTGCACATCAATTCAAAGAGGGGAAAATGTAATACCCCAAAATTGGCACCTATCAATTTCAATCAATTTTGGTGCATTCCTCAAATTTCTACATCATCAAAGTCCTACTTTGCTAGGCAATTTTCTCTCTCCTACCTGACTTTATTTGACTTGATGTCAATTGCAAAAACCCTAATTTGCATTAATCTCACACTATAATTAATTCCTAAGTCTTCAACTTTATTAGCTAAATAATCCCTATGATAAATTAATTTAATTCTAAAGTCCTAAGTGCTTTAAATTAAATTAAAATCTACCCCCTTTAGCTAATACCCATACAAGTAATTAAAAAATTGCTTGATTATTTGAATGGACGCTCTTATTTGAATTAATAATTCAAAATAATCGAAAGGTCACCCATATGTGGCAATAAACATTCTTTTAATTAAGTAATTCATGCTTTTTTGTCTCAATTGGGAATGAAGGGTCAACCATTTCGAATCAAGAAACTCTTCATTCCTCTTCTGGGTTTGTCTATTTATTGAACCTTCTCCTTCATTTTAAAAGAGGACAATTTGGAGAGTAACTAAACTATAGTCATTTTTAGTCTCAACTATTTGATATTTTCAAATTTTCAATTGCATAATTAGCTTAATATCATTTTATTATAATATTGCATTCTCATATTAGTTTAATTTGCTTACTTGCTCATAGTTTAATCTCATATTTCTTTCAAGTTATTTAGATTAAACTTGCATCTCACATTTCTTTCAAGCTTTTAGTATATTTGCATCTCCATTCTCAGTTTAAATTGCACGTCATTCTAGATTAATTTCAATTTTGCTCATCTTTTCTAGCTTTGAAAATCCTTCGTATTAACTCGGTCTTATGGTTGTTGGCTCTCCAATATGATAGTAATTAAACACCCTGATTAATTAGAAGGCAACATGTCGCTTCACCATGAATTTTGAATTGATTAATCAATACTCATTTTCATAATTTGATTGTGTGAGTAATGACTATGTTGTGTGTGTAGTTGGATTAGAGGTCCACGTTCAACCACATACAGTTTCTACCAAGGTTTTATCTAGAATCTCCTTATGAGTATGTGAGAGCTTGAGAAATTCTAGAATAGATATATGAGTAGGGGTTCATTGCAATTGGTCTACCAAATTATATTGTTTTGAAGATGAGGATGAAGTTTGATTTGGTAGAACAATTCTTGGGGCATTTCTAGATAGAGTAATTTTTTATGCTTGCCCCCTAGTTACAACATTAGATGTTGCTTCCCTTGGCTTCTCTTTGACCACAATAACATTTATGGTCTTTTCATCACCACTTAAAGCAATAATGGTGTTATCATAATTGTGAGAAAAATTGACCTTCTCATTACCTTTTTTGTTATTTTGATTGGTGTTTGATGACTCACCCTTTTCATGATTTAGGAAAGGGTTTTTGAAGGCCATATGATCCTCATTGTTTTGAGGCCCTTCTACCTTTATTGTCCCATCATCAATTAGGTCTTGCACAAGATGTTTCAACTTCATGCACTCATTGGTTTTTTGGCCCTTATTATGATGGTATTCACAATGGTGAGAATCATTCCACCAATTTGGCTTAACTTGGGGTTCATATGGCCTTAAATCGAGTAAGGTAATGATTTTGTTAGCCACCAAAGTCCTTAATGCATTTTCCAATGGTTCGCCTAAAAAGGTAAATTTCCTCTGTTGATATGTGGAAAAGAAAGGCTTAGGTGTGTTGACATTAGCATTATTAAAGGGATTATTGTTGGCAGTGTTGTTGTTGTTGTTAGAATTGGTATTATTGAAAGGAGATTTATTTGTTTGATTCACATTATATGTCAAATTTTCTCCACTTGATAAATTAAAGGGGGTAGCCTTTAAGTTGTGTGCTTCCACAACTCTATCATTCACAAGATTTTTATTATTGTTCTTCAACCATAGTTTAGGTTTATCATTGTGATTGTTGGCTCCTTTATTATTGTTATAATTAGATACATAATGATTATTATTAGTGTTGGTATAGGGTTTATTGTCTTTGAAAACTTTGATTTCTCCCCTCTTAACCAACACATCTTCAATTTTAATCCCATTCTCAATAAGTTTCTCAAAAGTAGGGGGACATTGAAGTTGGAGCCTATAGTTCATCTCCACATTTAAGTTGTTCATAAATATTTCCATTTTCTCCTTTTCAGGGATACTTTGTGGATATCTTGCAAAAAATGTCCTCCACCTTTGAAGGAACCCTAAAAAATATTCACCATCTCTTTGTTTAGTGTCACATAAGTTGAGCATGGTAATCTCATGTTCGATGTTGTAAGAGTAATGGATTACAAATTTGGAGGCCAACTCATCGAAATTATTTATCCCTTGCAGAAGTTTGGAGAGCCATTCCATGGCTTGACCTCCTAAAATTCTTGGAAAAAGTCTCATTAGGTATGTGGTATCATGCATAAATTCAATGCTTAGAGCACAAAAATCTCTAAGGTGGTCTTGTGGGTCTGATTTACCCATGTATTTATTGTACTTAGGAAAGGTTTCATTGATTGGAAAAGGTGCCATAACCAAGCTTTTGTCAAAAGGAAATGGGTACAAGGCCTCGATAGAGAATGGCTTAGGTTCAATGACCTTTTTCATTAGATCAATCCGTGCTTGGAACATTTTCAGTTGTTGAGTCATAGCACTCATTGGATTTTCATCATCTTTGGTTTTCTTAAGTTGGTCCACATCATAATCATGTGGAAGATTTACCCCTACTTGGGCTAGGTTTAGGAAAAACTTCTCCCTATCTCTATTGGTTAGTTTATCCATGACTTCAAGAAATTCATTACCTTGAGCCACTCTATTAGCTCTTTATTCAAGTGTTTCCTTGGGCTCTTGGTCGACATTATTGATATTGTCATTGTTTCCTCCATGATGATAATCGTGAGATGTGGAGTTTCTATCCATTGATTCAATTCTCTTCTCAAATAGATTTGGGAGACTATCCCCTTGGTTGTGATTGTTGAAAGAGCTTTGATATTCAAATTTGGGGACCTATTTTGCAATGCAAGTTTCATCTTCTTGTAAATATATTTTAAGCTTATGAGAACATGTAGAAACTGACATCCAACAAAGTTTGATTTCGAATAGTTTTTCCCTAATTTGGTAATTGTTTGATTTTATGAAGAGATTTAAAAATATAAGATGAATATTCAAATGGACTTCTCTTACTTGTTGTATGTATTTTTAAAACAAAAAAACCACAAGTACACTTGTTCTTTTTAACCCTCTACACAAAAAGTGTTTGAATTTGTAAGGACATTATCATGAGTTTTTGCACAAAAAGACACTTCAAGCAATCTACCTAGTTCACAATTTGGTTTGTAAACATGGCTCTATAAGGTAGGATGTTCTAATTTAACAAGGTATTTAATCAATATTATGTTCAAAATGGATATTAAACTTTCATCCTCCAAGTATATTAAGAGGCTTCCCACCACCGGTATGTCGTAGTTTTGTACAATCCCGAAGGACTACTCGAGGAAGTTCAAAAAATTTAACACCCTTTTGTCACACACCCCATTAAGGATGCATGCATTTCATTTTATAGTGGGTTGGATTATGACAGAAAAGGAAATTAGATCCCACTTTGGGCTGTCCCTCACACTGGCCTTGTTAAGGCAAATCTCAGGAGGCGAGCCCGCTATAGATCTAGCATGTTCATTTTGAAAGCAATAAAGTGGAATAAAGAGATAGGTTTTGGGAGTTCGATTCACCAAAAGGTGAAGAGAACATCTCTATCTATTTCTCAATCCCCAAACACTTTTAGCAAGGTTCAATTACCAAACCCACTAACTAATGGGAATTGAGTATTTCTACTCTTTTCCACAAACAAGGGGTTGTTCAAATTTAGTGCTTGATTTACTTAGCCTTTCTTTTAATCAAGGAACTTGATAACTTTTGCATTTTGATTCACTTAGAAAGTGAAGAGCATAGGCCTAGTATCAAATTCCTCAAATAATAATAGGTTGCTTTAATTACTAGATTTTAAAATTGATAAGGCCACTATTTAAGCAAAAATTGATCAAGTTTTAGGCTTACCTTGTTTCAAAGCTAGCTAAGGCTAGGGGCATTTTTTATGAATTTTCCATTTTTATGCTCACCTAGTTGCAATCGTTCCTTTCCATTTGCTTCTCCTCCAACAAATTAGTCAACACAACCATCCAAAATGAAGAAAAATAAGAATAAACTTGAATTTAAACCTTATTTATTGAGTTTTGACAAAAATTTATTAAGGTAAGTAAATCCAATTTAATGATATGACCTTTGATTTATATGCTTCTAAAAATTTCAAGTATTGTTCATATACCTCATTTTCTTGCCAAGAATTCTCCAAAACAAGCTTGATATGTGCAATGTTCTCCTCCTTAATCTGTTTAGTCAAAGCCTTCCCTTCACTGTTAAATTTGGTCTCTAGTTTTTTTGTTTTTTTATGACCAATCATCCTGTAGACATAGAGAAATCATTTTTTGCAAGTTAAATTCTATCAATTCTCAATTTAATTGAAAGTGCAATAGAATCTATTAAAATCATTGTGAAAATGATCAAACACACTATTAAACAAATTAAACGTGCTATAAAAAAATATTAAAAGCACTGAAATAGAAATTAAAAGTGCTAATGAACTGAGAAAAGGCATTAAGAGAGTATTAGAAGCGTTGTAGAATAATTTGAATGCACTAGAGAGTTAGGGTAAAAGTGCTGAGAGAAATAAGACAAAAAATAGAAGAAATTGAAAGTGTTGAAACTCCACATAAAGGCACAAAACTTTTTCATAGAAGCGTTGTTTCAGACCTTAAAAGCGCTGGAGAAACTATTAAACGCATTGTTAAATTTGCAAAACAGAGAGTAAAACAAGATTTCCAAAAAAAAATTTACTTCTCTGAATTTATAAATTTATGAGGTGTAATGCCCCATGGTGAGCGCCATTTTTTGTACTAGAAAAAGTACCTTCATAGGGTTAGTATCATCAATAACTCAAATAACAACTAAATTACCACAAATAGAAATCTAATTAAGCAAAGAATTGACAATTAAGCACCCTATGGATCTCTATTTAGGGATGCTAATGCAAAGCTCTCAGCAAGCTTCCATTAGTGATAGTTCTAAAACAAGAATGAATGATAAACAAAGCTAATAGTTCAATTCCAAAAGAAATTACACCTATTTAGCTGTAAATTTTCCTTTCTAGCTATAAATTGCAAGAGGTTTGATGCTATTCTTAGATTTGTGGATGATTATTGATTGAATTATGCCTTGATTTTATAGATTTTGGCAAGGGTAGGGGGTGTAGTTGATTTGATCAAGGTTAGGTGAGTGTTAAGTCCATGGTTCCACCCGTGGAAACCATTTAAATATTTTGTCCTCAAAGCTTGGGACAAGAAGACAAAATGAGTGGACAAGATGCATCCTCCAAGTGAGTGATTGAGATTCAATTTGAACTTAATCCATGTGAGCTTGGTACTTAATTCCTATTGGTTGATTCATTTTCCTCCCATTTGGTGGTTGAGAGAAAATAAGAATTAATTAATTGAATTTATTTAATTTGTTTATCCATGTGCACCCCTTAAATGGGTTTAATATTTGATTTAAATTGAGCTATGCAATTAATTAGATTAATTACATAACTAATTGGTTAATCATGATTTATTTGATTCAAATTGATTTAAAGGCTTTTGATTTTCAATTAATTTGAATTATTAGCTTGATTGCAATTTTTCTTTGATTTTAACTTGTTTTGATTCAATTGCATTGATACGATTGATTTGCATTGGTTTTTTCCTTGATTTCTCACTTAAATGATCTTGTCCAATTTTCGGTGATTACAATACCTATCAATTCAAAGATCAAACTTACCTAGTTTGTTTAACTGTCATTAATAGAAAGGCCTTCAACAAGGGTTTGAGTCAATATTATAAATGGGCCAATCTATTAAATAACACTAATGTTTTACATTATAAGAAAAAACCAAACGAGAAGGTAATTGATTTTCTCTCCAAGTATCAGTCCATCTCTACAAGGGTACCTTATGCCATGTTTGATGCTGATCTCTAGAGGATGTTCATCGGTAACTTGCAACTTGCTCTAAGGGAAAAGTTTTCCTTGAATCAATATCAAAATTTCACGTGTCTCTATATAGTATTGACGAATTATCAGCACACCATAATTCAATTTGAGAATTCCTCCTCAAATTCTTATGGAGGGGTCTCTACCTCTAGAAGATCTCAGAAGAAGAAAGTTATGGCTAGTGTTATGGAATTTCCACTACCTAGTGTCGAGAGGAATTTATTCACAATAGACCCTCAACAGAATCAAACATTCACTAGAAATGAAGACTCCTATGTGAGTGTCTTATAAAAGTTACTCAAGGACAACTTGGTGACTCTATTGAAGATCA
Organism: Chamaecyparis obtusa; assembly: GCA_027943335.1. Taxonomy (NCBI): domain Eukaryota; kingdom Viridiplantae; phylum Streptophyta; class Pinopsida; order Cupressales; family Cupressaceae; genus Chamaecyparis; species Chamaecyparis obtusa. The sequence continues at coordinate 146,012 of BSBK01007140.1, read as the reverse complement.
AGCCCCTTCCTGATAATCATCCCTATCATTGATGGTATGATGGCTCAAAATTGTGTCAATATCATCTAACTTTATCACAGCTTCCTCGTTGTCCCTTCCTTCACTAAGTGATAGTCTCTATGAAAACATGGTGACCATCACTCCTATTTCCCCATAATCCCGAAGGGTGCCTAGAATGACTATATCCTTCACCCCTGTAAATGAACCATACAATGGAGAGCCTTCTCAATATGTCCCAAATTCTATTAATGATATTTCTGTTAGGGGTGTCCTGGTGGATCCCACATGCCAAGCTAATGTTATTATTGAAGATGTCCTCTACATGAATGGGCCAAATTGGGTGAATTTTGATGAGTATAAGGCTACCATATGAACGCATGATGAGTTGTCCTTACTTACCTTGGGGTTAACACCTTGACTATTTAGGTGGGGCCTAATGTGGTCTTTTAAATATTTGTGGTGATCCTATAGTCAACCCTAGTTAGAGTCAAACATGGTATCCCTTGGTTGACCTCTAGGGATCCACCCCTTAGTCACTGATAAATGCCTAAAGTTCCCACATGAAGGGACTATTCATACTATTCAAGATACTAGAAATTGTCCCTAGTGTCTTGTAGGGGCTTCAGCCTCAATAATTTCTTTCCTACTCCAATAGGGTGTTGGATATTGCTAATGCATTGGGGAGATTGTTGATACATTTAATATGTTTAATCACTACATTGAGTGATGCTGAAACAATTGCTGTTGTCATTCGTGTTTTGTCACTAATGTCAACATATGTTTCTATGAAGAGAATAGACTAGTTATTATAGAGTACGGGCACTGTATGGATGTTTCAGACTGTGCAAAGTCAGATGAGAGTATAGGAAGATGTTTTGATCTTATATCTAAGATTGCATGATGTAATGCTATATATTGACTGAGAAACAGATGTTTTAGTGAAGATTGGTTACTGGAAAATGATAGTGGAAGTTGACAGAGTTATTCTCTATGTTTCTTGTATATCTTAGATAAGGTAAGGATTCAGTAAATGTGAGCTTGAGTAATGAAAGACAGGGTATTGAAGAATGTTCTATGGTGAATGCAAGGTATGAAAAGTAGGATGATGTTAGCTATGGCGTGTGTTTTGGAGATGACCTATTTGGAAGCTGACTTGAGGTTTGTAGCATGTATTATGGATGACAAATATGAATTAAAGATGTCAGTTCTTAATTGTTGTATACTTTTTTTAGATACTGTATGTATCTTAACAAGGGGTTATGTAATTGTTTTTATATTAGGAAATCCTAATCAGTTGAGGTGATCATGTAAAATATAATAGGGTATATATGTAAGATCTTTTCATTGGAAAAGATATGTATAAGATGTATGTGATGTGAAAAAGGATTGTGTAAGTTGCGAGCTTGTACCTATTGGATGTAGAGAAGAGAATTATATGTACTTCATTGGAATTGATCAAGCAAAGACAGTTGCTATCAACCAGTTCATAAGGATTGTGTATTTCCTAATATACACTTGTTTTGCGAGTAGTGTGTTATGAAGGTGGACTTAACCTTCTTTGGGTAGTGAGTCTACCCTTTACTTTAACTCCTAACAGGGTCTGTCCTCTAACAAGGCCTATGTACTATAATGTTTTAATCAACTCCTAACAGAGCTAGATCTGATAACAAGGATACTATACTCTTAGTACATCATTAGTGGGTGTTAATTCCCACTGGGATTTTACCTTTAATAGGGTTTCCTCTACAAAAAAATATTATTTTTCGGTGTTGGCATTCATTATGTTCATTGGATTTTATATTGTTGCTATTCAAAGTTTAAAGTTTAATAATCTATAATACAACTAATTCACCCCCCCCTCTCAATTATATTGTGGATTGTTATTCCTAATAATTGGTAGTAGAGCTATTGGTCCTTTGAGAAAAATCTTAATAGCTTGAGGTGATCTTGGAGATGGAATTCTATAAGAAGGATAGTTCAAAATTTGATCCTAAAAACTTTGATAGTGGGAAGAACAAAATGCGAACTCATTTTCTATGTTTGGGCATTGACTATTGGATGATTACAAAGAATCAAGTAGCTATGAAGGCTAGGGATGAACTAGAAAAGGCTATTGATGATGAAAAGAAGATATTCTCATATAACATGGTCACATGGGAAGCACTGATCAATGTACTTTCTGAAGGAGAATTTATTGAGGTAAAAGATTTGGATTTTGTGCACAAAATTTGGACAAGGTTAGAAGCATTATATGAAGGAGACTAGTTTACCAAGAGAGTGAAGTTACATAGCTAGAAAATTATGATGGAGAAGCTAAAAATGAAGGATGATGAAAGTGTTAGGGCTTATGTACAAAGAGTTATAGAGGTTGTGATGTGAATAAAAAATTATGGAGGCACTTTTGAAGAGGAAGAAGTCATTTCAAAGATTCCTAGATCATTGAAACCTATCTACAAGACCAAAATTTAGGCTATAGAAGAGATTATACCTTTGCCTCCAAAATTTAGTAGAGAAATATTGATTGCAAATCTAACTACCTTTCAAGATGTAGAAATGGGAGATTCTATACCTAAAGTTGAGACTGCATTTAAAGCATCTGCACACAAGAAGATAATTTCTACACTTTCGAGTACCAGCAGTGAGAACCTAAAAGAAGAGCTTAGAGAATATGTTGAAGAATGAGAACATATACAAGCAGAGGAAAGAAAGATGGATGACCTTGTCGCATTGACTTCTAGAAGAGAAAAGAGAGGTAAGGGTAAATTTGAAGGAAAGTTACCTTTGAAGTGTTTTTCATGTAATAAGATAGGTCACTTTGCATCTAGATGTCCTACAAGGGTTCCTAAGCACAAAACTAAGTTTTTCAAGTCTAATTAGTCAAAAGATAAGGAATGTTATTATGCTAGTGAAGGTATTTCTGATGATGATAATTTGTATTATGAGGAAATTGGATTTATTGCTATAAAAGATGAAAAACCAGTGCATGAGGAAAAATGTTTAGTATCTCATGTTGATAAGAAATCTAAATGGATTATAGATAATGGTTTCTGACATCATATGAATAGAGACATAAATAATTTTGTTAAATTAGTGAGGTATGATGGTGGTGTTGTGAGATTCAGAGACAATATTCCTAAACCTATCATAGGAGTAGGATATATTACTTTGGATGGAAAGACTAATACTGATAATGTACTACTTGTTGATGGACTTAAGCATAACTTGTTGAGTGTTGGAAAATTGATGGACAAAGAGTTTCAATTACAATTTACTGATGGTAAAATTTTTATCAGAAGTAAGGTAGGAAAGATGATTGCAATCGGTACTAAATCTAGAGGTAATGTATTTGAATTAAATACATCTAGAATCTTGTTTTGTTGCAAAGGTAGATGATAGTTGGTTATGGCACAAAAGATTTTGTCATGTTAATTTTGATAATATTGCGAAGGTAATCCTAACTAATGTAGTGAGAGACCTACCAAGGATTATGAAACCATCTAACAATGTAGGCAGAGAATGTGTTATGGGAAAGAAGACTAGAAGCAGTTATAAAAGAAAATCATATGTAGCAAAAGTAAAGTTGGATTTGGTACATACAAACCTATGTGGACCTACAAGGACAAGATCATACTATGGTGAAAGGTATTTTATACTTTTTTTTAATGAATTTTCTATAATGATGTGGGTCACTTAATTGAAAGAGAAATCAGAGGCATTTGATAAATTCAAGATATTCAAAGAAAAAGTAGAGAATGAATCAAGTTTAAAGATAAAATGTTTGCGGTCAGACAAAGGTGGAGAGTTTACTTTAGATTTATTCAATTTATACTGTGAAGAGAATGGAATACAAAGGAGACATATGCTCCTAGGACTCCATAGCAGAATGGGATAGCAGAGTGAAGGAATAGAACAATATTGGATGCTACTAGAACTATGTTGCTTGAAGGAAATACAACTCATGTGCATTGGAGAGAAGCTGTTGGGATAGCGATGTACACATTAAACATAATTCAAATCAAAGAAGGTACATGTAAGAATCCTTATAAATTATGGTTTGAACATAATCCTACTGTAAAATATTTTAGAATATTTGGTAGTAAGTGCTATATCAAGAGAGATGATGAGATCGAGAAATTTGATGCTAGAAGTGATGAAGGAATTTTCCTTGGTTATTCTACTAAGAGAAAGGATTAAATTTTTTTTAATCTAAGATTAAGAAAGATGATTGAAAGTAACAATGTGAAGATAGATGAAAGGTTTAAGATACATGAAAGAATGTATGATTGAAATCAGAATACAGAGATCAAGGAGGCTGTTGCCACAGAAGAAGAAGAACTTATTGAGACTAAAGGTGAAAATGAGACTTGTGATGATGATACAAATGAGGCCACTAAGATTCCTAAGACTCCAAGGTATATAAAGAAAGACCATCCTAAAAAATAAATTATTGGTAATACAAATCAAGGAGTAATGACTAGATCAAAGGCTAGAGAAGAAATTTGTTTGATTTCTCAAGTTGAACCAAAAACTACTGATGAAGCTTGTAGAGATGAATCTTGGATAAATGCTATGAAGGAAGAGTTAGATTAGATAAAGAAAAAAACATTTGGGAATTGGTTCCTAGACCTAAAGACAAAAATGTAATAGGAACTAAGTGGGTTTTCAGAAACAAAATGAATGAAGAAGGAATTGTTGTAAGCAACGATTTTGAAGAGACATTTTCTCCTGTTGCTTGAATCGAGGTAGTGAGATTATTATTGTCTTATGCTACACATAAAGACTTCAAGGTATATCAGATGGATGTAAAATCTGCATTTCTAAATGGGGATCTTGAAGAGGAGGTATACATAGAACAACCTGATGGATTTCCTCTATCCGAAGATGAAGACATGGTATGCAAGTTGAAGAAGGCACTGTATGGACTAAAGAAAGCTCCAAGGGATTTTTATGAAAGGTTAGACAAATACTTACTTTGTATTGGGTTTAGAAAAGGTAATGATGACAATAATTTATATTTACGAACTAGTGAAGATGGAGTTTTGATAATAGAAGTTTTTGTTGATTATATTATCTTTGGAGGCAATGATGAATTGTGTAAGAAGTTTTCTAAAGAGATGGAAAATGAATTTGAGATGTCCATGATAGCTGAAATGAAATTCTTTCTTGGACTACAAATAATTTAGAACAAGAATGGCATCTTTATTTCTCAAACTATGTATCTTAAAGAAATGTTAAATTTTTTTGGAATGGAAGATTGTAAACCAGTTGGTACACCCATGGTGACTGGTCATAAACTATTAAGTAATGATGAGACAAAGAGTGTTTTTAAGACCAAGTACAAATCAATGGTTGGTGGATTGCAATATCTGACTCACACTAGACAAGATATTGCTAATGTTGTTGGAATTGTGGCTAGATATTAGGTAGAACCTAAAGAGTCACACCTAGCTATTGTGAAAAGGATATTTAGATATCTAAAAGGGATAATTGAATATGGCTTATGGTATGATATGAATGATAAATTTGAACTTCATGCTTATACTGATGTTGATTGGGTAGGAAACATTGATGATAGGAAGAGTACTAGTGGAGGTGCATTTTTTCTTGGGAAAAAGTTGGTTTCATGGCTAAGTAAGAAGCAAGATTGTATAGCTAAATCTATTGCTGAATCAAAGTATGTTGTTGTTGCTATCAACTCCACTCAAATTTTTTAGATGAAAAAAATGCTGAAAGATATTGGAATAACTTTTGATGAACCAGTGGTTATCCATTGTGATAACACCAGTACATTGAATATGTCAAAGAACTCGGTGATGCATTCTAAAACTAAACATATTTCTATAAAGTATCACTTCTTGAGAGACAAGGTGGAAGAGAAGGAAATAAGGTTGGACTATATTAGCACAAAGGAATAGATAGCTGACATCTTTACAAAGTCATTTCCAAAAGATACCTTTGAGTATCTCAGAGGTATGTTTGGGGTTCAAGCCCCTCCTAGTCAGAATTAAATGATGCAGGGATGCATCACTCCAGAGGTTTTCAGATCCTTATTATATTTTGGACTTGATGTAGGGATCTACTCCTTAGGGGAGTGATCGAATGGAAGCTTACATAATACATTTGGGTGATTCATCACCTGGTTGATGAAGATAAGGTAGAAGAATAGTTGAAGACTTATGGCACCCTTTTTGATTGCTGTCAAAGGGGGAGAGTTTCTATGAGAAAATCCCTTCTATATGGGGAGATTGTATGGAGAGATACTATGAGAAGTTGTACTATGAGAGTATTGTTTGGTTATAGAACTTTGGGTTGATAAAACTTTGGGTTAATGGATTTTCCCATATGTTGACATCAATGCCAAAGGGGGATATTGTTGGATATTGCTAATGTATTGGGGAGATTGTTGATACATTTAATATGTTTAATCACTACATTGAGTGATGCTAGAACTATTGTTGTTATCATTCATGTTTTGTCATTGATGTCAACATATATTTCTATGAAGAGAACATGTTGGTTATTACAATGTACAGACACTGTATGAATGTTTTAGATCATGCGACGTCAGATGAGAGTACATGAAGATGTTGTGATCTTATATCTAAGATCGCATGATGTAATGTTGTGTATTGAATGTGATACATATGTTTTAGTGAAGACTGGTTACTGGAAATTGACAGTGGAAGTTGACAGAGTTATTCTTTGTATTTTTGGTATATCTTATAGAAGGTATGTATTCAGTATATACAAGCTTGAGTAATGATAGACAAGGTACTGAAGAATGTTTGATGGTTAGTGCAAGGTACAAAAAGCATGATGATGTTAGCTGTGGCATGTGTTCTGGAGATTACCTATTTGGAAGTTGACTTGAGGGTTGTAGCATGTTTTATGGATGGCGAATATGAATTAAGGATGTCGGTCCTTAATTATTGTAATGTAATTTTTGTATACCTATTTTAGATATTTTGTGTATCTTATCAAGGGGCTATGTAATTGGTTATATATTAGGAAAGCCTAATCGACTGACATGATCATGTAAAATATAACAGGGTATATATGTAAGATCTTTTCTTTGGAAAAGATATGTATAAGATGTATGTGATGTGAAAAAGGATTGTGGAAGTTGTGAGCTTGTACCTGTTGGATGTAGAGAAGAGAATTGTAAGTACTTCATTCGAGTTGATCAAGAAAAGACAATTGCTATCAACCAGTTCACAAGGACTATTTATTTCCTCATATACACTTGTGTTGTGAATAGTGTGTTTTGAAGGTGGACTTAACCTTCTTCAGGTAGTGAGCCTACCCTTTACTTTGAATCCTAATAGGGTTTTGACTCTAACAAGGACTATGTACTGTAATGTTCTAATCATCTCCTAACAGAGCTAGATCTTCTAACAAGGATACTATATTCTTATTACATCATTAGTGGGTGTTAATTCCCACTGGGGTTTTACCTTTAACAAGGATTCCTTGATAAAAAATATTGTGTTTTTGTGTTGGCATTCATTGTGTTCATTGGATTTGATATTGCTGCTATTCAAATTTAAAAGTTTAATAATCTATCATACAAATGATTCACCCCCCCTCTCAGTTGTATTGTGGACTGTTATTCCTAACATAGGGCTCCTATGTCCCTAGAAAGAAGTCACATTTCTTTCATATTAGATATAAAAGGCCAAAGAGATGAACTTAAGAACTATAGCACCTTCTTCTACTCAACCCTCTCATGAGGATCAACATGCTTCCTTCTTTTCCTATTATTTTTTAGGGGATTAGGGTAAGCAGATGCCCCATGGGAAACCCCCTTTCCCACTGAAGGTTATGTAGCCTCTAGTGGAATCTTCTATTCTTGCATCCACATCTTATGTGGATAAGGGAGAGGAACCCCTGCTGCTTGAACCCAAGGTGTTCTTGCCTCCCACCATCTTCATTATCCTGGACATAACTCACCCTACCATTTATGGCTAGGGTAGGAAACCTCAGAAGATCAGATGATCTCCCTTGCACCAACCACTCAACCTCTAAGGGAATTACCTATTCCCCTATTTGTTTGCAAGGAAAAAATTGGAAGGTCACCCTTGACTGAGCCTCCAGTTCCTCTATCATCAATACCACCTCCTACTCTATCGATTGGGCCCTCCTTGGTGTCAGAAATAATATCAACAACCTCCCCAATGGAGTAGGATGATGATACACCTCTGTAGCCTTCTGAGTTAGGCCTTCATCTATGTAAGAACTAACTTGCACGTTAGTGTAGGTGTCATCAAAAGGAGAGGGCATTGGCTCATGAGGCTTCTGCAAGGATGAATAATGCATCTTCTAAGCCTATGTCTACCACCATGTCTGCATCTTCTTCTAGCTCTTCTCCTACTTCCACGACCCCTCATCCTGCAACTTCCTCTATCACACTTCCCCCAGTGCTAAGAGTGACTATTGGGCTTCATGATAAAAAGGTCCCAGTGTTCATCTCTCCTTTGTAGAAGCTTCTATTGATCACCACTCTACTTTACATCCCGCCATTTCTAGAGTTAGTCAACATGCTACACACATAGGTAGTATCTATGATAATGATGTCCACTTAGCCTCCATTCACTTCATCATGCGATCACCATCCTAGCTTCCAAGATGTCTTGAAGGCCTCTATAGTGAATTAGAGGGTTTCACCTCCATCTTTAAAAAGGAAGTTCAAGCAGAGCTCTATCCCAGAGTTTAGGCACCAAAATTCTTCTCTGATAAACCCTCTTTCCATTTCAGTTCTCACATTGGAGAAAGCTCTAGCTTCTCCTAATTTTGTCTCCACCCCTTTCGTAGAGGTCGATAGGGACACTTCTTCATCTGCACCTGCACATCCCACAAGCATTTACACTTGTATCTTTGATTCTTTAGAGGAAATTCTAACATTGATGGTTGTGTGTGAATGCTTTGCACCTTCATGAAATTAGGATTAATATCTAACAATCTTAGAAAATACAATGAAAATTTAAACTAAGAATTGCATAAGAATCCATGACATCTCATGCTTCTCTAATTAGATGTAGTAAGTAGAGCTCTCAGCTTAATCTCCACTAGTGACACTTCTAAAATGAGAAATATGATACTACAAAATGCTTATTCTAGCTCACTAACTCTCAAATTGATACAAAAGATAATTCAAATGTTCTCAAATGCTCTTGATTGCTATGAAAAATGACTATAATAAGGATGCTTTGCAAATGAATTTCTAAGATGCTTATTGCTCTCAAAATGCCTCATACTTATAGTAAATTCCCAAGGGTATGGGGTAGAGTGAATTAACCATGATTTACCTTTGGTTGAGTCAAAAATTTTGCAATGTTCATAAATGGGGGGACAATTTAAATGTTTGTCTCAAAGATTTGGACAAAAGGACAAAATTGAGTGGTTGAGATTGAAACTTTATAATGAGTGATTGAGATTTATTCTTTTTGAGTGATTTATGTCTTTTTGTCCTCAATTCTCATTGGTTGCTCAACTTTGTTGAAAGATATTAGGATTAATTAAATTTAGCCATGTAAGGGAATAGGTTCATTTTGATTTCTGATTTAAACAACTATACAATTAATTGATTAATTCAATTATGTAGTGATTTTCACCCTTTTTAGCTTGTATTTAATTATTTAATGTCATCATTTGATTTTTCCTTTGATTTTATTGATTTTGTCCAATTTGATTTACTAAATGCCCCTTTAAATTGATTTGATCCTTTTTTATGACAATTAGTGCATTTTGATGATTTTGAGCCATTTTATTGATTTTAAAGCACTTGTCCATTTTTGAGTGTCTACAAATGCCCCTCTTTGAATTGATGTGCAAAGAACATTGATTCAAAGATTCTTTTAGTCCTGATTGCTTTTAGGTGCTGATTTACTGATTTGTTGATTTACCACTGATATGAAAAATTTGATATGTTGCCTGATATGATGTTTCTGATCTGATTCCAAAAATTTTGCCCCAGATTCACTGATATTTGATGCCAATTTGATACTCTGATGCCCCCTTAGAAATAAAACATATTGATTGCTTGATTTGAAATTTTTTGATGATGTTGATTTAGTTGATGTCAATATTTTTTCATTTTTGGAAAACATTGATGATATGCTAGGATTTAGCAATTTGCCTCGATTGATTGATATACTAATGAAAAAAGCTATGATTGAGAAAATGTTGTTGATGTTTTCGGATGAATGATTAAATGTCCAAGATAGCTAGGTATGTTGTAGTTAAGCAAACAAGTGATTAGGATATTAGGATAATAGTACCAATGAATGTTTGATTACATCAATCTGGTAGGATAGATCTGATAGTGAGATACTGATAGGTAGGACTGATTAATCAAAGTGAAAAATGATAATGATAGGTAGGACTTGATGCTTCATTCTCAAGATATAGAGACACAAACAAAGGGTACTGGGTTTGATTACTTTGATTCTGATTCTGATTGACTTAGGATAACTCATTGATATGGTATACTAATATGATTCCTTTGATTTGCAAAATAGGCACATTTCCATAGGTTATATATACGAACCGTTGCTTCCTGGGTGATTGATTTACATCAGGCTCTGACTCCTGCAGAGTTTCAAGTTATTGAGTTGTGTTATCTTAGTTTCCTCCTTGGCATCTCACAGTTTCAGTTGAACTGTGGTTTACTTACCGTAGTGGCAGAGCGATGGCACTCTGACCACAATACCTTCCACCTTCCATTTGAAGAGATGACTATTACTTCGAAGGATGTATACAGATTATTACAAATTCCTTGCAGTGGTGAGATGGTTTATTATGATTCTATCTATGATAGCACAGTCTACAAATGAGTGTTTGGAGACAACACTATTGATCATGATACTATTACTTGGGCTAAGTTTTCTTCTTTCCCCACATTGCCAGCGATACTTGGTGCTTTGATCGGCGATTTACTACTTCCTGACTATCGAGGTCATGGCTTCTCAGTTGGATGGGGTAGAATACTCAAAGATCTTCTTGCACAACCTCAGTGCTTTGATTGGGGCTAATGTGTGTTGGCACAGCTTTACCATGATTTACATGAGGTTTTCTATAGGGAGAGTGCTTTGTTATCAGCAGGTGCAGTGATTTTACAGTTGTGGGTATGGGAGCATCTTCCCATTACTAGACCTATTTCAGATAGGATTCAGCAGCATGGTTTCCCATATGCTTTTTTATATAGTGGTATGGTTATCCAACATCATTTGGGCAAGACTGAGTATTGGCACCGACAGATTGATGATCTTGATCAGGTTTAGTGGTGGCCATATATAGGATGTGAGCACTGGAGGGAAGATGATGATGAGCTCCCCTATATGTTTGCACCTCGATGGATGATTGGCAGGGCTACTTCTATTATTGAGCATTTCTACTTTGGTCGAGTTTCTCGTCAGTATGATAGAGTACAGGATATGCCTCAGGGTACAACACTATATGCTAGAGTCCAAGTAGAGAGATCCATGTGGGGTCCTCAGATTGATTATTAGTTTTCTTGTGATCAGATTGCTTAGTTGGCTTACTGTAGATGGGTTATGCTTGGGGGTATTGCTGATGTTGGTGTGTCTCATGAGTTTCAAGACTGGTGGGCTCAGAACATATTTCCTAGATTTACAAATATAGAAGAGCCTATCTCAAGTCATGATGGAAGATCTGAGGGTGATGATGATGACAAAGATGATGATGGGGATGGTGCAGGTGGTGGTAGGAGGAGACGTTGGAGGTGACAAGCACTGAGAGGATGGAGAGCTCCTTAGGTCATTGGGTGAGGATGAGATGGGCCATAGGTGAGAGTTGGACATGCTTGGGATAGAGCTAGGGATGATCATGCATCTAAGATTGTACGCCCTAGAGAAGAAATAGGTGATAGGTAGTAGAGACACCAGAGACATTAGCGACAATAGAGATAGGTTCATGTAGAGGCTTCTAGATAGATTCCTGGTGGTATGGATCCATTGCTTCAGTTACAGAGAGTTGCCTTAGTACAACAGGATCAGGATCAGGTACAATAGGATTGGGTTCTGGCATAGCAGGTGCCTCCACAGGTTCAGTAGTCACAGGATATGGGCCAGAGTTCACATGATGCCCTTGGTATTGATAGTGTAGCATGGGATGTTTAGTCATTAAGGATAGATATATCTACTGTTGTGGGTAGATTGGATCAAGTAGCTCTTTTGATGCATCAGTTTATGACTCATGTGATTCAGAAACCTAGCATAGCGAGCACTTCTCAGGCTCCTCCTTCACAAGATGGACAAGATGGCAGAGGTCCAGATGGATTAGGTGCTAGGGATGGATCAAGTGCTGTTATGGGTTCTTGATGATTTGATGATAGATTTGATCATTTCTTGATGTCTCTTGTATCACATTTCATGTTTTTGTATTGTTGATTGGAACATTGATGTACCACTTTCATGATATTGTATCTTGATATACTGATGTACTGGATCATTTGATGTTGATGAACACTTTATATGATGATATACTTCCTTGATTCTCTTGATGAGTTTGTTATGATATTATCTTTATATGAAGATATATGATGTTTTATGATGCATTTTACTTGTGATTATGTATAGATGCAGCGTATCTCATTTATGATATAGCTAGATGGATGCATTGATGAATGAATTTTTGATATGTTTTTTATGTTTTTCAATGTGTGAATGCAAACTATTTTATGGAGATATGAATATGAATGCCCCTATGTTTTGGTTTTTTTTGTAAGGTATGCAGTTCTATCCTTAATTATATGTATGCAAATGATGGATGAGTAATGATCTTTTTCTTTTTTCTTGCTTTTTTGATATATGGATAATGAATAATGTTTAATGCCATGCATGAATGCAAAAGATAACCTCATTTTTTTATTGATTGATTTTAAAGGAAAAAGACATTTGATTTGAACCTCCCTATTTCTTTAATGTTTTCATTAACCAAGATTATTAATATACCCCCTTGTCCTTGGAAAAAATAACCATAAATAAATGCAATTAATCTACGATGATAGTGCAATTAATCTAACATGATAATGCAATTAATCTACCATGATAGTGCAATTAATCTAACATGATAATGCAATTAATCTAACATGATAATGCAATCCAATGCAGCTAAGTGTCACTTGCTTTTAGCAAAGTAATGCCATAGAGATAAATTTTCATCATTGAGCAATTTGGGACCAGAAAGTAAGTACAACCATCACTGACCACATCATGATGATATGAATATCACTTTTTTCTCTTTTGGTAACCTCTTTGGAAATGAGTACAACCCTCACTAGTTGGATGACCAAACTATGGGAGTATGAATACTGGTTTCAATAGATTCAATGTTGCAAGTGGATTTGGGTATTAAGATATAGAAGATCTAAATAGCCAAGGTATCTGTTTGCATAAACAAGCAAAGGTTAATCCTTCATCTTATGGGATAGTCCTTGATGGTTCTTTGATGACCATGTCGTTAGATGATTTCTCATAGGTTGATGAATCTTCCTGAAAAAAATCACTCAAAGGCAAGAAAATATCATGTCTCTATCATGGCCAATCTAGTCGAAACATCATCAATTAGCTAAAAATATGTGATAAAAGTCAATTCCATAAAGATTATCAAAAAGAAAACTTCAAGTGTTTTGCAATGTTTCATGATTTTCAAAAGGTATTTCCAAGTATTCTGATCTTTAAAGTGTTTGTCAATTTTCAATCCTGAATAATAAAGTCAATGAAGGCTCAAGGATCAAGTTGTAGGATCAAATACTTAGGTGTGAACAATGATATCTATCAAAGGTTCATGAAAATCTCTCTCTTTGAAGCTCTGATAAGTTTCTCTCTGGTGTGACTGAATGTAGCACTATTGAATCCATTTGGTACCAAATTTCCCATCCTCTTCTACCCCCAAGTGATAAATGTGATCGTGTGATGAACTTAGGGAAAATAGGCAATGAAATGACACAACTGAAAGACTTTATTATGACTATCCACAAATGACGGATGCAATGAAGGTTTACAAGTGGGATGATGGAAATGCAATATGTAAACGTGTGACTTGAAGGAAAAAATTAAGGGAAAAAAAGGTGCTTGATTGCCAAGTTTTCACCTTGTGGGTCTTTTTCTCTTTTTTTTCTACCAAGGCACCTATTGCTAGGTTTTCACCAAGGCACTTTTTCTTTTTCAATTTTTTTTGTATTTTTTATTTTTCAATTTTCTTGTATTTTTTTTCTTTTTCCAAATGTTTTTGTTATTTTCAAGATCTCTTTGACTATGTACAATAAATATGATGCTCCTCATCCGATACTCTTTATACTCTTTAGTCTACCTCATGTATACAACCTTTTTAAATGTATGTTATTGATAGGCTCTTGTAATTTGTCTCCTTCACAATCTGCTAACTTATAAGTTCCCATTCCAAATGAAGAAACAATGATGAACGAACCGAGCCAATTTGCCTCCCATTTTCCTTTCTTCTCTCTTTCAACTTGATTCTTTGGGTTTTCTCTTAATACTAAGTCTCCTACTTGAAAGACTCATAGTTTGATATTCTTATTGTAGTTCCTTGAGATTCTATTCTGATATACTTTTAGGTGTTCATAGGCTTGCATTTGGTGTTCTTCTAACAACTCTAATTGTTGAAGTATAGAAACTCTATAGTCTTCATCTGTTGTCAACCCTTGCAATGATACTCGTAAAGACAGGATCTCAACCTCCAATGGTAGAACAACTTCAGCTCCATAGACTAATGAAAATGGTGTTGCTCCCGTAGGTGTCTAAATGCTAGTTCTATAGGCCCATAATGCCAAATTAATTTGCACATGCCAATCTCTACCTGACTTATTTACTGATCTCTTCAAGATTTTCAAAATGTTCTTATTTGTAGCTTTGGCTTGTCCATTTTCTTGAGGATAATAAATGGATGAAGAGTGATGTGTGATATGAAATGTGCCACAAAGTTCATCCACATCTTTGTTTTTGAATTGCTTTCCATTGTATGTGATTATGGCATGAGGGATACCATATCTGCAAATGATGTGGTTCAAGATGAACATCGAAATCTGTTTACCTGTAGCCATGATCAAAGGAACCGCTTCTACCCACATAGTGAAATACTCCATTGTAGTGATGATGTACTTGTGCCTATTTGAAGATGGTGGATTTATGATGCCAATCAAGTCAAATCCCCATTGGTAGAATGGCCATGGTGTAAAAAATGGGTGCAATTCTTGTGCCAGTGCATGTATCATGTTGCCATGATATTGATATTTGCTACATATTTTGACAAAGTGACAAGCATCTTTCTCTAAGCTTTTCCAGAAATACCCTAAGCAAAGGATTTTCTTGGCTAGGTTTAACCCGTTTGAGTGAGACCCACAAATGCCCTCATGAACCTCACGTAAAGCTAAATTAGAAACCTCTTCCTCTAGACATCTAAGTAATGTCTCATCAAGACCCTTGTGATACAATGTTTTAGAAAGGATTATGTAACGGGTTGATTGGCATATGAAATTTCATTTTTGGGCTTGAGATTGGTCTAAAGGTAGCACTTGGTCTTTGAGATAGGTATATATAGGGTCGTACCAAGGTGACTCATGTCCATGAAGTAGGGAAACAATTTGGGTGTTGGGAAGGTCAAATGTCAGTTGTGCTAACTCTTCCACCAAGAATTCATACTTTTCATTTTGACCTAGTTTTTGAAGTAAGGAAGCCAAGGTTGCCATTGCATCAGCTGCTCTGTTCTTCTCTCTTGGAATTTTCTCAAATGTTATCAAAGAAAAGTACTTTTTCCAAGCATCAATCATAGCATGTATGGCATTAATTTTTCATCTTTGGTATTGTATTCATCATTGACTTGATTGATTATTAGTTGAGAATCTCCATATACTTGTAGCTCGGGATGTTCCATTCTAAAGCCATCTTGATGCCAATGACTAAAGCCTCATATTCTACTATATTATTTGTACATGGGAACAAAATCTTGTAGGACTTTGGAATAGTGTACCCTTGAGGGGTAATCAATAATATGCTGGCCCCAGAACCTCCTTGTGTATATGAGTCATCGAAGTACAACTTCCATGTCTTTGCTTCTATGTTTACAATTGCGAAATCTAGAAATTCCACTTGAATGGTTTGTGTAGAAGTCAATGGATTTTCAGCTAAGTGATCTACTATCACTTGTCCTTTTATTTCCTTTCTATCCACATACTCAATGTCAAACTCACTTAATATCCTGACCCATTTTGCTATCCTACCCATTAAGGCAGCTTTGCTTAGCAAATATTTTAGAAGATCAATTTTGGCAATTAGCTTCACCTTGTGCATCAACATATAATGTCTGAATTTTTTAGATGTAAAAAAAACCGCTAGACAAGCCCTTTCCATGAATGTATAGTTAAGCTCGTATTTGATCAATGTCCTACTCAAATAGTAGATTGCTCTTTCTTTTCCTTGCTAATCTTCTTGCACCAAAAGAACTCCTAGAGACCTTTCGGTAGCGGATATGTACAAAAACAATGGTTTTCCCTTGATTGGTGGCATTAGGATAGGTGGATTTATTAGATAAGTCTTAAATAAAGTGAAGGCTTGGTCACATTCTTCATCCCACATGAAAATAGTATCTTTGTGTAGCACCCTTGTGAATGAATGACATTTTTCGGCCAATTGAGAAATGAACCGTCTTATGGATTGTATCTTGCCTTGTAGAGACCTCATTTGACTTATGTTCTTTGGAATTTCCATATCCATTATTGCTTGTACTTTTTCTGGATCCACTTCAATTCCTTTTGCTAAAACTATATAACCTAACAATTTGCCAGATTGGACACCAACAACACATTTTTTTGGATTAAGCCTCACTTTAAATTGTTCCAACTGGGTGAATATCTTTTTTAGAATTTGTAGGTGATCTTCTCTTTTGTGTAATTTTGCCAATATTTTGTCCACATAGTCTTCTAGAAATGTGTGCATCATATCGTGGAAGATAGTTGTCATTGCCCTTTGATATGTGGCTCCAACATTTTTAAGGCCAAATGGCATGATGTTCCAACAAAAGGTACCCCAAGGACATGCAAAGGTTGTCTTCTCTTGGTCTTCGGGTGCAATTTTTATCTGATTATATCTGCTGAAACCATCCATTATTGAGTACATGGAATGACCCACTGTCAAGTCAACTATTGCATCAATGCTCGGAAGTGGGAAGTCATCCTTAGGACATGCAAGATTCAAGTCTCAAAAATCCGTGCATACACAAATGGATTTTTCATGCTTGGTGACCAGTACAATATTAGATATCCATTCAGCATAGGCTATTACTCCTATAAATCCCACTATCAACAATTTTTCTAATTCCACCTTGACTAGGAGAGCTATATGTGGGTGCATTTTCCTCAACTTTTCCTTGATGGTCTTAACCCTTGGTTTGACATTCAAATGGTGCATAACGAAGTCAGGATTCAATCTAGGTAGGTTGGCATAGGACCATGTGAAGTTCACTTGTTGTTCTTGAAAGAACTTGATGAAATCCTTTCTTTTTAAAGGTGTAAGTGATGTGGCCAAGTGTATAAATTTTGGATCCAATTCTGTCCCAATGTTGACCTTTTCTATCAGCTCTATGAGAATAGGTGACCTTTCTTCCTCATGGTCAGGTAGGGTATCCAATCTCTCTTCCTTTGGTGCCACAGTTGGGTTTTCACCATAGGAAACATCCTTTATCTTTACTTTTTTTGGTTCTAGTGCTGCCACATAGTGGTTTTCATCACTAGAACTTTTCAAAAAAAAAAAATTTCATTTTTTCTTTGGATTAATAGATTGGACCCCCGATGCACTATCACATTTGGTTTGAATTCATTGGTGAAAGAGGGCTCGACCACCTTAAGGTATTGGTTCATTTCTTGGTCATTTGGGAAATAGAGTAAGTCGCTTGGTTCATTTAGGTCCCAATCAATAAGGTCAGCATTTATCAAGGATAAGGTCTCATTTGGAAAAGTGTCATCAATTATGTTTATGGACATGACTTCATTGGAGGGTTCATACATTGTATCATTGAGATCTATAATGTGAGCTTCCTCGAGATGGTCCATGGAAGAAGGGTCAAAGTCCTCTTCACTTGAGTCCTCAATGACTTCTACGGGAAATAGAATGGGAAATACAACCCACAAATTAATCCTAACATTCAAGTCATCTTCCCCTAAGGGGTCCCAAAATTCCTCTATCCATGGTTGATTAATGGGTGCTTGTCCTATATTGATTTCTTGTATGATGGGCTCTTCACACCTTGAAGCTTGTTGCTTTGGAACCTTAGCATAAGTATGTATGGTGACTACCTCTTTATCATGGCATGATTCATCAGATAAAGTATCCCATTCATAATTTTGGGAGTCATCGCTATCTACATCAGATTCTAATGTGTTCACTTGAGGATATGAATCATGCATTGGGGTGGAGCTTTCTCCTTTTTATTAGTAGCCTACTCCTGATCTTTCTTCTTTTTCCCTCCAAGTAGGTTCAATGGGCTCTAGTAAACCTCTATTTCTTTGGCCTAAGGGTCCTATTCCCTTGTACCCCATTTTCTGCATTATCTCAAATCCTTTCCCATATTGATTGGTTTGAATGTTAATATGTTGGATTATTTCTACAGGAGTACTTGAGATATCATCTTTGTCATGATAAAGCCATTGAATGACTTCATCTTCCTCCTTGTCGAATGCTGCTTTGTCACTTTCTCTCATGAAGTAAGAGTTATACTTAAGAGGTAGGTGTTCTTTTGATAGTTTCCCATGCGTTCTTGGAGATGTGGGCAAGTCGAATAAGGAAATGGAGTATTCCCCTATTCCTTTGGAGCTGATTTTACATTGTTTTTCAAATGTATCCATCATCTCACTCATTTTTTTGTAGTTATCCTTTTTAGATTTATCCTTTTCTTCTTTGGTGGGTTTATAAAGTACTATCTCTTATTTAGGTGCTTGATCTGAATCTTCATTTGGAGTTGGACCCTTGTAGCTCACTTTTTCCTTTCCTTTAGTTGATGTCATTGAGCTAGCTTGAGGAGGGTTTGAAGTAGCACTTAATGTTAACATGGGGTCATCCATTTTGATATCTTTAATGGTGGCTCTTTGGATAATTCCTTCTCGGTTATGGGGAATAAATAGCTCATGAAGGGGTTTAAGTGCATTGCACTATTGGAATGGATTTGAGTCCCCTCCAATCGTGATTTCCTCACCCATGTACAAAAATTTGATGCATTGGTGGTACATGGATGGAACTGCTTGCATCTTGTGGATCCATGGTCTCCCCAATAAAATATTATAAGTTAGTTTCATGTCCAATACTTGGCAATTTGTGTCCTTTTTGACAGGTCCCACTTGAATGGGCAATACAATCATTCCTTTAGAGGCTCTTTCAGCTTCATCATAGGCCTTTATGGTGATTATTTTTGTAGGATCAATGTAGGACTCAGATAATCCTAGGGATTTGACAAGACTCAATGTGCAGATGTTAAGACCAGCTCCCCCATCTATGAGAGCTCTTTTGACCCTATGTCTTTCAATCAAGACCTCTATATGCAATGGTAGATTTTAGGGATGGGTAATAGGCATGTCATCCTGGTCTGAAAATGAAAGGCAATGAGGTGCAATAAGATGACCTACCATGTTTTGAAACTTCTCCTCTTCTAAGTTAGTAGGAACATTCGTCTCTACTAGAGCTTTCTCTAAAATTTCCTTATGATTGGGAGATAGCTTTAATAGCTCCAAGATAGAGATTTGTGTAGGAGTCCTTTGTAGTTGATCTACCAAGCTATACAGTTTTACTATTGTAGAAGATTGATTGATCACAATGTTGGATTGTGGAGGGCTAATAGCTTTAGGATCAACCCCTTGTAGGGTAATCGTTTAAGTCTGCCCCCTAGTGATAACATTAGATGTCTCTTTTTGGGGCTGTTCTTTGATCACTATAGCATTCACAACATTATCATAGGGTGGTGCAAAATTGATGTTATTGCTACTTTGTTTCTTTCCATTGAATGATTCCCCTTTGTCATGTTTATAGAAGGGTTGTTTGAAAGCTGTGTGGTCTTCATTGCTTTGAGGTCCATCAATGGTGATCGGACTACTATCAATCAAGTCTTGCACCACATTTTTTAGCTATAAGCAATCATTTGTCATGTGCCCTTGAATAGTATGGTATTCACAATGGCTATTTGCACTCCACTAGCTAGGCTTGTTGGGTGGCTCATAAGGCTGAATGCCAGGTAGATTAATGATGTTATTAGCCATGAGGGTCTTTAATGCTTTTTTGAGGGGTTCACCCAAAGGTGTGAAGTTCCTTTGAGGAGTTGGTACCAATAATTTATCAGATTTGTTACTCCTTTGATTATTTCCTTGGTTGCCACTATTAGCATTGTTATTGAAAGGTGCCTTGGAGGCCTGGTTTGCATTGTTCACCTAATTAGGTGTTCTTGTAAGAGCGAATGGAGTCACCTTCAAATTACTATAATCCACAACCCCATCATTGACTACCCCCTTATTATTATTCTTCAATCCATACCGATTATATCTATTGGACCAATTCTTATTCTGATTGTTGTTATTATTGGAGTTATTGATGTTGGAGTTATTCTTGTTATCTTTATACAATTTCAACTCTCCACTCTTAACCAACACTTCTTCTATTGTTACTCCATTCTCTATGAGGTCTTGGAAGGTCTTGGGGCATTGAATTCTCAATCGGCAGTTCATCTCTTTGCTCAGGATATTTATGAATATATCCATTTTCTCCTTTTTGAGCACAGTCCTAGGATACCTAGCAAATACTATCCTCCATCTTTGTAAGAAAGTGAGGAATGCTTCTCCATCCTTTTGTTTAGTATTATATAAAGTTATCATTGTGACCTCATGTTTGAAGTTGTATGAGTAATGGGCCACAAATTTTGAAGCTAGTTCTTCAAAGGTTTTTATGCCGGATGGTAATTTAGAAAACCACTCCATGGCCATACCTCCTAAGCTTCTTGGGAATAGTCTCATTAAATAGGTGGTATCGTGCATGAACTCCAAGCTCAATGCACAAAACTCCTGTAGGTGATCTTGTGGATTTGATGTTCCTTCATACTTGTCATACTTGGGAAACACTACATTGATCAGGAATGGTACCATTACTAGACTTTTATCAAATGGGAATGGACACAATGCTTCGATAGAGAAGGGTTTAGGAGCCCCACTTTGCTTGATTGTATCTAGTTGCATTTGAAATATCTTAAACTATTTGTTCATGATGTTTTTGGTACTCTCTTCAACTTCTGGTGGTCTAAGTTGATTCACATCATAATCTCGAGGAAGCTTAAGACCTGCTTGGGCTAGGTCCATGAAATACTTCTCTTTATCTCTTGCCATTGCTTTTTCCATGAGTATTATGAAATAGGGGCACTGAATTGCTTCATCAACCTTGTCATCGGTTGCATCATCGGTAGTTGGTTTGGCATTAGTTCTTTGGTTAGTGGTATCAATCCCTTGAGTGTTTTGATCTGTCCCTCCACTATTGGTATTACCTTGATTATTCGGGTCAATAGCTCCATTATTTGCATCACCTTGGTTGTTTGGATCAATGCCACTATTTCTGTTATTACCCATGCCACCATAGTACATCATGTTGTCTTCCACTTCTTGTTCAGGTGACTTTTGGGGTACTCTTGGGGTGGTAGAAGCATCACCTGGGTAAGGGAGCTCTTGTCTCAAATAAGTCCCATCTACCTATAAGGTTTTCTTGATGTAGTATGATCTAGTAAAAGTAGGCATGAAGAAACCACTTGGAGAATAAGAGTCGATATTTCCCGTGGTCAAATCCTTGTGAAATTTTCAAAAATTGGGTAGAACCAGGATTTACGACTAGGTTGGATGTTGGAACTATAAGAACACGAAAAAGGGTATCTGAATATGTGACCAAATTTTTTTGAACCCCTCTGTAAGTACTCATTGTTTTCCCTTTTGTGTTTCTGGGCATCACTTGCCTAAGTGTAGGTGTGACTTAAAATATCATACGCGTGAACTGGAATTGAGTTAGGTGGCACACTGCAGGTATGCAGGTGACACTTTACTATTGGTAGGCATTTTTCCAGTGTTTTCAAGCATCACTTAATATATCTGAGGTGTCACTTTACGGTTGATACGTGTTTTTTTAACAATCATAGGTGTGACTTTACTTCTGACAGGTGTCATTTCTTTGTCCACAGATGACACTTTGCTGACTAGGGTGTAAATTTTGGATTTTAAAAATTGCAAGATCCTTTTTTATGGAATTTCTTTGTTTGAAAGTGGAACACAATTGCAACACACACATCAATTTTTTTAATCGTATCCCTAAGACACACTAAAGTGTATATTTTCAATCATTTTCCACAAGTATTCCACAAGAAAGAATTCCAAGCAATCTACCTATAGTCAATTTTGGCTTTTAACATTTTGTCTCTATGAGGTAGCTTGCTATTTATCAAGGATTTAATGTAGATTCTGTTCAAATAGATCTTAAAGTTTCATCCCCCAAGTATGTTAGGGGGCTTTCCACACGCATAAAAATATGATTTGGCACAATCTGTGAGGAATACTAGAGGAAGTTTGAAAAAATTAAAATCCGTTTGTCACACACCCCATTAAGGATGTATGCATTTCATTTTATAGTGGGTTGGATTCCCGCAACAAAAGCAAGCGTATCCCACTTTGGGTTGTCCCTCTCACCAGCCTCATTAAGGAAAACTTGGGAGGTGAGCTCACTAATGTTCTAGCATGTTCATGTTAAAGCAAGGAAAATGGAGTTAAGGTCAAGCTTTTGGGAATTTGGTTCACCAAAAGGTGAATAGAATATCCCTAACTTTCCTTAATTTCCCAAACATAATTAGCAATGTTCAATTTCTTTCACCCCCTAACTATAGGGATTTGAGTATTTCTACTCTCCTCCACAAATAAAGGGGCTTTGATTTTTATGTCTTTGATTCCTCAACCTTTCTTATTAATCAAAAAGTTCAACACCTTTGGCATTTTGATTCACTAGAAGAAGTGAAGAGCATAGGCCTGAGTGCTAAACTTTCCAAACAAAGAGAGGCCATTTGTAATTATTAGATTTTGGAAATGGTTCAATGCCACAATCTAAGGGAAAATATTGACTAGTTTTAAGGCTTACCTCTCCTTGTAGCTAGCATAAGCTAGGGGCATTTTTGAGTGATTTTGTCATTTTTCACCGTACCTTGGCAATAGATTTCCTTTCCAAATGTGCTTATCCACCAGCAAGTTAGTCAACACAAATAATCACAATGAGGGAAACCAAATCGAATTTGAAGAAGCAAACTTTTATGTTGAATCTTAAAACCTTATTTGCAAATTTTGATGAAAACTTGAACTAAGGAGAGAAAATCCAATTGAGAGATACAAATTTATTTTGGTAAGCTTCTACAATTCTAAGATAATTTTGATATACCTTATTTTCTTCTTCTTGTGACTCCTCAAGGACAGATTTGATGTGCTCAACATTTTCCTTCTTGATCTTCCTAGCCAAATCCTTGCCTTCGTGATTGAATTTTCTCTTTGGCTTTTGAACCTTTCTGTGCCTGCTCATTTACAGTAAAAACATACAGACAAAGAGTAAGGTAATCAAATTTATCAATCTGACAGCAAATTAAAACAATAGACAACAGGCGTCATTGTCTAGCTAATACGCGTAATTAAATTGTTAGCAAGCATAGCTTTAACAATAGCGAGCGTCACTTTCCAGTGGCTCAAGCATTATTTAAAGTTACTCAGGTGTGACAATTTATTTACTAGGCATAACAATTAATGTAATCTACATAAGATAAGCTATTAAAAGTGGCAATTCACAAAAATTAAGCATCACTTAGAAGATACTAGGCGTGACTTTCTGTGCAAATTACATCATAAAGGCTATGACAGGCGGTATAAGTTAGCTAACACATGACACTTCTTTGGTAGCAAGCATTTCTTTGCAGTCCTAAGCGTGACACTTTATCTCTCAGGTGCAACAATTTATCTATCAGGTGTCAGATGACTACTGCGAAGCGGTAGAACAATAGGTAGAAGTGTCAGTTAATGCTTTGTAGACATCATTTTACCTATTTTTTGCAAAAATTTCACATAAAAGTGAAGATACAACACAAAAAAATGATAAAAACATTAGAAATGAGGCTTAGAGCCCCACGGTGGGTGCCATTTGTGTGTGAATGCTTTGCACCTTCATGAAATTAGGATTAATATCTAACAATCTTAGCAAATACAATGAAAATTTAAACTAAGAATTGCATAAGAATCCATGACATCTCATGGTTCTCTAATTAGATGTGGTAAGTAGAGCTCTCAGCTTAATCTCCACTAGTGACACTTCTAAAATGAGAAATATGATACTACAAAATGCTTATTCTAGCTCACTAACTCTCAAATTGATACAAAGATAATTCAAATGCTCTCAAATGCTCTTGATTGCTATGAAAAATGACTATAATAAGGATGCTTTGCAAATGAATTTCTAAGATGCTTATTGCTCTCAAAATGCCTCATACTTATAGTAAATTCCCAAGGGTATGGGGTAGAGTGAATTAACCATGATTTACCTTTGGTTGAGTCAAAAACTTTGCAATGTTCATAAATGGGGGGACAATTTAAATGTTTGTCTCAAAGCTTTGGACAAAAGGACAAAATTGAGTGGTTGAGATTGAAACTTTATAATGAGTGATTGAGATTTATTCTTTTTGAGTGATTTATGTCTTTTTGTCCTCAATTCTCATTGGTTGCTCAACTTTGTTGAAAGATATTAGGATTAATTAAATTTAGCCATGTAAGGGAATAGGTTCATTTTGATTTCTGATTTAAACAACTATACAATTAATTGATTAAAATCAATTATGTAGTGATTTTCACCCCTTTTAGCTTGTATTTAATTATTTAATGTCATCATTTGATTTTTCCTTTGATTTTATTAATTTTGTCCAATTTGATTTAATAAATGCCCCTTTAAATTGATTTGATCCTTTTTTATGAGAATTAGTGTATTTTAATGATTTTGAGCCATTTTATTGATTTTAAAGCACTTGTCCATTTTTTAGTGTCTACAATGGTGATTTTCACACGATCCCTTTCACTCACCATGGTAGAGCTCCTAGATGAGGACCTATCAGTTGCTTCATCCTTGGCTCTAGATTCTAATGGGGTACCTAGGGATGCCTTAACAATCATACAATTGCAAATGCAACCTTCCTCCCCATATGATCAAGATTGGGAGGATGATGATCTTCTGATGGATGATTTATGAGGGAAACACCTGCTTCTACTTCTTTAGATTAGGGTGTGTTTGCATGTGTTTTCCAGTGCTTGTTTTCTAGTGTTTTTCCCTCCTCAAGGACCCTTCTACTCTGTTGGTACCTAGAAATAGGGGGTTTTATATCACACACCATCCATATTTTGTCTACTTCTTCTATCTATCCTACTCCTGATTTTTAACATTTGGGGATGATGCAAAGTGTTGGGGGCATTTAGGCACCCCTTCCATGTTCACCCAAATTTTTATTTTCTTTTTGTCTCCATGTTCCTTTCTTTAGATCTGAGTCCCAGTTGGTAGTGATGAAATATCCCCTGTAATTATATATATGTCTACACTTCTAGGTTTTTACGTCAATCCATTAGATCCCCTTGTCCTTGTGTAGATGTTGTGGAATCATGTGTCACCCATCAGGAAGTGACATTTCATGACAACATCTTGTATGTTGGCATGCCACATCTTTTCCTTCTTTGGAATGGTGTATGTTCCCCTCTGAGTAGCATAGTCCATCCCAAGGGGGGGCTATATTATCTCTATATATTTGATTTGGTTTTATCTAATGATGTCTCTACACCATAGGTTTTCTCACAAAAAATTTCAAAATTTTGCATTATTTGCCTTTGTGGGGGCCAAACCACTATCTTTGTGTCTCGGTGTTGCCTAATCATACGCCTATCTAGATTAACACAACACATATCAACATAATATTAATATTTCCTATCACACACCTATCTAACTTAACACTATGTGTGTCAATGCACTATGTATAAGTTTCCCTATCACATGCCTATCTATCCTAATCCTACACATGTTGGTGCATTATAAAATTATCCCTATCACATGCCTATTTAGAATTTACTATGCATGTCAGAGCTTTATAAAAAATCACCCTATGATATGAGTTTTTGGCATAATGCAACTTTCCATCCATATCTATGTACCATTAATAATCTCATGTCTAACATGTTGCCTTCATCATCGAGCATGCTTATCTGTAGCTTGTGTGCTAGATGTGACTCATCAACAGTTTAGGAACTCCTTGATGGGGGAAACCCCATGTGATAGAATTATCGTAGGTAATCCAGGTAAATTTTTCTCTTACTTTATCTTCATATCTCCTAAATATAATATGCTCACTAAAGTGGGGGTAAAATGTAATGGCTTAAACTTTACACCCCCATGTAAAAGGCCATTTTTGTATTTCCCTACCTTAGCCTAAGATTCAAGATCCATGCAATCCCCATCATCCACCACCTTTTTCCAAATCATTTATTTCTTCAAGATTCTCTCCATGTAGCCCTGATGGTTGTGGACTAGTGTGCATTATGGAGACATCTGTTGTCGTTGGAGCATTACAAACTACTAACCTATATTCATAACACCCTAATGATGGGCTTGCCTATGTGAGATTCCATCTGCATGCATTTTAAACCCATCCTTGTCCTTCATTTGGTCTTCTCGGTTACTCACTTGGTCTTCTTGGTTATTAATTCAACATCTTAGCTACATTCTCACACTTCATAGATTGATTGTCTCTCCAAAAACATCACTTTATTACAGGTTTTATTCATTGTCAACCTCTTCAAGCTCTCACGTCTTGGCTCTACTTTCTATTCTTGGGATTCTCTCTCTTGTAGGAGAGTCTTCTCATCCTTCTTTTTTGTCTTGAAGCATATTATCTATCATGTCTATTTATTATTCATATTGCATTTAATTTATTATCTTTACTTGGTTATCGATCACTGATTTTACTGTGACTAAACAACTGTTGTGGCAAGTGTCCAAACAACCACCCAAACCATTTTCTCTTCTTTCTTGTCTATAGGTTCCTCATGGATTTGGAGGCTTGGAAAGGATCGTATTATCAACCATTATAACCAGGTTTCATCTTATCTTTCTTCTCATTATCTATGTTGTATTTGAGTACATTTATCATCTTGTTATATGTAGTGCATTTCTATTATGTATTCACAATTTGTCATTTTCTTATTTCATTCTTATTTTACATTTTCAAAATAGTTATTTTATGTTAGTTTCATACTTTATCTTTCCCATCTTTACTTTTTCTGTTGTTATCTCTATTTGAGAATTAATGGATTGTCATTAGTATCAATCAGTTATTCAGTCGGTAAAGGAAACAAACAAGTCATTCGGTCAAGTAGAGAAAGCCTTTATACCAAGAAAAGACAAGGTAGAACTTCAAGTTAATCGAATACAAGTTTGACCAAGCACACTCACTTAGCAACATGCTTTTACCAAGTACCAAGCTAGTGAACACCGAGCATTATACACATCGAGTATCAAGAATTTACCGAAGAGGGAATGCAATGTTTACCGAGTTATCCAGCAAATGACATAGTAAATAGGAATGACACATATACCTATGTAAATAGTTTAAACCGATTAGAAAATGGTTTACAAAGATCCAGACATATTTAATATGGTTGTAATAATTTTATTTTGTGATGATTCCTATGTAACAGTTTGATCTAGGTTATTTTTCTATACTGTTGATCTAAGATTTTCTAAGATATTATAACCCTGATTAGGTCAAGATTGTTTGATATAAAATTATAAGAGATGTCACTTAATTAAGGATCATGAAGCAGTAGCTACACTAAGTACATCAGGAGATCAGACATAGGGTTTTATAATAGATAGTTTATCAGAGGCAGAATAAGTTTTATCAAGATTCATACAAGGCTACCAAGCAGGACAAAATGACATATTCATTACATTGGGGTGATATCTATTTTTTATCTCACAGATCTGAATTAGACAAGATAGAGTTGTCATTTTACAGATATTCTAATGTTATCAATTTAACCATTGTAACATATTTAAATCTCTTGACAAAGTGGTCTTGACCGTCCTTATTGTAAATCTCTTAACCAAGTGCACACTTGATTGTGTTGCTAAAATCCTTTAACAAGGTAGATCTAGTTGATATTTTGTTACTCCTAACAGGGTAAGATAATCAAAAGTGATCATCAATTGTAGCCTTAATCGACATACTTTATTTACTGCAGTAGTGAAGAATTTGTGGGTGTCATCCCCACTGCAGTTTTAACGTTCTAACAAGGGTTTCTGTGTAACCAAAATATATGATGTTGGCAAGTGATGATTTATTGTTCTATTTACATGAACTTTATATTTCCAAGTTATATGATTGTATATTACAAAAGATGGAATTAGTCTGTTAAATAGAATCTACTATTGCAAAGGTTTAAGTGATAAAAGTTTTTGAGGGTACTGATTACCCCTCCCCTTTTAGTACTTTATCTTTCCAATCCCAATAATTGGTATCAGAGCTAGATCTCTTATTAAGGAAGTTTAACCACTCAAGAGGTTAAGATCTAAGGATAGAAATATATAGGTTGGACAAGACCATTGAGAATCAAAGGATACATATGAAAATCTTCATTGAAAAATTCAACCAAGCCAAATGTGAACTAAAGAAGTTACGTATTCAAAGGAAGGATATGGAAATTTGGTATAGTGAGACTGATTATCATGAAGAAGAGATAGATGACCCTTTTCAAATATCTGGGTCTAGATCTGGAAGTATATTTGATGCATCTGAAGGAGAAATATTTGATTTATCTAAAAATAATCTACATCCCACTAAACAAGTCAAAGCTCTACAAATCGGTCAAGAGACACAAATGGTTAGGATGATTGATATCATGAATAATGCTAGACAAGAAGAACAAGAAAGAAACTTTGCTATTGAAGATAGGAGACAAATGAATGAAAAGCTACAAGAGAAAGAATTTGAAATACTAAGACTTACTGAGCATCATTTTGAAATTTCCAATCAGATGGTTGTCATAAGTTAGGAAGTCAACTGAGTAAACAATGAGCTTACAAGGAAACTAGAAAATATAGGTGAACTAAGAGAAGAAAATGAAAGATTGAAAAATGAAGTCAAAATCCAACAACAAAATAATGAGATGATCAAGAAAGTTGAAGAGAGTTCTAAGAAAATAGATGAATTTATGATTAGTGTAAAAGGACTTGGTAGCACTACTAGTTTAGGCTACACTGAGAAAAGAGAGTCATCAAGACAAGCTGAAAAGAGCAATGCCTGTAACAACCAAAGGCCAAAGAAGCTATGATGCTATCATTGTGGAAAACCGGGCCACACAACAAATGTTTGTAGGAGAAAAGAAAAGGGTATTCCAAAATCCACTCTTAAGTTTAATGGTTATTATTATAATTGTAACAAGTTTAGACATCAGGCACATGAGTGTAGATCTAAGTTGAATAGACTCCTAAGATACCCTACATGGAGAAACATTGATGCACTTACAATATGCATGGACATATATCACAATAATGCAGGACAAAGATGAAGCAAGTCTGGACACTAAAAGAATAGAACAAAACCTATCAACTGAGAAGGAAAGGTAATGCATATACTTGGGATTACAACACATGGGTTAATTGCACAACATGTGGAAGGTATGCACATATTGTATCAAATTGCATGAGAAATAACTGGAGGTAAATCTCGCAAATGGACAAGCATTGGTATGGCATGTTTACATTGTCACAGAGTCAAACACTTAAGTAAGGGTTGTAGAGACCGAGCACTAGAGACAAAAACATATGAGAATGGAAATACAATTGAGGAAATCATGAGGATAACAAACACAATGTGGAGAAAAGCATCAAGTGATAATGTTGGATCAAGAAATGTAGTCAGTGACACCTTGTCCATTGGATTAGGTGACATCAACACTTCCACCTAAGACATAAAGGTATGTATGGAACTGAATTTAAAATCGGTTATATCTAACAAATAACTCCTCATATCTAGTGATTGAATACCAAATCTACATGAATCAAGATTCACTATGGGTTTTTATGTTTAGAGCTCAAAATGTGAATAATTGGTATAAGCAAGATAGTGTATGTATTTTATGGTTGATAACTATTGGAAAGGTTAATTGAGTTGTAGTCTTAACCGAGTGTTATATTAATGTTAACCATGTTAATATGATTTTGAACAACAGAGAGGGTGGGTGAATCAGTTGTTCTTAGGTCTAGATGTATAAAACAATCTTTTAAACTCTTCAACAAATCAGATCTAACAACCAACACCTACTCAGTCATTACTAATTATATAACAGAAACATATAATAGTGCAGTCCACTTATCCAAAAGCATCTAACTTGTAAAATACAGAAATGTTCAAACCAAAACATTCACACAAGTATCAACACCAGGATTTATAGTGGAAACCCAACTTGGGAAAAACCACTTTGTAATATGTTACTATTATGTTCACTCTTCTGAAGTGAGCTCGGTGAAAAGCCAACCCTGTCAAAGGTTACAAACACACTATCAGGTGTGACCCAGTTAAAGGATTTCAACTACTTTGTTAAAAGTGTGCCTTGTTATAGGACTTACATACACTCCATTAGAATGCAACCTTGTTCAAAGGATTTATACCTATGACTGTTAGGTCAACCTCTGTTAAAAGGATTTTGACTATTACAATGGTTAGAAAGTAGCAGTAATATTGATCTGAGAAACATACATCTGACTTTGCAAATATCAGATCCAATTCCATACACATATGTTGGTTTACTAACTGTGAACCTTTTCCATCTCCATCACTGATCTTCTCAGAACACTTCAAGTGATCACAACACTTCTCCTTTAGCCTTTTCTACATAGACAGTCAGTAACAATACTTCCAGCATTCACTTCTTTCCGTCATGTTCAACCTCTCGCTTAGGTTTCCTTAATACTACCTCTATTAGGTCAATACATCTTTTTCTGTTTAATATCCTTCATAGATCTTAGGGTTAGGTCAGATTCATTGAATCCATCCTACATTATGTTCTTCGACTTATCTTTGAAATATCTCAAATCTCTTAAAGATTTACAATAAAATGTTTTATAGTGCATTAAATGCTTTCATACAATCAATAAATAAAGTCAACACGTTTTACATAATTCAAGAATTCAAGGATGTCGGCTGGAAATCTGAATTCTTCAACAAATGCAAAATACTAATGCTCAGTCAATACTATGTCCAACTTCTTGGTCTTCTCTAGAAAGCTCGGTCACCACATAAACTGTTCCCTCGGCTAACACTGTCTTCCTCGGCAATTAATTGGTATTCAGTCAACACTATTTTTACTTGGCATTCACTAGCTTGGTCGACACAAACAACACTCGGCTTGAACTATATTTCTTCACTTATGCTCAGTTAAGCCTACCAGTTTAGTCTTCATTCTTACTAAGATAAACAATACATTGTCTTATCATTGTGCCACATAATCAAGTACTCATTGAAGTATCAAGATAACTCAACCTTTCCTTAGGTGTTGTTGTTACCAACCTTGCCTATCCCCTTAGAAACACTTAAATAGATATAGTACTTTCTTAAATAGCAATAGTCTTACCAATTAAGATTTGACATTAATGACAATACAACAATTGCTTCAATTGTAGTTTCCAACAATCTCCTTCTTTGGCATTGATGGCAACACCATATGAATATCACATGAATTACCAACCAATCCAAAACTTATCTGTCTATCATAGAAATGTATAATATCCTTAGCTTCATTCTAGTATAGAATTAATTACCCATGCATGACCGTCCACTGAATTTCTCTCACTATCTTGATCTTCTCATTCTGTGTATTCATTTGTCATTCTCTCCCTCTTTGACAAAAATGCCAAAGTAGCAACAAAAAACATACATCTTGTAGATGTAGATATCATCCTTTTAGTTCAGTAGAATATTTCTCCCT
The DNA here is from genome assembly GCA_027943335.1 of Chamaecyparis obtusa. Lineage (NCBI taxonomy): Eukaryota > Viridiplantae > Streptophyta > Pinopsida > Cupressales > Cupressaceae > Chamaecyparis > Chamaecyparis obtusa. The sequence continues at coordinate 113,926 of BSBK01007140.1, read as the reverse complement.
TTGTCATCTTGCTTAGGACTTATTTTGACTTACTATGCTCTTCACAACTATAGGTTGCTCTTAAAGTGTGACCTTTCTCTGCATCAATATGTTAGATGTTCTTTGCAGCACACTTGATGCAGTGCTCCTAGCTTGACTAGATAGCCTCAGTTAGGGGAAGGACCCCTAATTGACTTCTCAAGTATTCATGAGCTTCTTTAGGTAAAGCTTTAGTGAATATATCTGCTATTTGTTCCTTGGTATTCACATATTCCATGCGGACCTCTTTATCTTGTACCAGTTCTCTCAAGTAGTGATACTTGATGGCAATGTGTTTGGTCTTTGTGTGCATCACTAGGTTTTTAGAGATGTTGATAGCACTTGTGTTGTCACAGAAGATGACAACTAGTTCAATGATTTCTTCTTTTATGCCTACCAACAATTGCTTTATCCATATCAAATTTGAACAATTGGCAACTGCAGCCACATGCTCAGCTTCAGTATTAGATTGGGAAATGCAATTTTGTTTCTTGCTTGTCCAGGAAACTAATCTCTTTCCAAGAAAGAAAGCTCCACCACTAGTACTCTTTCTGTCATCTACATTTCCTACCCAATCAACATTTGTATACACTCTCAGTTCAAATTTGTCATGCTTCTTGTAGTACAATCCATAGTCAGCAGTTCCTTTCAAGTATCTCATGATTCTTTTAACCACCATCATGTGAGTTTCCTTAGGATTGGTAGAAAATCTTGCCACAATCCCAATAGCTAATGCAATATCTAGTCTGCTATGTACATCATACTGTAGCATTCTGATTATAGATCTATACAAAGTTTGGTTAACTTCTACAACATCATCATTCTTAGACAACTTTTGTCCGGTAGCCATGGGACTACTTACTGGCCTTGAGTCTTCCATACCAAAGGTTTTCAGTATCTCACGAACATATTTAGACTGGGTGATGAAGATTTTCTTTCTCCATCTGATATACTTGCAAACAAACAAAAAATTTGATCTCCCCAAACATACTCATTTCAAATTCTGTTTGCATTTCATTTGAGAATTTCTTACACAAGGCATCTTGTCCACCAAATATAATATCATCTACAAATATTTTGGCTAACAGGATTCATTTACCTTCTTCATCTTTCATGTACAGATTACTTGTGTTATTTTTTCTTGAGAATCCAATCTATATTAGGTAGTTGTGCAACCTTTCATACCATGCTCTAGGAGCTTGATTTAATCCATATAATGCTTTATTTAGTTTGAAAACCATGTGTCTTCTATTTGGATCAAAAAATCCTTCTGGCTGTTCAATATATACTTCTTCTTCCAATATACCATTTAAAAATGCAGACTTGACATCCATTTGGTATACCTTGAAACTTTTATAAGCAACATATGCAAGAAGAGCTCCGACTCCTAATCTTGCTACAAGGGCAAATATTTCCCAATAATCTATTCCTTCTTCTTGTGCGTAGCCTTTGCATACCAACCTAGCCTTGTTTCTTGTGATTTGACCATGTTCATTCAGCTTATTACGAAATACCCACTTTGTCCCAATGACATTCTTATCTTCTGGTCTCGGCACCAGAGTCCAGGTATCATTCTTCTCTATCTGGTCAATCTCTTAATTCATTTCTTCTATCCAGTCTTCATTTTCTAATGCTTCCTTTGTTGTCTTAGGATCATATTCACATAGTAAACATGTTGGATCTCTTACCTTGCTTCTTTTTTGGATTCCAGTATCTTTATCTCCAATAATCTTTTCAGGCTTGTGATGTCTCTTTACATATTGTGCTAGAATAGGTTCTGCTCTTCTTTCATTTGGCTCGTTAGGTTCTCCAACAAGATTGTCAGATTCAGCTTCTGAATGCTTGGCAACCTCTTCCTGATACTCGACAGCTTCTTCCTGTCACTCAGGATGTTCTTCTTCTCTTTCGACATTGTTATCCTGATGTTCAACATTGCTTACCTGAGACTCAGCATCAGGTGCAAGTTTATCACTTGCCTCTTCTTCCTCTATATACACAAAAGATCTGTAATCATCTAGTACCCTGTTACTGTCAACTTCATTTTTCTCTGCATACTAATCAACTTTGACATTTACACTTTCCACAAGTTTATTAGTGTTAGAATTCAAACACTTATAAGCTTTACCTTTTGTGGAATAGCCTAGGAATATACCCTCATTGCTTTTAGCATCAAATTTTCCATTCCTACTATCCTTCAATATGTAGCACTTTCTTCCAAAGATTCTAAAGTGTTTTAAATTCGGTGCATACCCATGCCATAATTCATAAGGTGTCAGATTTGTACCTTTTTTTGATCTGTACTTGGTTAAGAGTATAAACAGTTGTACTTACAGCTTCTTTCCAATACTTCTATGCAACATTCTTTTCAATCATTAATGTTCTTGCACAGTCCAAGATAGATATGTTCCTTCTCTCTGCTATACCGTTCTGTGGAGGAGTTCTAGGTGCAGACATCTATCTTTTGATCCCTCTATCATTGCAAAATAGATTGAACTCATTTGATGTGAATTGTCCACCTCGGTCAGATCTCAAACACTTTCGGTTTTTACCTATCAATTTTTCAACCTTGGCCACATACCACTTAAAAAATTGAAAAGCATCAAATTTTTCTTTTAAGAACATTACATGCATCATTCTGGTATAATCATCAACAAACAGGATAAAATATCTAGCACCACAATAACTTTGTACACCCATCGGTCCATAAAGGTCAATATGAACCAAATCTAAGACATTCTCAGATGTAAAGGTTTTTCTCTTGAAAATAGACTTAGTCATCTTACCCAACTGACATTTTTGCACATTACATTGTCAGGTTTCTTCAATCTAGGTAGACCTCTCACTTTCTTTTTCTTGCTAATTTCTACCAAATTATTAAAGTTAACATGACATAGCCACTTATGCCATAACCAAATATCATCAAGTTGTGCAATCATACATGTTTCTTCAAATAGGTCTAGATAGAACAAATTACCTCTTGTTTGTTCTCCACTTCCAATCAATTCACCTGTGGCATCAAATATTTTGGCCTTCCTATGATGAAATTCCACTCGGTAGCTAGTGGTATTAAGTTGTGCAACACTCAACAGATTATAATTAACACCCTCAACCCAATAAGCATTTTCACAAGAGATCTTATCAGTCAACTTAATCAATCCTTTTCCTCTAACAGGACATGGTGCATCATTTTCAAACTTTACACTCCTACCTTTATAATGGTTTAAGGTATCAAACTTACTCTTGTCTCTAGTCATATGATGTGAACAACCACTGTGAATAATCCATTTATCATTTTTTTTCACATAAGATATTGATGCAGTTTTCTCATCCTCATCAAATTCATCTTTCATTGCAACATAGACAACTTCAATTTCAAAATCATCACTATCAATGTCAATTTTTTCTTCAGCAATGTAGCAAGATTTCTTACCTTTCCCTTTGTAGTCTTTGTATCTTCGGTAACCTCTATCTTTTGTTTTTTGTTTTTTCTTTTTGTCTCTTTCTTCATCCTTATTATCCCTATTAGGACATCTAGCAGCTATATGACCAACTTTATTACATGAAAAACATATAATAGGGAGTTTACCTTTTTACCTTCATTTTCCCCTGTTCAGTCTTCTAGCCATAAGAGCTTCTAGATCCTCAAGTTCTTCATCAGATGTGCCACTGTCACCATCACTTTCACTTTCACTTATGCATCTTTCTTTTTCCTTCTTTGACTTATCCAAAACCATCTGTGACTTAAAAGTAGATTCAATAATACCAACAGTGAAGTTATCATAGTTAGAAAGTTCAAAAGTAGTAAATGCTTGCAAGGGTGTCCCACATTTTCTTTGCAGTACTGCAGTCTTTGATGTCTTCAAATTCTAGATAACTTAGGGTAGACACAATCTCTAACATTTCTTGGTTGTGCTCTTGTTCAGCTTTCATTTCCTTGACAATCAGAGGTGCAGCAGGTGTGACAGTCATGTTCAATGTAATACTTACCAGAATCCCCAATACCCACCAGATGCAGCTTCATCAAACTTTTCCATGCAGGAAAGTTTTCCTTATTCAACTTAGGTACCTCCTTCTTATACATCTTGATCATTTGCTTCAAGTACCTTCAAACTTGTTCTCTGTAAGAACCAACAGCTCTAATACCAATTGTTAATATGATTTAGAACAACAAAGAGGGGGGGGTGAATCAATTGTTCTCAGGTCCAGATGTATAAAAAATCTTTTAAACTATTCAACAAATCAGATCTAATAACCAACACCTACTTGGTCATTACTAATTGCATAAAAGAAACATATAATAGTGCAGTCCACTTATCCAAAAGCATCTAACTTGTAACACATAGAAATGTTCAAACCAAAACATTCACACAAGTATCAACACCAGGATTTATAGTGGAAACCCAATTTGGGAAAAACCACTTTGTAACATGTTACTATTATGTTCACTCTTCTGAAGTGAACTCGGTGAAAAGCCAACCCTATCAAAGGTTACAAACACACTGTCAGGTGTGACCCGGTTAAAGGATTTCAACTACTTTGTTAAAAGTGCGCCTTGTTATAGGACTTACATACACTCCATTAGAATGCAACCTTGTTCAAAGGATTTATAGCTATGACTATTAGGTCAACCTCTGTTAAAAGGATTTTGACTGTTACAATGTTTAGAAAGTAGCAGTAATATTGATCTGAGAAACATACAACTCACTTTGCAAATATCAGATCCAATTCCGTACACATATACTGGCTTACTGACTGTGAACCTTTTCCATCTCCATCATTGATCTACTTGGAACCCTTCAAGGGATCACAAAAATTCTCCTTTAACCTTTTCTGCTTAGACATTCAGTAACAATACTTCCAACATTCACTTCTTTCCATCGTGTTCAACCTCTCTCTTAGGTTTCCTTAATACTACCTCTATTAGGTCAATACATCTTTTGCTGCTTAATCTCCTTCGTAGATCTTAGGGTTAGGTCAGATTCATTGAATCTATCCTACATTATGTCCTTTAGGTTATCTTTGAAATATCTTGAATCTCTTAAAGATTTACAATAAAACATTTTACAGTGCATTAAATGCTTTCATACAATCAATAAATAAAGTCAACACATTTTACATAATTCAAGAATTCAAGGATGTCGGCTGGAAATCTGAATTCTTCAACAAATGCAAAATACTGACGCTCGGTCAATATAGTGTCCAACTTCTCGGTCTTCTCTAGAAAGATCGGTCACCACATAAACTATTCCCTCGGCTAACACTGTCTTCCTCGACAATTAACTGGTGTTCGGTCAACACTATTTTTACTCCGCATTCACTAGCTCGGTCGACACAAACAACACTCGGCTTGAACTAGATTTCTTCACTTATGCTTGGTTGAGCCTACCTATTTAGTCTTCATTCTTACTAAGATAAACAATACATTGTCTTATCATTGTGCCACATAATCAAGTACTCATTGAAGTATCAAGATAACTCTACCTTTCCTTAGGTGTTGTTGTTACCAACCTTGCCTATCCCCTTAGCAACACTCAAATAGATATAGTACTTTCTTAAATAGCAATAGTCTTACCAATTAAGGTTTGACATCAATGACAATACAACAATTGCTTCAATTGCAGTTTCCAACAAACTGAGCTTATGATCTTTTGGAGTATAAACCGAGCGCAACTACTCTTATCGAGTTAAGTTCGGTCAAGCATTTAATGCAAAAATTTTGAGCGAGAATTTGAAATTTTTCTATAAATATAGAGTGGACTTAGTCATTTTTCACATTACAAACATGGATAACATGCAATTTCGAGTGAAGAACTTAGCAGGGAGATTCAAGAGTGATTTGACCACAAATTTGAGGGGATTTCAAGCTGAGAATTCACAGATTAAGTAAGCTTCAAAATTGCCAAGCTATTTCAAAGTTATTTCCAAAAGCCCTAATCTAAAAAATAATGGCATCCTCATCCAAGACCACTAAATCTAAGACTAGAAGCAAGAAAAATGTTACATTGATCGATTCTGCAACCTACACTGAACCAAAATACAAACTACATCTGGAAGTTGCATTATAGACTGACAAAACTATAGTGTTTTCAAGCATACAACCTAATGTTTTGCTAGTACAGGATATCTTGGCATATATTCATTGCAAGATTGGTGAAGTAGGAGACTTTGAACTAAAATCCACCTATCAGGAGCTGTGTAATGAGGGAAAGCTGAAGGATGAGAACACACATTTAGAAGTGAAGGGTTTAGTCAATGCCCTGTAATTCCTGAGGGTTTTTAAGAATGAATGGATAAGGATAATGCTAAGTTTTGTGCACAAGGGAAATTTATGGTTAGATGAACCGGTTAAGATTACAAGGGATATCATTCATGTTGTCACTGATTATCCCATAACCGACAAGGTTAAAGAATTGAGAAGTGTAGCGAGGGCTGACATTGAAAAACTAAATGGAGCTGAATGGGATGGAAGAGGGATGAAAGTCAACACTATTGTTGATCCCAAGACTATATTTTGTGCTTATGCAGTTGGATACAAAATATTTTAATCTAGTAGAGTGAACATTGTTCCTTGTGGTGCAGTTGATATTGCATACTAAATTATTAAGAAAGGCTTTCAATTTGACCTCGCCGAGCTCCTATTGAAGCAGTTGGAGGAGAACATGAGAACCATAAGAATAACAAAGACTAATACTTGTAATTTTGGTTTTTTATTGGTTTGCATATTATTTTATGTGCAAAACTTCTTTCCCTCAATCAGTCATGTGGACTGGGATAGTAACCGACTGGTCATTTTGCAAGCTAATGATTACATTCTAAGTTTGGGACATAATTTTGTAAGCATTATGGATTCATACTTTGAACAATTTAAGGACAAAATACATAAGAGAAGCAGAATACTGGGATAATTGGTTGAGAAGTATAAGGAATATATCTATTTCTTAGTGGATACAAACACCACTCTAATCAAGGCGGTAGAACCAAGAATCACATGGCTATCACCAATGGGCTATGAAATTAATATTGACCGAGCCACTAAGTCAATTAAGGCTTTATTATCTAAACCCAAAGATCCATAGGCAAGCAGGTTTGGAACCTATGAAGAGGCCAAACAAAGGATAAAAATGGATCTTGTAGTTGAAAAGGTGACTAATAAATCAAAGAAAATGATGGATAAGTTAGTAAAACAATTTAGTGATTATGTTGAAGATGATGAAGCATTTGAGGTTAATCTAGTTGATGAGTCAACCAAGGAGAAGTTATTGATTGAGAATAGTGAGCATGATGGAGAAGAGACTGAGTCAGACAAAAATATTCCTACACTGGTCAAGGTGACAGGAAAGAGGAAACAAGCAAAAGAACCGACAAGAGAAAGGACAAGGTCCACAATTTTTGTTGCTTCCCCACCTACAAAGAAAGGTTTGGTAAAAATTTCTATGCCTACTCCTACAAAAAATTATCACAATAAAAAGAGACTTGCTCAAGCCACGTTTGAGCTACCTAGGAAGAGGAGAAAATTGATTTGAGCTAAGCATGATGTAGATGATTATGAAGAGGAAGACCAAGATAAATTCAAGGTAGTTGTAAATAAAGGCCAATCTATTGATGAACTAGCTGAGACAATAAAGGAGACTGGTGGCCTTGGTAACCCAAAGTTAAGTCGGTATGTACATATTTCAACCAAGGATCAACAAAAGCTAGAAGAAGCAATCATACAAATGATGATAAGTTTAAAAAGGTACATGTTTAATTTGTAATATACCTAAGGCGTTGTATTATAAAGTGTTAACAAGATGGACATATGCCTTGCACACTGAGAAAAAGATGAGGGAGCACTCACTGATATTAGCAATGCCAACCTTATCATTTCCTAAGATTGAAGACTTAATGAAACAATATTCAAAAATATTTTTGGTGAAAGGTAGAACATTGAATATTTTAGCTAGAAAACTTGAGGAGGTAGATGAGAACAAAAAACTACTATGGACCTCAATCCTCCAAGTCCGAATAGAAGCTGATAAGTTAGCTTTGGTAGTGATACTTGAGAAGAAGAGTAAAATGAAAGGAAAAGGACTCCACTTGGATGATGTTGATCTAGCTACACGAGAACCTATTGATCTATCAGATACCAAGGTACCAGACACTACCATAGCTATTGATTTTTATCCAACAGGATATAGAGAAGAGTACAAGGATCCTCCCAAACAAGTAATAATAATGGGGACAGATGATGCTCTTATTGAAGACATCACAAATGGAGATCTTGATAACATGAACAATGATGAAGATGTTAATACTATTGTAGATGTAAATCTAGAAACAACACCTATTGATGTAGCAACAATTGAGATACCGAGTGATTTACCTATCTTAGTACAAGATATTGATATTTTATCATAGAAGGAACCTGAAGGCTCGACCCCCGAGAAAAAAAAGGACATGATAGAGGAACAAGGCACAATAGATGGTCAAAGAACAACAGAGACAAATGAGCCTAATCAAACATAGATAGTGTCACAAGTACTAGAGGAAAGTAAACCAACCAAGACAACGCAAAAAGACACCACTACCGATGCCCCAGGACAATCTACTGAGACAAATGTCATCGGGAAACAGAAAGAAGAAAGTGTGTCTACTGAGCCTAAAAAGACAAATGAGGAGACAAAAGCTCTAGTTCCATATTCTAAATCCCCCACACTGGAGAAGAAGAAGAAGAAGAAACTTTAGACCCCGAAGAACTTAGAAAATATGGGGAATTGTGCATAAGGAAGGCTACACAATAAAAATTGAGAAAAGAAAGCAAAAGTAAGAAGGTACTTGAAGGTGTTAGAGACATTTTACAGAAAGTAGTTCTAGAGATCAATGTTAATGAGGATATTCCTATACTTGATCAACTTGCTTCTCTAACAAGTCATAAATGCCCCAGACATTGATGTTGAAAAGAGAATAGAGGAAAGGGTAGAAGCAAAAATATAGTTGAGGTTAGCAGAAAGAATAAGCCAAGAAGTGGCAATAAATAAGGTAAAGTTATTTGAGAAAATTACCGAGTTGGAAATAATAATTCAGATGATCATTCAAATTTTTTTAAAATTATACTGTTGAAAATTTCACTACCGAGGTTAGTGAGAAAATTAAAAAGTTGGATGAAGAGATCATGGCCAGTGCAAACTTATCTCTAACCGAGCCAAATGCTTTTCACAAGCATGTATCAAAAGTTCAAGAACTTAGGCAGTTGAGATCATATCTAAGGAAGCATGAAGATAATATAAGTGACCAAGTCACCGAGATACAAGTTGAATTGATTCCACATCTAAAGAGAATGGAAAGGCATGGTGAGAAGGAAAAGGCCTTAGTTTCTACTCCCGATATTTCAATTTTGGACAACATTTTTTATATGCATGCACAAGTCGGTCTAGAGTACATTGCTCTTGAAAACTTGAAGAGGAATGGGAACACCTCTTGACATCACTAAAGAAAACCTATCAACACATTTTTGACAAGTTGTAAGTACATTTTTTTGTTTTGGCATTAATTTCAAAAAGGGGGAAAACTATGTCTATATGCCACTATGTACTTCACACCATCAAGAGCATTGTACACAGGGGGAGTTAGTAAATTTTGAAGTTTGTATATTTTTGGAAATCGATACTATATATATAAGGTTTTGATACTAAAGCCAAAGGGGGAGATTTTTATCTCTATTTGAGCATTAATGGATTTTTATTAGTATCAATCAAGTATTCAGTTGGTAAAGGAAACAAACAAGTTAGTCGGTCAAGAAGACAAAGCCTTTATATCGAATAGAGACATGGTAGACCTTCAAGTTAACCAAATACAGGTTTGACTGAGCACACTCACTGAGCAATGGGATTTTACAAAGTACCAAGCTAGTGAACACCAAGCATTCATAGACACCGAGTATCAATAATTTATCGAACATGGAATGCAGTGTTTATTGAGTTATCCAGGAAATGACATAGTAATCAAGAATGGAACATAGATCTATGTAAATAGTTTACACCGATCAGAAAATGGTTTATTAAGATCGAGACATATTTAATATAGTTGTAATCATTTAATTTGGTGATGATTCCTATGTAACAGTTTGATCTAGGTTATTTCTCTATACCGTTGATCTTAGATTTTCTAAGATATTGTAACCCTAATTAGGTCAAGATTGTTTGATATAAAATTGTAAGAGATGTCACTTAATTAAGGATCATGAAGCAGTACGCACACTAAAGACATTAGGAGATCAAACACAAGGTTTTATGAAATACAGTTTATCAGAGCTAGAACCAATTTTATCAAGATTCATACAAGGCTGCCGAGTAGGACAAAAGGACATATTCATCACATTGAGGTGATATATATTTGTTATTTCATAGATCTGAATTAGACAAGATAGAGTTTTCATTTTACAGATATTCTACTATTATCAATTTAACAATTGTAGCATATTTAAATCTCTTAACAGAGTGGACTTAACCGTCCTTATTGTAAATCTCTTAACCGAGTGCACACTTGATTATGTTGCTAAAATCCTTTAACAAGGTAGATCTAGTCGATCTTTTGTTACCTTCTAATAGGGTAAGATCATCATAAGTGATCACCAATTGTAGCCTTAACCGACATACTTTATTTACTGCATTAGTGAAGAATTTGTGGGTGTCATCCCCACCACAGTTTTTACCTTCTAACAAGGGTTTCTGCATAACCAAAATATATGATGTTGGAAAGTGATGATTTGAGAGCTCTAGGGATCACTTAAGGGTTTTCATTTATGGAAACACTCATGTTGGATTGATCACATGAAGTGATTATAAGTGTGGGAGACCTAGTCATGAAAATGACTAAGTATAGAATCAGAATTACAATATACTACAGTATAGTTTTGGTCAGCGAAGGTAATATATGATGTATTATGGCTTGCAAACTTAGAGGAATACATTTTGGGATATTTTTGACCTTTATTTAAGGTCACACATTTTTTGGTGTTGATATCAGTAAGATACAGTGATATGAAGGTATGCGAAGACAAAGAAACAAGGCATATGAATAGTCATGATGATTAAGGGAAGGTTAGATAGAATGGTAACATGCTAAGTTAGATGAAATTTGTATATTTCTAAAACTTTGGTAATACAAGATCACCAAATCTACACTTATCATTTGTATAAGTAATTATTATGTTTTGTATTATATTTGAGAGCCGACTGGATGGCAGAATTGATATAAGTATAAAGTGTTTTGTGGAAGCGATAAGTATGATAGAGATGTCTATGTGATGGATGCGAATTTGGGATGTTAGTAAAGGAAAATAGTAGATGTGAGATTAGATATTGACAGAGATATAACTGGAACTATCAAAGCATAGAAGATGCTTGTGTAGTTCACTTATTGAAGAACACTTTTGTAACAGAATTTTGGTTGTAAGAGTTGTAACCTCACCACACCTTTAATAGGGTTTTTGTATACCCCTAACAAGGTTTTCTATTCCTCTAACAAGGAAGTGTACTATGTAATACTCATCTCCTAATAGGGCTAGATCTCCTAACAGGGATTCAATATTTTAGTGCATAGTTGTGGGTACCATCCCCGCCGGGGTTTTTCCTTGGCCAGGTTTTCCTCGAAAACAAATAATGGTGTTATGAGTTATGTTTTTATGTTATTTTTATTGCAGCATTGATATGGTTTATTTTCAATTGGTATAAGTTTAAGTTGAAGTGTTGTGATACTGATTCACCCCCCCTCTTAGTATTACTTAATCCTAACAATTGGTATCAGAGATATTGGCCATTGGAGAGAAAGCCTAACCACTTAAGGGAGATTAGAATGGATTCAAAAAGTTTTCAAGAAAACTTTGAAGCACTTGATGACCTAGAAAATGAAAAGGCTTAGACTGGTGAATTGAAATTTAAATTAAGAAGAGAAGAAGGTTGCATTAAGAAACTAAAGGAACAACTTGAACTTTCAAGAAGTGAGAGACAAGACCATATGGATAAGATCAAAGAGGATTCAGAAAATGATACATTAGACCAAGTAAAGAAGATGGAGCAAGAAAAAGAACAAATTAATCTTGTGATGATTAAATAAATTCAACATGAAAAGGATGCAAGATACAAAGTTGAAGAGACACTAAAAGAAGAAAATGTGTAGATAGGACAATTGAAGACTGAACTTGACCACTAAAAGGATAAATGTCAAGAATTGGAGAATAAAATCATATCATAAAAGGTGAGCTCACTCAATCCAAATTACACATTGAGAAATTACACATGAAGAGTGATAAAATTGATGAACAAAGAGAGAGACAGAAACCTAAAGGAGACATGAATGGAATTGGATACAATGAAGGAGAATTCTCTAAGACTAATGATGAATCGCATGAAGCAAAGACTAAAGATAGATCCACTTTTGAAGAACCTAAAGATCAGATTAGACCTTTCAGAGGTAGATGCTTTGGATGCAACAAAGTTGGACACATGAAAAGAGATTGCGGAAGTAAAGGTCCTTTCAAACCCTTTACCAGTTATTGTTACAACTATTATGCATATGGACATAAGAAAGTAGAATGTAGAAAACCTGATCAGTCAACGAACATACATGATTACATAAGAGAAGAGTCAACAGCCAAGATCACATGCTGCAAATGCAGTAACCTTAGGCATAGTGCAAGGTATTGTAAGCTGTGGGATAATCAGGATAGAATACCACCTACATGTTTCAAATGAAACTAATTAGGACACATAGCGAAGTTTTGTAGGTATAATGGAATGAACAATAGAAGAGGACCACCACCTATGGTTATAAAGAAGAATATTGTTGACAATGGTAAAATCTTAATGAGTACATGGATGAGTTCAAGAATCATTTCAAGAAACTAGAAAATGAAGATGATGAGAAGATATGGAAGGTAAAATATTTTAATAAGGCATTGGTTTAGGGAGAGACAGTAAATTCTATTGTGTCTTTTCATGATGTTGACATCACTACATTGACCTAAGAAGGCTGCATGGCCTTAGGGGGAGCATTGGATGTAGATAAAAATTTATATCCAGCCCCTGATTATGTGGAATAAGCTCATGTGAGCTTAGATATGGTATGTACAGACACAGTGGAGTTTATGTTTGTGATCACAACACTTGGAGATTCATATCCTATGATCGCCAAATTTAGGTTTGATTGGACAGTATGCAAAGTTGAAGTACCTATGACTAATGCATTCACTCACCTTGAGATGGATAAAACACCTTGAAACATATCATTTTTACACCATTTGATTAGGAGTGACCAAGGAGAATAGATTTAAGAATCACTACAACCATCTAGCAACTATACTGTGTGATCGTTTGAAGAAAAAGTTCCAGATTTTGGCATATTCAAGGTATTTAGACTATATACTCTACCAGAAGCTATGGATGCACCTATCATATTTGATGTTATTGATAGACCAATGTATAAGTTTAAGAGGAACCCTTTTAAGTCTTGTGGGGATGATCCATAAGGAGCATTTTCACAAACCCCATACAACGTGTTACATGTTGAAGATATTAGGGCTTACATTCACTGTAAGTATGAGACGATAGGGGATGCTGAGATCTATAAGGAATTAGGAGAGATGATAGAATTTGATGGAAAAATAAATAATGGTTTATTTGCAATTGGTTTATGTTTAAGTTGAAGTGATGTAATACTGATTCACCCCCCCTCTCAGTATTACTTAATCCTAACATATGAGTCATGAGCACTTATTTCATGTATGATTTATTGTTTTGTTTACATGCACTTTATATTTCCAAGCTATAAGAATGAATGTTACAAACAATGGAATTAGTTAGTTAAATAGAATCTACTATTGAAAAGGTTTAAGTGATAAAAGTTTTTTAGGGTACTAATTCACTCCTCCCCTCTCAGTACTTTATCTTTCCAATCCAAATAGTCTGTATGAGATTCCAACGTGTCCTTCTATGGCCCAAAAACCATGATGTAGTCTTATACTCACATGTTTTTCTGAAACATTGAGCTTGTGGAGCTCGACATTTATTTGTTGTAGTTAGCTCTTTCATTTTCCATAATCAAAATATGTTTAGGTATTTGTTTGATCTAGTTATAAGAATCTAATTTTCTTTCGGTTAATCAAGTCACATTAAACATCTTCACTTAAAGTACTCACACTTAACCATCTTGAAGTAACCAAGAAGACCCTTATCACTCTCGATCTTCCTAGCACTCTTAGCTAGCAAAGTGAGGTGGTCCAAGGAGGTAGTCCATCCCTTGAGACTTTAACTTGTCTCTAGGTTAGTGTACTATTTTAATCCCCATAGTAAGGTAATAAGATCACATGGTGTGGAGCAACATAATAGGTGAAAGGAATGCTAACGTATATTTTTAATGTCAAGAATGTTTACAAGATTTTTTGTTAAACAAATAAGACATTGGTTTAATAAATATTGAACAAATCATCTATATTCAATACAATAAAAATGAGAATGTTTATTTCTATGATGAAAAGGACAATAAAATTTACCATTAGGAGATATTTCATTCTTTTAAAAATGAGAAAAAGGAAAACAAATTTTTGTATCATACACAAGTCTCCAAAATTTTTTCTTAGCTAAGGCCAAATGATCATCTAAAGGAGCACTATGATGGGATGGCATTCATAAAATAATTTGTAGAGAAGGAGGTTTTGGATTTGAAGAAGGAAAAATATTGGCTTGAGGTATGCATCGTATAACATTTATTGGGACTTTTTTATGAGGATCTATAGGGACCTTTATACCTTGTTCATTAATACCAAGACCTTGTCCACTATAACCCTATTGAGAAGTAATGGCATAGCCTACATTGTAATTATCCTTTACTTGAGAAGGAGAAGGACTTTCATCTCAAGGCTTGTGGAGATTTGTACTATAAAGAAAAATAGGAGGATTTTTATCTTTACAGAGATTAGGAATTCTATCACTATTCACATCCTTTTTATACTGCGAGGAAGAAGAGGGGTTATCAAGATCTTCATCTTAACTAATGTTATCTTGGGAGATGAATCATCAAGGAAATGTTGAACATTAGGATTATTTAGAATATTTCGATAAAGAGAATAATTTTGTTGAAAATCTAAGGAAGTGCATAAAATAGCCTCCTTAAGTTCTTCCATTTTCGTAGGTTTACAAGGAGAGGATCTAGGAATGTCTATTATGGGACTTTTAGGAGTATGATCTCTACCCTCATTAGCTAAAATTACCCCAAGATAAGTTCTAAAGTTCTTATGGCAATGTCATCTTTACATTCATCATTTTTAACAAATAACCTTATGTAATTAATATATTCCATGCATTTTGCTAAAAACTTTAGGATAAAATAACATGAAATATGGATAAAATTCTTATAAAATAATTTGTAGGAAGGAAGAACATTGGAAACTATCATAATATCATATGCAAGAGTACCATGAAGGAATTCAAGTAGCACGAAATGCAAAAAGGTAATATCTACTTAATGTGATTGATAAGTAGAAGTTAGAATCAATGTAATAACAAAAAATATAATACATCAATCAAATTTAGTAAATCCCATCATGAAAATGAAAACTACCCAAATTAGATCTAGGATTGAAAATCATAAGTGTAAATGTAAGGATGTCAGGTTCACCAAAATTTAATGAAAGAAAAATAGGGGCAGAGGGTTTAAATAGAATGGATGTACAAATAAGGAATCTATGGTCTATCTTTCTACTCAATACATTAGGAAGGAGAACAACCCACTAGGATTCAGAGAAATCAAGTTTTGAGTGGGTGTAAAGGTTCTCGTTCTCTATGTGGAAGATTGAGTTTGGATATGTAGACATAGAAGTGTATTGAAGAGAAAGGAGGAGGTTTTGAGGTGCAGATGCAATATTAGATCAAATATCCAAGTTCCAAAAGCACATATGAGAAGCAAACACAAAGATTGACTTGTACCTAAAATCTGAGTCCAAAATGCTTGACAGGGGCAACTAGATTCACCCCTATATGTTGTAGTCACCCTTGTACTACTAAATTATGATTTGGAAGCCCAAGATTTTAAGTAGACTACCACCCCTTTCAAAATATAGATCTAAAACTCTACCACTTTTCACTTGCACATAGAAAAAGAATGTTAGGAGAAAGGGATTTTCCTCAATCAAACTTGTTTTGGAATTAACCTTGAGATAAAAATGAAATTGTATGAAAGGAAATTAAGTGTGTTGTTAGTATCAAAGGCTTGATAAGTGTCTTATACCTTGGAAATTCACACGATTATTGAAATGAGACCGCAAGTGTTGATGCAATAGTAGGACTCCATAAAGACCTAAAAGGACATCATAAAAGACATGCTTGCATATTGATTAGAGGACTTTCCATGAAGAGATGAATGTTTGAATGTGCTTGAATATTTATTGGATACTTGATTGTTGGAGTGCTTTCTTGTTCTCCTTGATTGATCTCTTCCTTTGATTGCATGGTTGGTTTGTTACCCAAAATGAGAGAGGTGACATTGATTGTATACCTCTCAAGGCCATTTTTGGGCTCAAACATAAAAGGAGGCTGACTTAGGAAACAAAATCCCACTCAAAATTACAATACCAATCTCCAATTCAAATTTGGGCCAAAATTAGCATGTCAAGGGTGATTCATGATGAAAAGGTCATAAAATTTATGACTTTCTCATATTGAATCACCCTTGTTGAGGTAAATATGGCTCAATTTTTTTTTCAAGGGTCAATTTTGATATGAGGATTCCAAAAATCTGTGCGAAATTGGGGTCTAATAGGTGGAAACATGTAAGATATGCCACATATAGTAATAGGACCTAAATACACAAAATATAATGTTTGAAAGAGATAATTAAAGGTGGGCACACCTATAGTTTAAGGACCCACATTAATTAACTAGAGAGAAAGGACTTAAGTGCATTGCAAAAGAACTATAATTCATAGAATATTGAATGGATACAAACTAAAACATGCACTATATAAGCATGGAATTGGACACAGTTAATCAGTGTGTACAATGTACAACACTACACATGTGTCTAGTACCTAGGATAAGGACTTACCAGGTGCAATAATTAAACACTCCAACAAGATGTATCATCAACTAATGTTCAATGTTATCCTCACATATAACACATAATAAATCATAAAATATTGTTATATTGTTCTTCACCATTTGAGAATTTTTTTCAAGGTTCAATTTTGATACGAGGATTCCAAAAGTGTGTGCAAAATTGGGGTCTAATAGGTGAAAGTGTGTAAGATATGCCACATATGGTAGTAGGGCCTAAATACACAAAATATAATGTTTTAATGTAATAATTAAAGGGGACACACCTATAATTAAGGGACCACATTAATTAAGTCGAGAGAAAGGACTTAAATTCATTGCAAAAGAACTATAATGTATGGAATAATGGATACTCATTAAAATAGGCACTATATAAGAGTGTAACTAGACACACTTAATAAGTGCGTAAAATGTACAACACCACACATGTGTCTAGAACCTAGAAGGACTTACCAAGTGCAACAATTAAACACACCAACAAGATATATCATCAACTAATGTCCAATTTATCCTCACATATAACACATAAGAAATTATAAAATACTATTATGTAGCTCTTCATCACTTGAGATGTCTAAATCATGTCTATATTCAAGAGAACGTGTATAATAATGTGGTCCATGATTAAAAAAACATATAAATAAGAATAAAACATCAAAAGATCCCTATTGAGATATGATTTAACTTCATGATGCATATAAAAATAGATGGGATATGTGAAATATGGATCACTATAATATGTGTAAGGTACAATGAATAATCATAAGATAAAGACTCACCAAATATTCTCATTTGTGAGAATATAATTGATATAACACAAATTATATCATAGAGAAGGATGATTAGAAACCTCATGTGAAGGTGTGTTTTTCATATACAAGAGATGTACAATAATCATAAGGTTCAACAGTAGGATAATCATCCTAAATACACAATTGCAAATGATAAAATGTATCACTAGATATGAACAAAAGAACATCATTATAAAATATAAGTTAAGGTAAAACATGTGTATGTGCATGCATAGATTCCTCAAGGAAATATTAATTGAGAGAGAGAAATATAAGATAATTCATATATATATAAAATAAATTTATCATGCTTGCTAGGTGTAAATTTATATGGGCCAAATCACTAGTTAAATTTAAAGTTTTTGTAGGGATAAGTTATAACTAAGTCACTAGCATAGGTCACAAAAGATGTAATAAATTATAAGTCATTGTGACATAGAAAAACAAATTGGTGAATAAAGGGGAAATGATACTCACGAGGAGAGAATTTAAATCTATAATATTGTAAAGGGGTGATGCACCTTAAAAAATAAAAAAAGATTAAGTATGTGACATCTTAAAATAGATGTGAAATTGTAAAATATAGATTGGAAAAGCCTAATTATGATAATAAACGCTAAGTGGGGCTAGGTCATAGAGGGAAACATTCCTTGGGGGTATTCTAGCTTAAACAAAAAAATGCACAATCATATAAGAATAAATTAACATAGACCTAATAAATGATAGCCATGGGCCAAAGTATTTTGATATTAAATTATTAAGGTATGATGTAAATGTAATAGAAATGGGTATTTAGATCATTGAATACAAAATATATGTCTCAAATAAATTTTTTGGTCATTGTAAGTTGTTATATTAAACAATGTGACTTCTTTTTCAATATAGTCTCTTAGATCTTGTGTTGAATTTTTACTCTATTTGGGCTCAATTCCACAAGTCTAGCTCTAATAAATAGTCATAAGTTTTCCTTTGTGTCTAGATCTAACCCTACATAATGTATAATTTTTCTCTATTTTGATTTTTTCTTGTCCTTCTCTTTTCTAATACTTGATGGCTGGTAGTACTTATAAAATATTTTTGAAGGGATATAATTATGTAGGAAGAAGGCACATTATTCTAGGTCAACCCATATAATGTGTATAATATGGAAAAGCCAAGATCCATTCCAAAACATAATACTCTCCACAAACAATCAATATGCCAAATGAGAAATATCGTAAGTAATTGTCACAAAATGTACAAAAGGAGCCTTGCATATGAAAGAAACCAAGAAGAGGTGAGAAGGTAGGAGTGAAGCTCTAATTACCCTGTGAAGTATGAAACAAGTACATGTAGGACTCTATGGCTAAGTGTTGGGACACTTGGTTAGTCTACATCAGGTGAGAAAATAGTATAGATAACCTCTATGTGAGCTCAAGTATAGTATTAATAGGACTCAATTAAGAAGGCTAAAAATATTTAACTAGTGATATTTCTATCACGACTGAATTGTGTAGTTTTTGAGTCAAAATCATTGATCCATGTCTCATGAAACATGGGTCAATGAGTTTGATTAAAAGCTACACAATTGAATCCTAATAGAAATATCATAATTTGACTTGTGGAAAATATCTCCTACTCATCAATATTTAACTAATTAGATAAAACAAATTTTCACAATAACACCCTTCTTTAACAATTACTTAGGGAGTAAGATAATCACAAAAATATAAGTCTTGGCAACATGGATTAATAAGGTACTCATGTACAAATGAAGATCTCTCCGATGTAGTCATAGAAGGAGTTTCCCCAATGGAGATGGTCCAAACCATGTGACACGAGTTAAACAGTGGAAATAATCAACTTAGACACAAGAATAGATAATCAACATGCTATAAAAAATCTTCACATTATCATAGAAACAAATATTTTTATCAAATGTTCCTGTAATGTGTAGCTTACAAAATTTTGACATACATGCCTAATTAACATAGAACCCAGATCTAAACCCTAAAATTAACCTTCCAAGGGTTATCTTTCTAATAACTTTCTCTACTTCCCTAAACAAAGATCAAATTCTTCAATATCTATAGCCTTCGCAACACATATGTTGGTCAAATCTAACAAATTTTCCAAGAATAAGATGATGTAATACAAAAATATAGGTTAGGACCAAAATGATAAGGATCTCAATGCCAAGATTTGGAAATAATTCGCAATCCAAGAGGAACATCAGCCAAAGACCAAATATCATCATGATATGAGCCACAAAGCTTCACCGATTGGGAAAATAATTCACAAGATCAAAAAACTCCAACTGGTCATTAGAACTTGAAGAACACTCAAGCCCAAACTTAAATCCAAGATATCTCCACTAAGAATTATCCAAATGAGGGGCAAACCTAGACATAAGAAAAACATGATGTCTTGAACCAATCCTGAAGTTCGCAACTACAAATGATCCACCTACAAGAAACACAACTAAAAATACAAAAAATGGAAACAAGAACAAAATTGAAAGAAAATATTTTTGGGTGATGCAAGATTTCCAATGACCCAATGATGCTCCTACATCAGAATGATGCAGTCATTGTAGCAGTTTCCCCAATGGAGATGGTCCAAACCATGCAGCACAAGTTACACAATGGAAATAATCAATTCAAACACAATAATAGATAATTAACATGCTATAACATATCTTCACATTATCATAGAATCAAATATTTACATTAAATTGGTTTGCAACATACAGTTTACAAAATTTTAGCATACATGCCTAATTAACATAGAACTCATATCTAAACCCTATAATTAACCTTCCAAGGGTTATGTTTCTAATAACTTTCTCTACTACCCTAAAAAGGATCAAATTCCTCAATATATAGAGCCTTCACAACACATATATTGGCTAGAGCTAACACATTTTCCAAGAATAAGAAAATGTAATACAAAAATATAGGTCAAGACCCAAATCATAAGGATCTTAATGCCAAGATGTAGAAATAATGTGCAATCTAAGATAAACATAAGCCAAAGACCAAAGATCATCATGATATGTGCCACAAAGCTTCACTGATCAGGAAAATACTTCATGAGATCAGAGAGCTCCAACTGAATGTTAGAACTTGAAGAAAACTCAGGCCCAAACTTAAATCCAAGATATCTCCATTGTGAATTATCCAAATGAGAGGAAAACCTAGACATAAGAAAAACATGATGTCCAAAACTAATCTTGAAGTTCGCAACTATAAATGATCAACCTACAAGAAACACAACTAAAACACAAAAACTAGAAATAGGAACAAAATTGAAAGGAAATATTTTTGGGTGATGTAAGATTTCCAATGAACCAAGGATGCTCCTACAACAAACACCCTTGGTGAGAAGAAGATGTTCCATCCACTTAATCTATCTTGCACTATCTTTGTCATGTCTCACATCTACATAAGGTAGTAAAGAATATTTTCCACTAGACCTTTTATTCCACACATCTAATTTACCTCGGTTACAAGACTTCATCTAATCAACAACCAAACTCTTATGCCACTTCATTTTAATTTTCCTAGTATCTAATACCAACTTGTTCTCAAATTTGACTTCAAGATCCTTCTTCTAATCGATGCCAACCTTGGAAATAACCTCTACATTCTACTTCTTCAAATAGTAACTCTTCACAATGCTCATATTCCTTGCACTTCTCCCTTCTTCCTCCTTCAAGGGAACCAAAGTAAACTTTTGTATATCCTTCTCTATTATATGACCAAGTTTCTTATATAGTCATGGATATCTCTCGTATCATATTTTCAAGGTCTTCCCAATAAAACATGACAAGAACTCATATATACCACATCAAAAAATACCTCATCCTTATAAGGCCCAATATTAAAGTTCACCAAATATTTTTCCTTTACCTCCACCATATGATCATCTTGAAACCAAATTATCCCATAAGGACAAGGATGTTTAAGTCTCTTCAAGTCAAGATTTTGCACCATCTCTTCCGATACCAAATTATCAATACTACCACTATCAACAATAACCTTACAACATTTACCTTCTTATTTTAAAATAGTCCAAAATAATTTCATCCTTTTATATTTTTAGCTTCATTCTTACTCAACATGATTCTCCTAAGCATAAGAGATTCTCCCATCTTAGGTTTTTCCATATTCTCCACAAGTTCATTAGTAGTCTACTCCTCATGTGCCATAAGATTATGTTTACCCAATCTCTGGCTAGATCCTTTGGGACATTGAAAAGCTCTATGTCCTATGCAACCACATTTGAAACAAGTACATTTGAAATCCTTGTTACCATTCCCTCTTCTAAGTTTCTTCTAATCAGGTTCTACCTCAATGGTCTACTTCTCTTTTATATTTCTACTCACTTGTTTATCCTTTCCTCTAGGGTTACTCTATCTTTTATGTAACTTATCTTCTACCTTTAATGCATATTGATAAGCATCCTCAACTGTATAAATCCACAACATAATCAATTCATCTTGAATATTAAATCTTAGACCATTAATGTATCTAGGCACATTCTCCTTAGATACCTCTCAATGTCTAGATCTAATTGTCATCTTGTAAAACTCCTCAGTGTATTACTTCAAACTTATATCTTTTTACTTCAAATTTTTCATCTTCTTAAATAATTCCAATTCATAATCCTCTAGAATGAATTTAGCTTTCAATTTAGAAACTACTACCCTCCATCTAGTGATCTTAACTTCACCATTCTCCTGTCTATCTTTTTGTAATTCTTTCCACCATAAGGTAGTATGATCCTTCAACTTAGTCTGTGCTAACCTAACCATTTGTGGTTCTTTGATATCTTCAAGCTTAAAGTAATCTTCTAATTCACCAACCGAAGCTATCAAATCCTCCAGATACAATGTACCATAGAAATTAGAAACCTCCATTCTATGAGTTTCACTTACTTGTGCCATAGCCCTCAATAATCTTTCTTCATTTGTAGGTATCTCAGGAGCTATAGTCTCAAGATCTTCAACAACTTCCTTATATTCTTCCTTAATCTCATGATTTGATTTCCTTAATCCATTCAATGCATTATGCATCTCATTCCTCATTTCACTCTTGACTTCCTCTATTATCTTCTCTATCCTTATAGGGTTCATCCTTCTAGGTGACATCTTCCCAATCCTTGGATGCAACTTCCTCAAATTCAACGATATGATTACAAGGATTAATTTTCCTCTCTCTCAGAATGATAATAAACATGCGGCTTGCAACATGCCTCCAACTCAGTGATTTGTTCACCTTTGGAATGCCTTCAATACTAAGACAAGGTTACTAACTAGAAATAATTCCTCTGTGATCCCCTTGCATGAGTCCTATGTAATTGTGGTCCAGAACCAAATGATGCAGTCAAAAGGAATTTCCCCAATGGAGATGGTCCAAACCATGCAACATGAGTTACACAAGAGAAACAATCAACTCAGATACAAGAATAGATAACCAACATACTATAATAGATCTTCAAATTATCATAGAATCAAATAGTTAATTCAAATTGACCTACAACATGCATCTTAAAAACTTTTGGCATAGATGCTTGATTACCATATACCCTAGATCTAAATCCTAGAGCTAACCTTACAAGGGTTATATTTCTAATAACTTTCTCTATTTCTATAAACAAAGATCAAATACGTCAAAATAAAGAGCCTTCACAACACATGTGTCAGCTAGATCTAACACATTTTTCAAGAATAAGAAAATGTAATACAAAAATTTTGGTCATGACACAAATCATAAGGATCGCAATGCCAAGATGCAGAAATAATGCATGATCCAAAAGGAATGTCAGCCAATGAGAAAAGATCATCTTGATATGAGCCACAAAGATTCGTCGATGAAGAAAGTACTTCACAAGATCGAAAAAATCCAACTGAGCACTAGAACTTAAAGAACACTCGGGCCCAAACTTAAATCCAAGATATCTCCATTGTGAATTATCCAAAGGAGGGGAAAACCCAGACATAAGAAAAACATTATGTCTAGAACCAATCCTAAAGTTCACAACTACAAATGATTGACCTATAGGAAACATAACTAAAAACACAAAAACTGGAAACATGAACAAAATAGAAAGGAAATATTTTTGGGTGATGCAAGATTGCCAAAGATCCAAGGATTCTCCTGCATCACTATCATAGACATATAACTAGAGAAAAAAATTGGGACCAAAACTCCCCTCTAAAATAGAGGAAGAGAAGGATGAGACCTAATACAAAGATGCCCATTTGAAGATGAGCATGATGATGTTGAACTCCTTAAGCATGTCAATAATTTTAAAGTCTCTTGGAAGATGAGCTAGTATATCTTGTAATCAACGAACCTGTTATCACTATTATAAATTTGTCCAGCTCCAGGCTAGCATTTTTGAAAAATAATCCAATTTGAGGGTTTGAGGGTTAGTCTTCATGCTAGAAAACCCTAAGTTTTAACGAGAGCCCTAGTTGAGCTATGACTTTGTTATATTTTAGTGTTACCTTTTTTGGTTCACTAAAATCTCTAAATGAGCATGTGTTAATTTCACCCCCTTTATTTATCACTTCATGTGTTGAGCGGTTAGGTTATGATATTGGGATGATTTTTAATATTTTCCACAAAGCCTAAGTCTCCGATTAAATATTTCCTAAGTATCACCCCTTTTTAATTGTGTGGCTATCATTGTTTCGCAAGACTGTTTGATGTCAGAATCTCTGACATGCGATATAGCGACAAGGTTCCACCTATCCTGGCGGGCCTGTCCTCAAGGTCTGCTAGTAGATAAATGATGGATTGATCCAACGGCTGTCGCTATATTGTTGGACCAAGATAATAACCTTTTAAGCATTGCGGTATTGTGACAGCCGTCTGATGTTTTAAGGTGGATGAGATGGTAGGTGGGAGCTTGAACTTCTAGGTTAGTATGACATGTACGTTTGTGATTGGTTAAGGTATAGTGATGTGGCGGTTGACTGGACTTTAAAATGATAAAAAGGGATTTCAAGAAAGGGCCTGCCCATTTGTAAATGTGTCATGTTATGATTCGAGTATAGCCAAGTGATGTGTCAAGTTGTGGGGTCAGACTTTTCAAAGGGTTAAACAACAGATAGATCTGACGATTTTCATTATACCATTGATGAAAGATGTAAGGAATTTAAGCTTGTGGTATAATGATGATCATCTGATTCTTTTTAAAGATTGAAGTGTGAAGTGGGCCCTAAAAGTGCTAGCTCACTCTTACATGTTCACTTCCTATTGGTGCAGTAAATTATGATCTGGCGGTTGTCAAGGTTTTTAGTGCCGAGAAAGAAAAGTAAGAGGGGGTCCACTTGCCAGTCTTTGTAGTGTGGCAGTTTGTGATTCGACAGAAGTAGTGATGTGTTTAGTGGGTCCTATTTTCTCCAGATGATTAAGATGTAGCAATATCTTGTGGCTATTGTTATACCTCTCGGATAAGATGCACATTTTTTAGGGTCAGTGGTATAGCAACAACCGTTGATCTTGTCTGAAGATGGGGATGATTTGGTGGGTCCTTTAGTGCAAGTTTTTTGATGACGTGGCCATTTCTAATTGGCCAGGGCTATTAATGACATGTCAGGGTTGCCTGTGTGTTTGACACCGAGGATAAAGGTGGGGTATTTTGCCTGCTGATTTTTCTGGCATGGCATTTCCTGATTCGTTGAAGGTTTCAAAGGGCATGTTGTGGGACCAAAGTTTTATTGAAATGTGATGATCATCCAATCAAATTCCATTGACGGTTGTCATTATATCTTGAGTTGGTTCTTCTAACAATTTTGGGTTAGCGCTTTAGAGATAGGGTGACACCTGTCCACTCTGTGCAAAGTAAAGTAAAGTTATGTTTTTTTTCTTCACAAGGTTATTTTGAAATGTTCTCATTGGTCGAGAACTATCTTGGGGAAAAGTAATACAGGGTTTTGTTGTTAGACTTGCCAACCGTCTGATGTGCCAGGAAGTGATGAGGATCAACGACTATGTTTTAAACTTGATAAATTAACCGTTGTCGGTTGACATTTGAATTTTAAAGTACAAGATTTTGTAGAAAATGAAAGAAATAATATGCCAGAATGTATGTGATTTGATTTCCTTCTTCAAGGGTCATAAATGTGAGATTTTGTAGTTGAAAATTAAAGGAGCTCCATGGTAGGCCAGGGAAATTATGATCAGATTTTGTTTTCCGTATCAGGCTTGATATTTTGCAGGTGGTTGTTTCTTGATGTAGGAGTTATGAGTTGGACAAAGTGGTCAATATTTTCTTCTCTGGTGCACAGAGGTAGCTGAGATATTTTGTGGTAATGAATGCTTGCCACATGGATAATAAGATCATGCCTTGATTTACAGTTCGGACTGCTAAGGTTTCTAGAATGTAAAGATATCAGATTTGTCTCTGATATTTCTCATAGAATTAGGATAATTTCTTTGTCACTTCTGCAATAAATAGTTTTCCTACTACAGTGGTTGGCAGTGTTGCCCTAATTGTTCCCTAGAATGATCAATTTCTTCTTACATCTCCTTGTGTATAAAAGGATTTTTCCATGATCATTCTAGGCATTGAGAGTTTAGGAGATGAAAAGATAGAAATTCTAAAACCCTAGTTCTCAGTTGAGGATTGTAAAATCTTGTATCATTTTATCAAAGAAATAGAAAAGAAGTACAGGTTGTTGTTGCTATTTTGTGAGCTTATTGATTTAGAGTATGATGTATGCAATGTTCAAGGTTACACTTAATACAAATCTCAAGTCTTTGTCTCTCCTATGAGTTTATTCAGTAGGTCTTTAAGTCTTTTGAAGGTTTATATGTGTGTTAAGCTTTGAGTTCTGATCTAGGATTAGATTAAACATTGCTCTGAGTGGGATTCATGTTTACTAAATCTATTTAGGGATTCTCTATAAGTAGGAAAGATTTGGAATACTTTGTATTTATGTTTTAAGACCAGTTATCTTTCAAACATTGTTGTATTCATTCTATCTTCTGAGATTTTGCCCAATGGATAGGGCACTGGCCTATATTCTCCAATCTTTTCTTTGTATGGAATGATTGAAATCTTGTAATCCTAAAAACATTAAATCAATACCAGTCTTTTACTTTTTATTTACTTTATATGTTGTTCTACCCAGTGATGGAGAGTCAATGAGTAATAGGTTGTTACTTAGTACTTTCTCACTGTTATCTATTGTAAGATCTAGTATTAGATAAGAAACAGAGATAAAACTATTGGATCAGGTGTACCCGCCTTGGTTTTGCAAAGCTAGAAGTGAAGAGGGCAGTCTTGTCCCTATAGTTGGTCCAGTTGCCTAGAGATTTCTCATATTTGGAATTAACCAATCCTTAACATTAGTCATAGGCATATTGGTATCTCTTGTAGTGTAAAATATTTTGAAGAACCAACAAAATGGCAACTCCACTGGGGAGTGGAGATTGTGATCAAGAGCAAATTGTACAGGGTATAAGTTGAGCTGGACTCCTGACCTACCTATTTCAACTAGTGGATATCTCTGCATTGTAATCATTTGTATACAATAACGTAGGTACAAGTTGAGCTTGACTCCTGGCCTACTTATTGTCAAAACTAGTCAGTTACCTTTGAATACAAAGTTGACTCCTTTCTTTTGCCTACCCTTCCTAATTTATAAAATCATAGAAAATCCCATATAGCTTGGGTGGTGACTCTAAAACATCTCTGTACCAATGTTTTAATTAATATCATTATATTACTATGAGTTATAAAAATACAAGGTCTTGGAGTAAGGAACACCCAGAGGAAAGTTTGCAGGGTGAGCTTCCTGTCACATCAAGACGAGGCCAGCATAGGAGTGAAAAAAGTGTCAGTGACATGTCTCTTACCTGGAAACAAAAGGGAAACTCAAGATAGGAGGGTCTTTCTCCTCCTGGTCAGGAAGGAAATGCCTCAGAATATGTGGAGGCAGTTGATCTAGGCCTAAACCAGTATGAGGATTATTATTCCCCTACAGATAGAGAGGGTGAAAGATTACCCCACAATAGGAAAATAGTCCCAAATAGATGGCATGGGTGAGATAGAAGGTCTAGAAGTAAAAGTAGGTGTGGGCAAGACTTTGTCCCCCCTTTCACCCTTGGTTCATCATTTCCCCAAGGCCTCCATGAGTCTCAGGATCAACAAGAAGAGCCCCAAGCATAACAAGCTGAGTCTGAAACAACTTTGCCTGATTCTGAGGAAATATTTAAGGAAGTGTATGAGTTGGATAGAAGAATTCATGAACAAGCAACCATTAGGCAGAAGAGAGAAAATGAAAAGGAAGAGAAGGTCAGACATGCCATGATAAGGGCTAACCAATTAATAAGGCAACTGTTAGATTTAGAGGCTATAAATTATGTTCCCATTCCTGAACAGACAAATGAGCTACTTGTTCTCCATCAGACATTTGAAACAAGGGATCCAAAGGATAAGGAAAGTAGAAAGTAGTGGGCATTTCAATTAAAGAACCTCTAGGCCCTAAGCTTCCCATCAATCAAACTTTAAGGTTGGAGGCAAACCTTGAAAAGGCCAAAAGGGAATAGGAATTGCTAGCTAAAGAACTTGAAAAAGAAGAATTAGAAGCTGTGACATTAGAAATGAAAAGGAAAATTGATTTTCTAAAACAGTCTATAGGACCCACAAATTTTGCTAGTTCTACTATGACACAAGGTGCAAAAGTCACAAATTTAGCAAATCGGACAACCAATGTTCCCCCATCAGGTGGACTTAAAATCCCTGCCACTGCAAATACTAATGCATCCACATCTCAGGGTGCTGGTATTTTTAACACAGGGGTTATACATGAAAGATGTAAACAATTGGTTTTCACTGGCATCCCTGGGTATCCTAACCCTATCCCTGAAGACATTAGGAAGAAGCTCCCCAAATTTACTGGAAGTAATGTTGTTACTTGTGAAGAGCACCTAAAAATTTTTATTGATGTGATTGATGATTATAACATTGTGCCAGATGATGTTATCATGAAATTGTTTGTACAATCCCTAACAGAGGATTCAAGAGATTGGTTTAGGGCTTTGCCACATGGTAGCATAGGTTCATGGGATCAGCTTAGGCATTGTTTCAAAGAGCAGTATGGTGATAAAATTCATGAATCTTTTATGCTTAATGAATTCAATAACATAAAAAGGAATTTCAATGAGGATGTTGTTGAGTTTAATGTCAGATTCCAAAGGGCCATGCATAAGATCCTGCAAGTTATCAGATTGGATGACAGAGTGTGTCTTGTCATATATTTAAATGATTTTGACTCAAAGATGGGTTACCTTTTGAGAGATAAAAATCCAAGGAGCTTGGTTGAATCCTATAAGCTGGTTGTGAACATAGAAAGTAACCGGAGGATTTCAGGAAAGTTGGGAAGAAGGGAAGATGGCAGATCACCATTGTTGAATAGAAAGGATCCAAGAAAGCCTGTGGGTGTAAAACCTAAGGATGATGAAAGCCTAAAGAAAATTTTGAAAGCAATAAAAGATCTGAAGCCTGGTGAAAATAGAAGTAATAAAGCTACAGGAGGAGATAAGACTCCATTTAACAACTTCAACAAAATACCAAAAATGGAAAACTACCCCTACAATACTCAATGGAAGGATGGAAATCCTTTTCTTCATGAGAGAAGGGATAAACCAAATGATATAACCCCTGATCCATTGCAAAGGAACTCGGTGAATGTAGTGGAGGAGGTTCCATGGTGTATAGCTTGTCAATCTCCACATGATCCTAATTATTGTGTCATATCTCAGAGTGTGTCTCCACAAGAGGAGCAGGAATCTAATGAGGACCAAACTTATGATGATCAAGGATGTCGGATGATTTCTTCCCATGTGTGGGATGAAATTGATTCTACTGAAGAGGATGAAAATCAATATTTTCTTAATTCTCAGGCTAGAACTAAATCATATCATCAACAGGTTTTTTCAGATAATGAAGATGTTGAAACAAATTTTGTCCAGTGTAATGTTCAAAGGAATGAAGAAACAACTACTTTAAGAAGGCCTTCTGATGAGGAGATTTCCTTGATAACAACCAATATGGTTACTCAGGCAAAATTAAATTATAACTTGAGAAATAGAGTTGTTGGTGATTGAAGTCAGAAGCCTGCTGGAATTTTTATCAAGAAAACAGACAAAGATGTAAAAACATCATAGGACAAGATTAAGGATGATGTTCCTGTCGATAAGGTCAAAGTAAAGAAAAACACTAAACCTAACATTGTTTATAAGGTGAAATCTAAGCCCACTCTTGATGTTCTTCTAGTTTTGCAGAAAGAGAGTGCAGTCCAAACTAAGAAACCTGCGGACATACCTGTTCAAGACATTGATAAAGAAATTGAAAATTCAAAGCCAGATGCATTTGACTCAAAGTATGTTCCAATTGATATAAGAAAATTGTTGTCATAGATTACTATCAAAGTTCCATTGCTAGAAATGATGAGGATAGAAGAACATAAGGAAAAGGCTCTGAATTGGGTAAATGGTGTAGTGCCCATAGATTCCCAAAAAATTGAGGGAATTGAGAAACAAATAGCAACTATGAATGATGAAGATGGAAGTTGTAGTGAGGAGATTGTTTCTAAAATTCCCCAAATTTATTTGGATACAAATGTTGTTAGTAGTACAACAGGAACAGTTGATCCTTTTTTCTTGACTCTGTAGATAAATGGAAAGTTGCTAAAAAATTGTATGATTGATTCTGGAGCATCAAATATTGTTATGCCTACTGAGGTTATGAAGTCATTAGGATTAAAGGTGGATACACCCCATGGTAGATGTCAAGCAATAGATTCAAGGGAAGTACCAGTTGTAGGTACTATCAAGGCCCCCCCCTACAAATTAGCTGCATACCCCAATACACAATTGACCATGAGTGTCTTGGTAGTGGATATTCCTCCCCAGTATGGGATGTTACTATCAAGAAAATGGAGTGCTTCCATGGGAGGCAAAATACAATGTGACTTATCATTTGCCACTTTTAATTTGGAAGGACAAAATATCAAGGTCACCAAGGAATCTAGAACTCCACATATGATTGAAGAAGAAGAAGAAGATACCATGAATTGTTTCCTTGATACTGATATTAATGCCTTCAAGGTCCAAGATAAGGAAGAAGAGGAAGGTGTTGAACCTGCCCATAGATCAGAAAGTCAAGAGGGCTGGACTAATCTTGATAGTCTTTGGACTATGTATTTTGATGGAGCAAATAGCAAGGAGGGGTCTGGAGCTGGAATATTGCTTATATCTCTGAATGGTAAAACTTTCAAATTCTCTTTTTCTTTGCTATTTTCATGCACAAATAATGTTGCAGAATATGAGGCTCTATTAATAGGCTTAAGACTAGCATCAAGGCATGGCATAAAATGTTTGAAAGTAATAGGTGACTCTGAGTTAGTTGTATCCCAAGTTAGATCAAAATATACTTCAAAAAATCAGAGATTAAAGCAGTATAGGAATCCATTGTGGGATGAGATTGAAAGCTTTAGTGCTTTTAATATTTATTGGATGGAAAGAGGTCAGAACAGAACGACAGACTTATTGGCTAATATAGCTCTTAGACCAGAAGATGTTACATTTGTGGATGTTTCCAATATAGAGGTACAAGTTAGGCCTTATATCCTTGACAATCTAGATAATTGGCAAATTTTCTCTAATGACTAGGACATATTGAGGTTTCTCCAGTGTGAATCACATTTTGGTGATAAAGAAATGGATTTCAGTACTTATGTTGATACAGTGGATGGTAAAGATGTTATCTTTGGGAAGGAAGTCTTACAATTGAAATCAAATAGAGTTCCCAAAGGATTAGTCGCTCTTAAAAGGGCATTTGACAATTAGGACAAGGCGTTCCCTGTTGGTATAGATAAGATCAATGAACTGGAAGAAATAAAATTAGGAACAAAAATGGTTCCTAGGAAGGTTTATATTGGCAAGTGTCTATCCCCAAGAACTAGGAAAAATTTGATTGACCTTCTCAAAAAATTTAGGCATGTTTTTTCTTGGTCCTATGAAGATCTTAAAGCCTATAGAGAGGACCTTTTCCAACATGAAATTCCACTCAAAGAAGGCACAAAGCCTTTTAGACAGACGTTGAGACCTGTTAACCCTACCCTAGCCCCTAAAATGTAGGGTGAACTCAAAAAGATGATGGATGCTGGAATAATCAAGCTTATTAGACATTCCACTTGGGTTTCAAATTTGGCGCTTGTTAGAAAGAAAAATGGTGATATCAGGTTATGTGTAGATTTCAGGAATCTTAACATAAACTCTCTGAAGGATTACTATGGATTGCCAAATATGGAGAACATGTTACAGAAGGTCACTGGATCAGAACTAATGTCTATGATGGATGGATTTTCTGGTTACAATCAAGTTATGGTCAAGGACACAGAGCAATTTAAAACTACATTTACAACCCCATGGGGGACATATGTTTATGTAAGGATGCCCTTTGGGTTGACTAATGCTGGTGCTACTTTTCAAAGGGCAATGGATGTGGCCTTTGCAGATTTCATTGATAGATTTATGGTGGTGTATCAGGATGACTTGACAAATTTCTCAACCAAGGAGGAACAACATTACCAACATCTTGAGAAAATTTTCATTAGAGCTTTGGAGTATGGGGTTTCTTTGAACCCAAAGAAGTGTGCCTTTGGCGTAGTAGAAGGAAAGCTTCTAGGACATATTGTTTCAAAGGATGGAGTGAGGATAGACCCTGAAAGGGTGGAAGCTATTGATAAATTGTCTTTGCCAAAGAATATCAAAGGGATTCAGTCTTTTCTAGGACAAGTCAATTTTTTAAGATGGTTTATCACAAATTTTGCAAAAATCAGTATTCCTGTATCAAGAATGTTGAAGAAAGGGGCAAAGGTTGAATGGAATACTAAAGCAGTGCAGGATTTTAATGACATTAAGAAGGCTATAAAGCATGCCCCAGTCTTAAAGACACCAGATTACAGCAAAGCAATGTAGATTTTCTCTTTTGCATCTGCCCATACCATTGCTGCAGTACTATTACAAAAAAATGTTGAGGGTTTTGAATAGCCTATTTCATTTTTCAGCAAAACTTTGTAGGCAGTAGAATTAAATTATGATATTATTGAAAAGAAATCTTATGCCTTGGTAAAGGCCATTAAAACATTCAGATGCTATTTAGTGGGAGCCACAGTGGTTGCCTATGTTCCAAGTGGTGCAGTCAAGGACATTTTGGTCCAACAAGAGGTTTCAGGAAGAAGATGTAGGTGGATTAATAGGATTCAAGAATTTAATATAGATATCCACATTACAAAAATGGTAAGAGGGTTGGGCCTAGCAAAATTGATGGCTCAAAGTAATTTAAATGCAAATCAGATAAACATGTTGGAAGAGGATCAGAGACCTTTTGTATGTAACATGGATTGTTGTGAGTGGTACAAGGACATTGTTAAATATTTGCAAAGGATGGTTTTACCCCTTGAGTTTGATGATAGCAAGAAAAGAACCATTAAGCTTCACTCTATAAGATATGCAATCATAAATGGTGAATTGTGGTGGAGGAGTAATGATGGTGTCTTGCTTAGGTGTGTTGATCAAGATAAGGCCAAACTTCTGATGGATGAGATGCATAATGGGGTTTGTGGAGGACATTATATGGCAAGAACAACAGCCCATAAGATCATTAGGTCAGGTTTTTGGTGGCCATCACTTTTCAAAGATACCCATCAGTTTGTAAAGAAATGTGATCCTTGTCAGAGGTTTGCAGGAAAATTGAAATTTAATGGAGATTTGCCTCTCAAACCTGTTTCTATTCAGGCCCCTTTCCAAAAGTGGGGTATGGATTTTATTGGTGAAATTCCTAATAAAGCTAGTGGTGGACACTCTTATATCCTGGTGGCAATAGACTATTTCACCAAGTGGGTTGAGGCAATCCCTACAAGAAGAGCAACTAGCAAAGTGGTGACAGATTTTATGATGCAAAATATCCTGACAAGATTTGGTTGCCCAGAGTTCATAGTTGTTGATAATGCAATGTATTTTAGGTTAGAGGAATTGGTTGATTTCTGTCAAAACAATGGTATAAAAATCTCATATTCTTCTCCATATCATCCATAGGGTAATGGCCAAGCATAATCTAGCAACAAAAGTTTGATTAAAATTTTGAAAAGAGTTCTGGATAAAAACAAGAAGGCCTGGGATTCAAAATTGTTGCAAGCCTTATGGGCTGATGGGGTTACAATCAAAAAAGCAATTGGATGTGCCCCTTTTGACTTGGTATATGGGATTAATGCAAGATTACCCCAAAACAATTTATTACAGACGTATCAGTTCATACAAGCATATGATGATGATGTGGAAGAAGATATGACAGTCATAATGAATGATCCGATTCAATTAAATGAGGTAAGGAATGATGCACATGACAGGAATGAGAGGATGCAAGCCTAGTGTAAAGTCATGTATGACAAAAGGACTACTCAAAGGAGTTTTATAAATGGTGACATGGTCCTAATGTGGAATGCAAGACTAGAAGATAAAGGAAAGCATGGGAAGTTTGATCCCATTTGGTTAGGCCCATATATCATTGAAGAAAAATGGGGAGAAAATTCTTATTTGTTGAAAAAATTAACAAGAGAGCTTATGGAATTGCCAGTTCATGGTCAATTCTTAAAGTTCTATTTCTCTTAAATCTTTTGGATCTCTATATAGGTCTAGCTCAGGGGTTTTGTGTATAGTTCCCTATTTTTGGTCGAAGTTTCATTCTGGTCTACTCTTCCAGGAGTTTCTGGTTTCTCATTGTATCTGCAGGAGATACACATCCCCAAGCATGAGCCACTGTTATCACTATTATAAATTTGTCTAGCTCCAGGCTAGTATTTTTAAAAAATAATCCAGTTTGAGGGTCTGAGGGTTAGTCTTCATGCTAGAAAACCCTAAGTTTTAACAAGAGCCCTAGTTGAGCTATGACTTTGTTATATTTTAGTGTTACCTTTTTTGGTTCCCTAAAATCTCTAAATGAGCATGTGTTAATTTCACCCCCTTTATTTATCACTTCATGTGTTGAGCGGGTAGGTTATGATATCGGGACCCTTTTTAATATTTGCCACAAAGCCTAAGTCTCCAATTAAATATTTCCCAAGTATCACGCCTTTTTAATTATCTGGCTGTCATTTTTTTGCAAGACTATTTGCTGTCAGAATCTCTGACATGCAATATAGTGACAAGGCACCACCTATCTTGGCGGGCCCGAACTCAAGGTTTGCTGGCAGATAAACGATGGGTTGATACAATGGTTGTCACTATACCATTGGACCAAGATAATAACCTTTTAAGCATCGCGATATAGTGATAGTCATCTGATGTTTTAAGGTGGATGAGATGGTAGGTGGGACCTTGAACTTCCAGGTCAGTATGATATGTACCTTTGTGATTGGTTAAGGTACAGTGATGTGGCAGTTGACTGGACTTTAAAATGATAAAAGGGATTTCAAAAAAGTGGCCCGCCCATTTGTAAACATGGCATGTTATGATTTGAGTATAGACAAGTGATGTGTCAAGTTGTGGGGTCAGACTTTTCAAAGGGTTAAACAACAGATAGATTTGACGATAGTCATTATACCGTTGATGAAAGATGTAAGGAATTTAAGCTTGTAGTATAATGATGACCATCTGATTCTTTTTAAAGATTGAAGTGTGAAGTGAGCCCTAAAAGTGCCAGCTCACTCCGACATGTTCACTTCCTATTGGTGCAGTAAATTATGATCTAGCGGTTGTCAGGGTTTTCGGTGCCGAGAAAGAAAAGTAAGAGGGGGTCCACTTGCTAGTCTTTGCAGCGTAGTAGTTTTTCATTCGATAGAAGTAGTGATGTGTTCATTAAGTCCTTTTTTCTCTGGATGATTAAAATGTGGCAAGATCTTGCGGCTGTCATTATACCGCTGGGATAAGATGCACATTTTTTAGGGTCAACGGTATAGCGACAACTGTTGATCTTGTCTGAAGATGGGGACCGTTTGGTAGGTCCTTTACTGTAGGTTTTTTTATGATGTGGTCATTTCTGATTGGCCAAGGCTAATAATGACATGTCAAGGTTGCCTGTGTTTGACACCGAGGATAAAGGTGGGGTATTCCACCTACTAATTTGTCCAACATGGCATTTCCTAATTCGTTGAAGGTTTCAAAGGGCGTGTTGTGGGACCAAAGTTTTATTGAAATGTGATGATCATCCAATCAAATTGCATCAAGGGTTGTCATTATATCTTGAGTTGGTTCTTCTGACAGTTTTGGGTTTGTGCTTTAGTGACAGGGTGACACCTGTTCGCTTCGTGCAAAGTAAAGTAAAGTTATATTTTTTTTCTTCACATGGTTATTTTGAAATGTTCTCATTGGTTGAGAACTATCTTGGGGAAAAGTAATACAGAGTTTTGTTGTTAGACTTGCCAACTATCTGATGTGTCGGGAAGTGATGAGGATCAACAACTATGTTTTAAACTTGATAAATTAACCGTTGTCGGTCGACATTTGAATTTTAAAGTACAAGGTTTTGCAGAAAATGAAAGAAATAATATGCCAGAATGTATGTGATCTGATTTCCTTCTTCAGGGGTCATAAATGTAAGATTTTGCAGTTGAAAATTAAAGGAGTTCCATGGTAGGCTGGGCAGATTACGATCAGATTTTATTTGCTGTATCAGGCTTGATATTTTGCAGGTGGTTGTTTCTCGATGCAGGAGTTATGAGTTGGACCAAGTGGTCGATATTTTCTTCTCTAGTGCATAGAGGTAGCTGAGATATTTTGTGGTAATGAATGCTTGCTTCATGGATAATAAGATCATGCCTTGATTTGCAGTTCGAACTGCTAAGGTTTCTAGAATGTAAAGATATCAGATTTGTCTCTTATATTTCTCGTAGAATTAGGATAATTTCTTTGTCACTTCTACAATAAATAGTTTTCCTACTACAGTGGTTGGCAGTGTTGCCCTAATTGTACCCTAGAATGATCAGTTGCTTGTTGCATCTCCTTATGTATAAAAGGATTTTTCCATGATCATTCTAGGCATTGAGAGTTTAGGAGTTGAAAAGATAGAAATTCTAAAACCCTAGTTCTTAGTCGAGGATTGTAAAATCTTGTATCATTTTATCAAAGAAATAAAAAAGAAGTACAGGTTGTTGCTGCTGCTATTTTGTGAGCTTATTGATTCAGAGTATGATGTATGCAACATTCAAGGTTACACTTAATACAAATCTCAAGTCTTTGTCTCTCCTATGAGTTTATTCAATAAATCTTTAAGTCTTTTGAAGGTTTATATGTATGTGTTAAGCTCTGAGTTCTGATCTAGGATTAGATTAAACATTGCTCTGAGTGGGATGCATGTTTACTGAATCTATTTAGGGATTCTCTATAAGTAGGAAAGATTTGGAATACTTTGTATTTATGTTTTAAGACCAGTTATCTTTCAAACATTGTTGTATTCATTCTGTCTTCTGACATTTTGCCCAATGGATAAGGCACTGGCCTATATTCTCCCATCTTTTCTTTGTATTGAATGATTGAGGTCTTGTAATCCTAAAAACATTAAATCAATACCAGTCTTTTACTTTTTATTTACTTTATATTTTGTTATACTCAGTGATGGAGAGTCAATGAGTAATAAGTTGTTACTTAGTACTTTCTCACTGTTATCTATTGTCAGATCCAATATTAGATAAGAAACAGAGTTAAAACTATTGCATTAGGTGTACCCACCTTTGTTTTGTAGAGCCAAAAGTGAAGAGGGTAGTCTTGTCCCTATAGTTGGTCCAGTTGCCTAGAGATTTCTCATATTTGGAATTAACCAATCCTTAACATCATAGGCATATTGGTATCTCTTGGAGTGTAAAATATTTTGAAGAACCAACAGAACCTCCAAGGATGTGGATCAAGAGATACAACTATGATCAAATAACACAAAAATAATGAGTGACATGTAATGCACTACTTTGACGTGCATGATATTTATGAATATTATCAAAGAACACAAATCAAAAAATAACTAATGACCTATAGTACACTACTTATAAGTTCTTGATGTTCAAGAATCTCACAAAATAATTCATTGAAAGGGGATACGAGACATTACAATGAGTTGATCTATGTGCACCTTTGAAAATTTATGAATTCCATAAGGCTCCATGAGGTTCCTCCATTGCTCTATTAAACATAGAAAGCATTAGCAACAATAATACAAATGTCATGATCCCCCCTTAATGCTGATGATGAAGTGATGATGACAAACTAACTAAAATTAGGCACAATGATCATGAATATAAGAAGAACCTAGTATAAGATCTACTATTCCCCTCCAAGGAACACACATTAAGTTTTGTGGGCCTTTATATGTGTGTTTAAAAAATTATATGTTGTTAACTGAGTTTTGGCATGTTGTATGTTAAGAGGTGGATAATGAAGACATGTAGCAAGTTATCTTTCAAACCTCAACAAGATAAAATATAAAATAAAAATATTTAACCCCATAATGAAAAAACATATATCTCTTGAGAGTATATAGTGATATGATGCCTTGTTTTAGTGCAGATTTACATAATAGAAAAGATGTACAAGTCCTCAAAAATGGCATAATCAACATTTGATATTGTGAAATATTGTCATGAAAAATAAACATCACCATTTTAGAGCTCAAAAAATCTTGTAGGTCTAAAAAAGATATCCAAAAAGGTGTACATATGAGCCCAAAAAGGTCTCTTAAAGTTTCAAAAACTAGGATTATGCAAGGTGTCAACTGAGAAATAGAAAATAGGAATAAAATATATCTATACATCATTCTACAAAACAAACTACACCATTGGATAGAGCACCAAAAAATACACACAGTGGAAAAAATCACCTCAAAAAGGCCTCTATATGATAGAGAAACAATCTCTTAAATCTGATGCAGAATTCAAATCAATTTAATGGAGAGGATGATGCAGGAGCATGTTGGGTTTATGGAAATCTTGGATCAACCAAAAATATTAGAACTTGTTTGGCTACTCGGTAGCTTTTTTTTTTTGCTCAGTAACTTTTTTTGGGTTCTCAGTGAAGTATTCCTATTGGCCACTGGTGAGCTCAATTACCATTTTATTATTTCCTTTACTGAGTTCATAACTGTGTTCAGTGTTGCTCGGTTCCTGAGTTCACTGACTAGTGGAATTCAATTGTTTGATGTTGTGTGCTATGAAAAGCACCTTCATAGGGTTAGTATTCCAAATAAATAAAAATGATAACTAAATTATCACAAAGAGTAAGCTATTTAAGCAAATCAATGACAATTAAGTACTTTATGGACCTCTATTTAGATTTTCTAATGCAAAGCTCTCGACAAGTTTCCATTAATGACAACTCTAAAATGAGACTAAGCCTTAATTAGTACTAAATTTATCTTTCTAGCTTAAAATTGCAAGAGGTTTGATGCTATTCTCATATTTGTGGATGATAATTGATTGATTTATGCCTTTCTTTTATAGATTTTGGAAAGGGTAGGGGGTGGATTTGAGTTGATCATGGTTGAGTTGAGGGTTAGTCCATGGTTCCACCTTTGGAGACAATTTAAATGGATTGTCCTCAAAGATTGGGACAAAGAGACAAAATGGATGGCCAAGATGCTCTCACCTTATGTGTGATTGAGATTCATTTTGAGCTTGATCCATGTGAGCTTGATCCTTAAATCCTATTTGTTGAGGCATTTTCCTCCCATGTGGTGTTGAGGGAAAATTAGGATTTATTATTTGAATTTATTTAATTCATTTAGCCATGTGCACCCCTTAAATGGGTTGATTTGATTTAAATTAAACTATACAATTAATTAGATTAATTGCACGATTTATTGATTTATCATGATTTATTGGATTTAAATTGATTGAATGGCTTTTGATTTTCAATTAAATTTGGATTATGGCTTGGTTGCAATTTTTCTTTGATTTTAGCTTGATTTGATTTAATTGCTTTGATTTTTGCCTTAGTTGCTCACTTAAATTAATCTTTTCCATTTTTAGGTGATTACAAATGCCCCTCTTTGAATCAATATGTGAAGCGTATCGGTTCAAATAATGTCTTGATCATTTTTTATGCGAAGTCCTAATTAGATTAATGCTCAATTTGATGTTGATAAAGATGCAAAAATTGATGATAAAGCTAATTCAATTCTAATTGATTTGAAGTCCTTGATGGTCGATATGATGATAGTTTGCTGATATGATGCCTGATTTGATCTGATTCGATGTTTGATGCCTCACTTGATTGATAAGAGAAAAAAATTTCAATGAAAGATTAAGCTTTGATTTGATGTTATGCTCCTGATTTGATGATTATGATGCCGGTCTTGATTGTCCAAGTGTATTCCCCCTCAAAAATGAATTGAAATTTGATCCCGGTGAAAGATATTGCATTTCCGATCAATTAGTGTGGAAAAATAGTTCATTATGAACAAATTTCAATTTAATTTTTGATAATGTATTTTTGATGCAGCAATGACAAATGCCCCGATCATGAGAGAATTTGATGACAAAAGATTTGATTGATAAGATGTTGATGTTGCAGATAAGTTGATGATGGTTTGATATCATTTGATGTTAGTCAGAATCACTTGGTTGATGTTGATGTCAATCTAATAGGATAAGTTGATGGGTTGATATTTTGCTCTCAAGATCTAGAGAGACAAAACAATGATTTTCCTTCCTCATGATATAGAGTTAGGAGATTTGATGCGCTCAAGATGAGAAACCGGATGATAGGATAACTTGATTGACGTTAGATGATCAATTGGATGATTTGACTGATTGATATTTGATATGCTTAGCTAGATAATTTGATGATATGGAATTGATTGGATGTTCTCATGATGAAAAATTAAGGATTGAAGAAGAGAAGGATCATCTGTTGCTATAGGTGCAGGTATAAATTCATGTGATGGATAGAGTTAGGCTGCCCCTAGCATGATTGATTATTGATGATGTCCTTGATGAAGCATGAATCATTTTATGGATCATTATTTACATGTACTTTTATCTTGATGATGTTGATGTACCCTTGATGATCATATCAAGCATGATTTTTTATGATGGACTCTTCAGAAATTAATGATGTTGATCAGGACTTTGATTATATATTGATGGAAATTTTATGATGTTGACCAGGAATTTGATTTATATATTGATGGACATTTGATGATGTAGATTTCAAGACATTTGATGATGTACCATTGATGATATCATTGATCATTTGATGTATCTTGATTTGGTCTTTTGATGATGATAACTCTACCCCCTTTAGCTTTCCTTACATATTTTGAGAAAAAAGGATCCACATGCAAGCTAATATGCAATTAGTCTAACATGGATGTAGCTAGTTGTCACTATTCAGAATTTGGATGCTTATTTTCATCATCAAGCTTTTGGAACAAGAAATTGGTACAACCCTCACTAGTTCAACCATGATGATATGAATACCACTTTCCTTGGATTTTAATATTGCGAGTAAACAAACAAAGAATTGATCCCTTTCATATACAAATGTCCTCGATGATTCTTTGATGATCATGTCATTAGATGGATTCACATACTTCTATGAATCAACATGGCAAGCACTCAAGCATAAATCAAGAAAATAGCATGTCTTCATCATCGCTCATCTAGTCAAACTTCATTGATTTTCTAAAAAGACATGATTTCACCAATCAAGTAATTACTTAGAACATTTTTTCTTTTTGTTTGTAGATCCATATTTCAAAAAAAAACTTCATCCACTTTGATCCTTGGTTATGTTTAAGCCTTTTTTAGATTTTGATTTGATTGTTCGTTTGAAGATTTGATGTTATCAAATGTTGTTGTTTAGATCAAGTGTTTGGATGTTTGAAATGTAATATTGATCACGAAGTACAAGTGTAGGAATTTTTCAACTTTGATGTGATGATTTGGAGCCAACTGATGTCTTCTTTACAAAAGCTTGCTAAGTTTGGATTGGTGCCCCCAGTTTGATTTGGAAAAGATAATGCTTTGTTGGGCAATGCAACTTTTGAGAGTTTATTTAAGATTTTACAATTTTTGGATTTTTAAAAGATTTTTTAATTTTTTTGGATTTTTATAGATTTTTCATGTTTTTTTTTGGATTTTTAAGATATTTTGATGTTTTTTGGATTTTTAGAGATTTTTCACTTTTTTATAGATTTTTTAGAGATCACTAGTTCTTAAACAAGATCACATTGAATTTACCCCAATTTCTAGTAATGTATAGGACATGAAAGATGGATTTGCAAACTGATGAATCACCAATGAATAGGCAATGATGGATGAAGCAAGTGTGTTACCCATAGGACCATCTCCTCAAGATTATCCAAGCTAAGGAAAAATAATATCTCAATATAGGCCAATGATGTGGTGTTGGATAGCATATGGAATAATGACCTTGTGTCATGACAATAGTCCAAAGGAGTGGACATATCAAGAGAATTTCCATAACGTATTTTCTATTTCTTTTATTCTTCATTTGGAGGCTATGAGTGAAGGTTTGGGATTATGGGAAGGCTTCTTAGGAATAATGAAGGTGGATTCAGGATAAGAAAGATCATGATAGGGTAGCATGAGTGCAACAAGTGAATAGGCTAATGGATAGGATAATGCATGTTAAGATACTTAATGCTCATGGATATGTTCAACCTTGTCAAGATCAAAGGTGAAAGATGGAATACGGATGCAAGCGAGATAAATGGTAGAAAGGTGGAGGATATGGTGGATAGAACTTGCCCCCGAGTGTAGAGTGCAAGAGAGAGTGTTAGAATAATAGTTATATTTGACTTTATAATTAAATCATTTCGGTTTAATTACTTAAGTCCTCTATTATTCTTTTTCACTTAAGCTATCTCTTTTAGGTGCATAATAATTAATATTTCTATTAATTATTATTGCACAACCTAGCTTTTTTGGGCTTTAGGGTTTCTATCTTTATAAATTGCTTTTGTAATTATTTCTATCATTCACTCTTAATACATTTTGAGCTCTAACTTTTTTTGAGCACAAGAGGGTTTCGCTTTTTCTAGTTTTTAGCTTCATTCTGTGTAACAGGTTTATTGCATGCAGTTGGATCTTGGAGTTGAATCTGATATTTCATCAGTTTCTACATGGTATCAGAGCTTCCCTACTGCTGCCTGTTCTGGTATTTTTGAAGCAAGTTTTTTCAGTTCTGGTATTCTCTGCATGACGTTATTTTTTGTTTCTTTTTTGCTTGCAAAAAAAAATAAAAATTTTGGAGCATTTTAAGCAAAAATTGACCTCACGATTATGTCCAGAAGGCTCGAAATACCCAAAATCCGTATAAAATTTGACCATTTTGGACACTAGGGCTTCTGGGTGAATTTTTCAGCATCCAAGGGTCGTACGACATGAAAAATGGAAATTTTTTTTTAAAAAATCTTGTTTTTCGTGCGGTTTTTGTTTGTTTTAGAGTGCAGCCAAGCACGCCGCCAGAGCGCTGCCGCCACGCCACCCCAGCGCCACCCCGG
Source organism: Chamaecyparis obtusa (assembly GCA_027943335.1). NCBI lineage: Eukaryota > Viridiplantae > Streptophyta > Pinopsida > Cupressales > Cupressaceae > Chamaecyparis > Chamaecyparis obtusa. The sequence continues at coordinate 70,518 of BSBK01007140.1, read as the reverse complement.
TGACACTCTAGCGCAGCCGCACCGCCCACGGCCAGCCCCGCCCTCGTGCCGCCTGCGGCCCACTGCCGCGCCGCCTACTAGTAGCCGCTGCTCCACCCACCGGCCGCCTCTTTCTCCTCCGCCCAGACTATGGTGATGTCACCCTGACATCATCACTGACAAAAAAAATTTCTGGCGGTTTCAAAATTTTTTTGGCATCTTTTAAATTTTTTGGTCACTGCACACTTTTCTGGTTATGACATCATGCTGATGTCAGTGATGGGCCTTTGACAGTCAAATGGCCGTCAATTTATTTGCCGTCACTGGTTTTTTTTAGAGAGCTTGCATTTTGGGGGTACCTGGGCATTTTTGCTCCTACAGGGCTCATATGGACTCAAAAATTGACATATGATATATCGCCGGAAAGGTCTTTCCGAGCCCGTCACATTGGTGTAGGTTTCATTTTTTGATTCTTCTATTTTGATGCTATTTTTGAGCTTCAAATTAAAGGTACACAAATTTTCATTCTGAAGCATTTCTTGCTCTTTCTTTCTTTTGAGCTTTCAGAATTGTGCTGGAATTGGGTTTTATCAATTGTGGGGGGTGTTTTTTCTTTCTTTTCTATCATTTATTTTAGAAAAACAAAACATTGTATCACATAAAACAAAACCCCTTTTGCATCTTCTATCTAGTTCTGAAAGAAAACTTAATAAAAAAATAGTCAGAGCACTTGGCACTATGGCAGACACAGCATCTGTTGAGCTCCTCACTCCACACAATTACCATGTGTCGAAGGCTCATATGACATGACTTCTTCGATCATGGGGGTTATGGTCTTGTTTGGACCTAGTTCAGCCTCAGTTGACTCGACCATTTGAGGTCATGCAGCACAGGAACAAGATGGATGAAGCCATGGGTTTGATGTCACTACATGTTTTAGATAGTCTACTTTTTCACCTTGATGGATGCCTTACTCCTCAAGCCATTTGGGATAAGTTTCAAAATCTTTTTGGCACTGTGACTGAGTTCAGGGCATTACAGATTGAGGGAGAGTTGACTTCATTGGTACCTGATTCTTTTCCCACCATTGAGGACTTCTTGATGAAGTTCAAATCTCTCCGTTCAATTTTACAGGGATGTGGGAAGAACAAAACAAACAATGAGTGTATTTACCTGATTCTTTCTAAACTTCGAGGACAGTTTTAGATATTTTCTTCTACCTTCTACTCCACTATGGATGCACTAGGTGCATGACATGTTATGCCCTCTTTCGAGACTTTTTGTGACCGATTGACTCATGAGCAATCAAAGCTCACTCAGATGGATTCTCTTACAGGTTCATAGTCACAGGCATTGCTTACCAAGTCACCTCAGAGTACACAGAAGCTGAAGCAGATATCAGATTCCTCTTCTCAACACTCTACTGGCCCACCATCTTCTTCTAAGAAGGAGAAATAGAAGATTGAGAGACCTACATGTTTCTATTGTCAGAAGGGAACACATGATGAGTCACTTTTCTATCAGAAGAAGTTTGATGGTTACGAGAAATAGATAGCAGAGTTGCAAGCTCTTCTTCAGAAGAGCAATCTTTCCTCTCCATCCTCTTCTAGCTCACAGGGGTCTGCTTATCAGTCTTCCTCTATCTATTCTACAGCTAGACAAGATCTTGGAAAGGGTCATGCATTACGGGCTTCTGTTGCATCCCCTTCATAGGTCCCTTGGATACTGGATTCAGGTGCTTCTCACCATATGGCATCTTCTCAAGAGATCTTCTCTTCTTTTGAAGATTCTCCTATTCCCCATATTATCATTGGGAATAACACTATTATGACAGTCTGTGGGAAAGGCACTGTATGCATTCAGGATGGCACATTCAATGATGTGTTGTATGTTCCATCTCTATTTGCAAACCTTCTCTCAGTTTATCAGATTACCCATAGTGGGTCAGGGAAGACAGTTGAGTTCACTCCAGATTCAGTTTTCATCCGGGATAGTATGACAGGAGGTATTGTTGCTATAGGGATAGTTGATCATTCCACCTGTCTCTACTCCTTTTCACACTTTGGTCCATGTTTTCCAGAGCATGACTCTCCTCCTTTGAGAGAGCATCATGTGGTACAGTCAGGTCACTTAAACCTCTGTGTAGTTCCTGAGACTACTATTGTGACTGCCATGCCACCTCCTATTGAGGTCTTTTCTATTTAGCAGGGTTCTTCTTCAGCACTGCCTGATCCTCCAGCTCCATTCATCGAGCCACCAGGTGCAGTTGTTGAGGATTCTATAGAGGACATTCATCTCCTCTTTGATGGCAGTGTCAACACACCTGTCATACCACTTACATTGGGGATTCCCTTTCAGGATCCTCGTGTCTACTCCTTTGAGCATCATCTTGGCCTTCCAGTGACACCTCAGCTTTTGAGGTTCCCTCTACAGTGTCCACTAACTTTCACTCCTCTGCATTGGAGTCATAGTGGTTTGTTCATTGATCCAGGGGTTCTTTCATTTTGGGGGGGCTTTGGAGCCTCGACCCTCTCTCACGGGGGGGTTGGTAGCACGCATTGTACTTATGGCTTTGAGAGAGTCTCTTGAAGTCATTCTTTTTGTCTTTGCTTTCTTTTTACATCTCTTTTTGGAGAGGAGTTTTTCCCACAGGGTTTTCTCCTTTACTCCGGTTTATAGAGATTTCCTTGTACTGGGTACCTGATCAGGCCTTGTTGTCGGGACCCATTTCTTGCTTTCTTAGCTGTGCTAAGTTAGTTCCTCCTAAGCTACGCTTAAGGGGGGGTGTTAGAATAATAGTTATATTTGACTTTATAATTAAATCATTTCGATTTAATTACTTAAGTCCTCTATTATTCTTTTTCACTTAAGCTATCTCTTTTAGGTGCATAATAATTAATATTTCTATTAATTATTATTGCACAACCTAGCTTTTTTGGGCTTTAGGGTTTCTATCCTTATAAGCCACTTTTGTAATTATTTCTGTCATTCACTCTTAATACATTTTGAGCTCTAACTTTTTTTGAGCACAAGAGGGTTTCACTTTTTCTAGTTTTTAGCTTCATTCTGTGTAACAGGTTTATTGCATGCAGTTGGATCTTGGAGTTGAATCTGATATTTCATCAGTTTCTACAGAGAGGAATTACGCATGATGCCTGTTTGCCAATTTTTCATCATGGTACTTGTCTGAGATGCCACAAGAAGTGGTTTTCACCACAAGATGGATTTATTTTATTTTATTTTTCTTCTCTTTTTTTTTTGAATTTTGGAGGGACTCAAGCCTCATGCTCTTTGGATACTCCTTGAAAAGGTATGATATGATGAGCCAAAGTTGTTGAAAGATATGCTCAAAGATGTTGATACGATGATGGAAAGGTTATATGGTGGATAAGGTAAAGGGTAGCTAAATATTTATGTGATGGATTGGATAAGGGAAATGGAAGGATAATAAAGGAGAGGATAATAAGTCTTTCCATGTGTGGGTGTGAAAAAGGGAATGGAAGGATAATGAATAGGAGGATAAGAAGTATTATCAAGATCAACATTGATACACACCTTGAAGGGTAGTGGAATAATGAAAGAAAAATGGGTGAAATAGCTTGAGAATTTGATGTAAAAGAGCATATGGATCTTGGCACACAAGGACCCAAAATGGAGGGATAAGATGTAATGTGTTTGGGAGAATGTGGAGTGGAAGCTTGAATGTCAACTTTGATTTCTCTTTTGTGTATGAGTCCTTCAAAAGTGACTTGAGAATCCACACTTTCTTTAATTTTTCTTTCCTTTTGGATGTTTTAGAATGTATTTCTTCAATGAGGGATTTAGGAACCCACATTTTCTTTGATTTTTCTTTTAGCTTGATGGATTCTTTAGAATACATTTCTTCAATGAGGGATTTAGGAACCCAAATTTTATTTGATTTTTATTTCTTCTTGATGAACCTTTGTAGTCTCTTGAATATTTCTTTTTTTCTTACATTCACATGTTGATTAGATTGGACATAGTGATCTTCATACATAAGTGGATTCTTGATTTTCTAATTCTTATGTTGCACATGCAAATTGCTTCCAAAAGACTTGGTATTGGTGGATGAATAAGGTTGATATGAATGGTTCATATGGATGGTCTTATATGGAGGGTTCATATGGATGGGTGTTTGGTTTATCAAATATGTATGTCTTTGTTGATCTTGATAGGATATAGGGTAAGTGGATTATGGGATAGGGATGGTAGGAAAGGTTGATGGAGGGTTATAGGGGCCCAATATGGATTTGGAGGATGTATAAGGTTTCAAATTTGGGATATAGTGACCAAGGATGTATTTGGAGGATGTAGAAGGAATATTCTTATTTGAAAATGGAGGTAAATGAGATGTGGGAGGGCTATCAACGTCTTTATTTTGAGTTGCATGGCCAAGGCTTTCATCTTTCAGATTTATCTTTATACCAATAGGCTTATGAGTAGCTTTGATAGGAGAGACTTTGATAGGAGTAGATGAAGCTTGAGGGGATTTATTCTTATGCAATGGATTAGGATTAATGGGAGAATTTTTAGGTAGATATGGAGGCTTATGAAAAGTGGATGTTGGGATACTTCAATCTTGACAAGGATATTTGGATAGCATGGAAATAGTAGTTTTCTTTTGATTTTCAATAAGTTCATTACAGATGGAAGGAATATCTTGATATTGCTTAGGAGATGGGTAGGATATAGGAGGTGAAGGAATATAGGCTGTTTGAGATGGAAGGATATCTTCTTGACAGAATTGAAAGGGTATGAAGGGCGCATCATGGGACTCTTGGGATATGGGACTTTGGTCAACTATAGGATAAGAAGGGATATTATCTTGATATTGATCCTTAATGATATTTGTTTCTTTGTACTTTGGATTAGTCTCTTGACATGGAGCCACTTCTAAGGACAAGACAAGATTTTGGAACTTCAAGAGGGATTTTTGAAGGGATGATGGATGTTCATTTGAAATAGATACAATAGGAATTTTAGCACATGAAGGCTTGGGGTCTATAACCTTTGAAGCATGGAAGAAGTTTGTAGCAAGATGTAGGTTAGCTTGGATCTCTTTTAGAGGTAGCCCTTGAGGGTATACATAGTTATCATGAAAAGTGTTTGGACCTTTTTTTGATGGAGGAATATTGGATAACTTTGCTTCTTTATGAGATGGAGGGATATTGGACAAAGTGGAGGCTATAAGAGAACCACTAATAGACAGGTGTTCATAAGTTTGAACTTGCTTGAGAGTAATATCTTCATTAGATGAGTCATTAGGATTTTCAATTTTGATTAAGTCATCATCAATAAGATTTGGATTTTATGCTTCAACTCTATGCAATCTGAAGTTTCATGTTCATTATGACTGTGATATGCACAATAGCTGCTCAAAAAGATAAAACCACATGAAGTGATTTGAGGCAATGTGATGAGATTATTTTCAAGGATTTTTTCCAAAGATGATTCATATGAAACTCCCAAAGGAGTAAATTATCTATCCCATGGATATTTATATGTATAAGTGTTGATCAAAGAGTTTTCATGTGATGAATATTGTTGAGATGGGACTAATTCCTCTTGATTTCCTTGATCAAAGATGTGATTCACTTGATATTGTGAAATAGGTTCATCATCAAAAGTTGGATTACCATTAGGATTTTCTTGATCAAATATAGGGTATTCATGATTTTATTTTTTATCAAAGGTTGAATTATCAAAGATATGATGTTCATAATTTTCTTCTTGATCAACGGTATAATTAATGTAAGATTTTGGAATAGCCCTTTTGTCTGAAAAATATGTAGACATGGATGTAATATTAGGAGCATAGAGGTAAGGAAACAATGTTCTTAATGAGGATTTTTTGGATGATGTATCCCTTTCTTTTTCCATATATTGAATTCTTGTGAATAGAATATCCTTTTGAATTTTTTTTGTTAATTGATTTTTGGACCTTAATGGATGTTTTATTTTTGTAATCATAAACCTTCAAGCACAACACAATGATTTTATCAATTATCACAAGAAATTCTTCCAAGAAATCTACCTAAGGTCAAATTTGGCTTTTAAATGGCTCTAATGAGGTAGGTTTGCTAATTTATCAAGGATTTGGTATGGATTCCGTTAAAAAAAATATCAAGTTTCATCCCCCAAAAATAAGGGGCTTCCCACCATCGATATGTCAGAGTTTTGCACAATCCTGAAGGACTACTCAAGGAAGTTCGATACTTAATATCCTTTTGTCATTCACCCCATTAAGGATGCATGCATTTCTTTTTATAGTGGGTCAGATTATTGCGGCAAAGGAAAATGTATCCTACTTTGAGTTGTCCCTCTCACGGGCCTTGTTAAGACAAATCTCGGGAGGTGAGCCCACTAAAGATCTAGCATGTTCATTTGTAAATCAATAAAATGGATTTAAGAGATAGGTTTTAGGAGTTTGATTCACCAAAAGGTGAAGAGCATATCCCTATCTATTATTGCCTCCCAAGCATGATTAACAATGTTCAATTTATCCAAACCCACTAACTAATGGGAATTGAGTATTTCTACTCTCATCCACAAACAAGGGGTTGTTGATTAAATACTTGATTTTATCCTTTATGTTGGTTTAATTACTAAATTTTAGCAAAACTCACAAGGCCACAATTTAAGAAAAAATTGACCAAGTTTTAGGCTTACCTTGATTTGAAGCTAGCAAAGGCTAGGGGCATTTTTAATGGATTTTGTCATGTTACAAAGTTACAAGAGGAGTAAGTCAAAATAATGGATTGTATACACCAATTTCTGTTCCTAAGAAACAAACTTTTTCTTGAACAATCCGGTATTTTGACATACTCCTCTTAGCAAAGGCTAGGGGCATTTTTAATGGATTTTGTTAGAAGAAATGGTTACAAAGTTTCATTTGGAAAGGTTGAAACATTGAAATCCTTATCAAATTTCATGGTTCAAAGATGAGCATACACTTATGGTAAGTGAACAATGTTTTTTGAATTTGAAGATTGGAAAGTACTATGATAAAGTATTATGTGATATCATGCCTATGGATTGTTGTCATATTTTTTTTGGGTAGACCTTGGCAATATCATAGACATGCTATACATGATGGGAGATTGAATAAATATACTATTTGGACTGATGGAAAAAGAAAAATCTTGTTACCTTTGGTTGAAGAATTTGTTGGTGAGATATGTACATCTGTGAAAGTTTATTTGATGGAAGGTAGACAGTTTTTTAAGGAGCTAAAGAAAAATGATGTCTATTATGCTTTGATTCCTAACAAATTGAGTGAGAAAATAGAAGATAAAGTGTCGGTAGAGGTTGAGAATTTTCTCACTGAGTACAAAGAGATCATTTCATATAATGTACTTGATGTTTTTTTGCTAATGATAAGTATAAGTCCTTGTATGAATATGATTCCTGGAGCTAGTTTACTGAATAAAGAACCACACCAACTACACCAATCGAGAATGAGGAACTTAACCGACAAGTTAATGAGTTGTTGCAAGAAGGTTTGATCAGAGAAAGTTTGAGTTTGTGTACAGTACTAGCTCTATTGGCACCTAAGAAGAGTGGAGAATAGAAAATGTTTACTGATTCTAGAGCAATCAACAAGATCATAGTTAAGTATCAGTTTCCTATACAGAGAATGGATGACATAATATATTATTTGAGTGGCGCAAAGTATTTTACTAAGATTTATTTGAATAGTGGATATCATCATATTAGAATTAGAGAAGATGATGAATGGAAGACTACTTTTAAGACAAAAGAAGGTTTGTATGAGTGGTTGGTTATGCCTTTTGGTTTAACTAATGCATTGTGTACTTTTATGAGGTTAATGAATGAGGTTCTGAAGAAATTATTGGGTAAATTTGTAATTGTGTACTTGGATGATATTCTGATATTCAGTAAAATAGAAGAAGATCATTTGTTTCATATTAGATAGGTATTGCAGAGATTGAAAGAGGAAAAGTTGCTGATTAATTTGAAAAAGTGTCCTTCATGAAAAAGGTGATCGTGTATTTGGGATATGTGATTTCAGCTGATGGTTTGAAGATGGATCCTGAAACGGTTTAAGCTATTCTTGAGTGGCCTACACCTAAAAATGTTAGTGAGGTAAGATCGTTCCATGGTTTGGCAAGTTTTTACCAAAATTTCATTAGAAATTTTAGTTCAATTTATAATGTTATGACCAAAATAATGAGAGGAGATAAAAGAGAATTCAAGTGGACACATGGAGCTGATGAGAGTTTTGATAGTCTAAAAAAGCAGGTTATTGAATTTCCTATGTTATCTTTACCTAATTTCAATAAAGTATTCCAAGTTGAATTTGATGCAAGTGGAAGTGCAATAGAGTCGTGTTGAGTCAAGAAGGTAAACCAGTTGCTTTCTTTAGTGAGAAGTTGAATGATGCTAAAAGGAAATATTTTGTATATGATCAAGAATTATATGCTATTTTTCAAGCCTTGAAGAAATAGAGATATTATTTGATGCCAAAGGATTTTGTGTTGTATACTGATCATAAGGCTTTACACTATTTAGGTAGTCAGAATAAGTTGAATCAGAGACATATGAAATGGATTGCGTATTTTCATAATTTCACATTTGTGATCAAACATAAGAGTGGAGTGTCTAACTGAGTTGTTGATGCATTGAGTAGAAGATCTTTGATGAATGAAGTGAGAATTGAGGTTCTTGGTTTTGATGATATGAAGAATTTGTATGAAACTAACCCTGATTTTTCTATGCAGTGAAGAGTGTGCATAGCACCTATACTAGATCAATCGAGTAAGTTTGAAGACTATTTCATTCAAGAAGGTATGTTGTTCAAAGGAATTCAGCTATTTATACCAAGAGGATCAATGAGAAATAATTTGATAAAGGAAAAACTTAGTAGTTTTTAGGATGGACATTTTCGAATTGTTAAGACATTGAGTTTTCTTAAGGGAAGGTATTTTTGGCCTCAGTTGTACAAGGATGTTCAAAAATTTGTAAAGAGTTGTGGATTTCATCAAGTTACAAGAGGAGTAAGTCAAAATACTAGATTGTATACACCAATTTCTATTCCTGAGAAACCTTGGAGAGATATTAGCATGGATTTTGTTCTTGGCTTACCGAGGAAAGTAAGAGATAATGATTCCATATTTCTTGTTATGGATAGATTTTCCAATATGGTACATTTCATACCATGTAGAAAAACATCAGATGTAGCGCATATAGAAAATATCTTCTTTAAGGAGATTGTCAGATTGCATGGATTACTGAAGAGTATCATCTATGACCGAGACAGTAAGTTTGTTGGTTATTTTTGGAAGACTCTATTAAAGAAGTTGAATACCGAGTTGAAATTTAGCTCTACATTTCATCCACAGACCGATGGACAAAATGAAGGTTATAAATAGAATTTTGGATAACTTGTTGAGATGCTTAGTTGGAGACAAACTAAGTAATTGGGATTTGATATTGGCACAAGTAGAGTTTACATACAATAATTCAATGAATAGGAGTTTTGGCAAGAAACCTTTTGATATTGTGAATGGCATACAACCAAGAGGTATATCAAACTTAAGAGATATTGTTGGTGAAGAGAAGATAAGTGCTAAAGGGAAAGAATTTGTTGAGTTTATGAAGTCATTGCATGAGGAAGTGAAACATAAGTTAGAGCAAAGTAATAAAAAATACAATGATAATGTAGATAGGTCAAGAAGACATAAGATTTTTTATATTGGTGGTGAAGTAATGGTTCATCTGAAGAAAGGTAGATTTCATGTTGGAACATATGGGAAGTTGAAAATAGAAATTTGGTCCCTGCAAGGTATTGAAGAAATTTGATAGTGGAAATGCTTATTAAGTTGAGTTACCTGATGATAAGGATATATCACCTATATTCAACATTTCATATTTGTATGAGTATCATGAACCTAATGAAGAAGTAACAGTACTTAGTGATTATCCTAAAAAGCAAATAGAAGAATTTGAGCATATTTTGGATCATAAAGTTGGTAGAAGCACTAGAGAAAATGATTACATGGAGTATTTGGTAAAGTGGAAGAACAAACCAATTGAAGATAGTACATGGATTTCTCAATCTGAGTTGGATTCAGCTTGGGTTGTACCTAACATATGTTTTAGAGAATTATTTCTTTCCAACCCTGGCTGTCTGATGCAGGAGCATCTTGGGTTTATGTTAATCTTGGATCAACCAAAAATATTTGAGATTGTTTGGCTACTCGATATCTTGTTTTTTTTTCTTGGTAACTTCTTTTGGGTTCTCGATGAAGTGTTCCTATTGGTCATTGGTGAGCTCGGTTACTATTTTTTAATTTCCTTTACTGAGTTGGTTCGGTGTGTTTAGTGTTGCTTGATTTGCGAGTTCACTGACTGATGGAATTTAATTGTTTGATGCTAGTTGACATGTGCAGTTAATTTTGGTCATGATATTAATGTTGAGATCACTCACTAGGAATCATGTGGACCTAAATTTGGGCCATTTCTTTCTCTAATGTTGGATCTAAGGATCTTTAGAGCCAATCTATTTGGTGGCTTCTTGTATAAATCAGTAGAGATGTTCTAGGATTAGACACAGTCAGTTAAGAGGATTGACTCAAAAGTATTGGATCCTTGCATGTATGAGAACTATTATGTAATTGAATTTCATTGTACTGGCCATAACCATGAAGGCCTTACAACCCAACATGTATGAAGTTTGAATGAGTTAATAAAATATATCTTCATTCCTTCTCTCCCTCTTTGTGTTGTTGCTTCCGAGTTGTTAATCTCCAAGTTGGATTAGTCTTGGGAGTGCCTTAGGCCCTATCCTTATCATCTCCTATGTCGGTGTGCATAATCAGGGAAAAATGATGACACTAGTATGACATAATGTTGATTGGGCATTCCGTTGGTAGGTGACATGACATATAGGTTGCAGGTGACTACATAGTACACTTTGTAAGACTACATGCAGAGATGATATCATCCTTACATAGGCACATGGAATATCCTCCATGCTTACATATTGATGACAGCATCCATACGGAAGTAATATTCCCTATGCTTGCACAAGGATGATGTTATCCTTGTGCATGGTGTACTTAGCACATTTTTAAAAAATTTTACACAAACAATTGTAGAAATTTTTCCACATGCCCAAATATTTTTTTGTTGAGCACATCACAAGATAGATTGACATAATCAGTACAACCGTTGTAGGGATTCTAGTATGACCCAACCAAGGATGGGCCCAAAAAACACCAAAAAGTTTCTAGTAGTCAAAAAACAAAGTGTTATATATAAAAATTCATCTCTTGGATTTCCAAATTGTAACCATGATGTCCTTTTCACTCTGTGACAGTCTTCGTATATGTGTTATGCCCACAAACCTTATAAAATCAAGAGTAAACGAGAGAGGTTTTATAATTTTTCTTTGATACCATATTGGAAACAACCAAGATCCCTTACAAAATATAATACTCTCCACATCTAAGAAATATACCAAATGAGAAATATTATAAGTAGTCGTCACAAAATGTACAAAAGGAGCTTTGCATTTAAAGAAAACAAAGAAGAGTTGAGAAGGTGCGAGTGAAACTATAACTACCCCTCCAAGCATGAAACAAGTGTATGGATGAGACTTAGTTAAGTAGGCTAAAAGAAAAATACTTAGATAAAACCACTTTCCATGTTAACATACACAAGATTGAAACTAGCAAGTGTCCTAGAATTATTTATGTAGAATTGTATAATTCTATTAGTGCACCAAATGAAAATTCTTTGTTATTATTTTTTCCTTGAATATGCTAAGATAACATAGATGAAACATGTGGAATGAATAGCTTTAATACACATAGCACCAAATTTCACAAAATATGTACTAAATTGACTTAGAACTTAGAAAAATAAAGGGCAATCAATCATAATTAACATTCAAATTTTAAAAATGTGTAGGTCACATTTGTGACTATATAAATAATTTCTAGTTTAGGAAAACAATCAAATCCAAATAATCAAGATGCTCATTCACATATTACTTAGCCCCTTCAAGGTGGAACTTGGGATAGGTCTATTTAAGGATTATCTCAAATCTCTCATCCTCATTTTTCCTCTCTACAAGATTGTCATCATGGGTTTATTGGATTCTATAAATTTTCCTTAAGTTGGTTTTACATTTTCATCTACCCATAATGACTAACCATGTGCTGAAGAAAAAATGAGGTTGTAATTTTTAGTTGGGGGCAGCTTGTTTTGGGTGACTTGGATTTTGTTGATGAAGGGAGAAAACCATAAGACATGGGGCCCCATCCACCCCCTAGTAGTATAGCTCTAGCCCCTTAGTCACTTTTATCTTTATTTTTCTCAAGACTTTGCCTCATTTAGACTTCACAATGTAATTACTTCCACACTACATATTAGATAATATAGATACACATTCATCTAAAAATTAATAAAACATATTTCCACTTATATGAAAATTAAATAACTTTAATGATAATGTAAACATGTATTCATCCAAAAATAAATATGTTTTAATAATATCAAGCGAATTTTCTTAAATAAAAAAGTTAAACTAACAGTCGCATGCTTTTGTGCATGCAACAGTGAGCCAATAGGAGATTTGATTTTCACCTACCAAACTCTATGCCACATGAAGAACAAATTGTGATGAGGAAAGGACCAACAGTTTTATTTTGATTGTTGGAAACTTTACAATATATACTTTCATTTCATTTTTCATTTTCTTTTCATGTACATGACATTTTGTGTATTGCTGCCACTATAGAAAGTGGAGATTTGAGGAAGGACTCAAAATTTTAGCTTACATACATCATAGCTTTGTTCCATGATTTAACTTGGTGATTTTTCTTTTAATAATCATACTTCATGTATTCTTTCCGATTCCAAAATCTTTGGTGAAGATGCTGTTGGAAATATTCAGGAATTAACCAAGTTACTGAGAGGGGAGGGGTGAATCAGTAACTCCAAATTTTCTTCTAATTTTAACATGTGTTTTACTTTTAACCTTTGCATACAGAAAGCATGAAACTTAAAAGCATTCACAATAATGACACATAGATTTGGTTACCCAGAAACCTTCCAAAAGAAAGTAAAACTGGGGTGGGGATGAAACCCACAAAGCTTTAATACTGCAGAATAAAGTTGGCCAGTTAAGGCTTACAATTTGATCACTTCTGATGATCTGCCCTGTTAGGAGCAATAAGGATTGCTAAATCCACCTTGTTAAAGGATTTACAAACATACAGTGAAGTATGCACTCGGTAAAGAGATTTATACAAAGACTGTTAAGTCTACCCGGTTAAAGGATTTAGTACTGATTCACCTGTTAGAATGAAACAGTAGATCTCTGCTTTGCAACTGGATTGCTGATTGAGATTCTCTGATGTACTGATCACCTTGTGTGATGAATTTGTCTTTGCTGAACCTTATACTTCTGAAGCCTTCTGCAATTCGCTTATCTCTGCCTTTCTTTTTCTTTCACATATTCTACTTATTATCATCTTTCATCTTTTTACAATATAGTTTATATACAAGTCTCAAACAATTAATTACAATTACAATTATACAGTCGGCTTGACAAATAAACATAAGTGCTACTAAGTCGGCCCAAATATGGTTACCCGGTTCCTTCAAACTGACTCGGTGACTTTCTGATACTCGGTGTCCACTGCATTACTCGGCATCGTCATGCACTCGGTAGAAGTGAAGGCACGGTTCATACTGATCACTCGGTAGGTATTGAACTCGGTAAGCATTGGTGACTCGGTAGACAAGATGTTACTCGGTTTACACTGTCTGCTCGGTTTGCACTGTCTGCTCGGTTTGCACTGTCTGCTCGGTTTACACTGTCTGCTCGGTTTGCACTGTCTGCTCGGTTTACACTGTCTGCTCGGTTTGCACTGTCTGCTCGGTTTACATCCAGAATGCAAATAAGTGTTGTCACTAGTGGCAATACTGCTTAATGCCAACAATCTCCCCCTTTGGCATTAGTGACAAAAACACTTATTGGCCAAAATTTATATACACCGAATCATGCTGAGTTTTATTTTGATTTTTCAAAATTTGTCTTTGTTATAGGGCTTTATACATTGTCTCCCCCTTTCAATGTGTTAACTGTTTCTTATACAAATCTATACAGTATACATATCTCTCCTTCTATACATATCTCCCCCTTTTTGACGATAATGCCAAAGGTGCATATACAAGTTATTTACAGAGAGAATCCAAAATTTGATAAGAAATCAGAATGTACCTTCATTATTAGTGCCAGGGTTCTGTCCCAACTTTCTTGCAGAATCTTACATGTTTGTATGGCAATTTGGATTTCTGCAGAGAGTTCAATCATGTGATCTGCTATGGAGAACTGATTGTCATGAATCAATGTTCTGGAATGTTCAATGTGCTTATACATTGTATTCATGATGGGAAGGATCATGTGTTGGATGTCTAGCAGTGTGGACCGGATCCTTGAGTTTTCTTTCAATAGATTAGACTGCATATTGGATAGATGTGAAATTTTCATGTGATGAGCAGAGCTTGAACTTGGTTCAAGTTGCAGCTTCTGTATGCTAATCTTCATATCCTCATCTATTTTATTCATTTTATTTTTGACATCCTTTGTGAACTCGGCAAAATTGCATAGTCTGGCCAAAAGAGAGGTAGCATTCGAATAAATAGACTCTGTATTAGACAAAACTGAAGACAATTCTACTTGGTTAATAGCTATGTGCTGAGCAATGTGCTCAAGCACTTTATTGTTGAATCTCTTCTCGGCTCTTTCAACTAACTTTTCTGTCCCGGATGAGTCCTCATTGTATTTCTCAACTGCTTCCGCCAATTGTAACAAAACATGCTGGGAGGAGTCTACTTTAATGCCTAATGCATCAGACAAAATGTCCTTAGCATCCTTGATGATTTGATACTCTTTGTCTCTCTCCTCCTTAAGCTTCTTTTGTTTTGCTTTCCTTTGGAGGATCTCGCCTATATTCTGCATCTGGTCTGCTGAGAGATTTGCAAAATCTAAAGTAGGAATCTCTATCTCTTCATCTAGGTCCATATCCTCAACTATATTTTTACCCAAAAATTTTATACTCGGTAGAGCCTTAGGCTTATCTATACTTAATGCTCTTGTAGTAGTGATAGTAGATAAAATAGGGCTGGCTATTGACACTGGTATACTTTCTACTAGAGAACTTAAAATATTTACACTTGATGATTCAAAAGCTGGAAAACTTACTGGTACAGGAGACTGTAGCTCGGTAGAAGAAATGGTAGCTGCCTCTGATGTTGCTAGGGATGATTGGACAAATGTAGAAGTTGTCACAACCATGCTTGAAGGTGTCTCTGGGCTGGATGTAGAGACTTTCACTGGAGAGGTAGGAAGGGATGCAATGACTTCTGCTGCTATCCTTACAGTATCATCTACCTCGGTGTCTTCTTCTTGCTCATCACTATCATCTTCAATATCCTTTATTATTACAGTTTCAATGCTTGGTTGGTGAAGGTGGTAAATGTTCTTCCATGTGGCTTTTGCAACCTTCACAACCGATTCAATATTGTTGATCAAAATCAAACAAGTATTGAACTTCAGTGTCATCTTGTTTTCATTTTCTTTTAGTGCCTTCTTTACTTCATCATTGTTCAGGCTCGGCATCAACTATCTTAGGTTTTGATCAAATATGTCTATTACAGTTTGCCTTGCATTGCTCCATCTCATTCTTATCGGATTCAATAGAACTGTTGGAACCTGTGGGGTAATTTCTTCAGGAGAGTATTTCCACTGTCCCATCTTCTCAACAACAGCATCTTCTATTTCCTTCTGCTCTGCTTCCGATCTGGTTTCATATCTCAAGGATTTTATGTTACTTACTCCAGATCCTGATCCATCTCTGAAGAGTTTGAGCTTTTCTTGAAGGGTTAGAGGAGGCCTTTTGAATACTATGTCCTTATCTGCCTTTTCTGCCTTTCCTCTTGTATTTCTCCTTGTAAACACAGCAGTGGGAGGCACAGATGCCTTAGTGATAAAAACTTTTCCTTTCTTCTTTATAGGTTCTGGTTCCTCTGTTTTCTCATCCTTTTCCTCTTCTTTTTCACCAATTTCTTCTTTCTCCTCGGTTATCATTTGCATTTTAGCTATCCTTTTCTTTCCTTTGTTTACCGCCTGTGGAAGCTTTATGCTTAGTTCAATTCTCATCTTAGCTTCATCATATGTTCCAAAATATGGGGCTTTGGGATTGACAGGCTGATTTAGAAGTGCTTCAATAATGTTCTTGGTTTCATCAATATTTACCTCATAAGGAAGAGGTTTTGCATACACAGTTCTCGGTTTAACTGCTTGAATATACACATTATCACAATCTACCATAAAACAGATGTCATCTTTGTAATCTTCCACCAACTTCTGTGGAATCCGGAATCTGTCATTCATTTTCTCTTTGAAAGACTCAAAATAATTATCCATGATGCTTTCAAAGTTTTCACCCATTTATGGATTGTTTTTGGAAGTTTTGATGCTTTCCATGTTCTTGTTGAACTGTTTCAACAATAAGTCTGCTAGGTCAAATGTCAAGTTGTTTTTGACCACTTTGTATGCTAGGTCAACAGCTTCACATGAGACACTGTTCTGTCGACTAGAACTGTAAATCTTGTGTGCAATGATATGTGTACCAAACTTCAGTTCGGCGTCGGTAATGCTGCTAACCTTCATGCCTCTACCATCCCACTCAGCTAGGGTTTTCTTCTCTAGTTCCGTCCGACCTAGGGTTTTGGTAGTTTTCGCTTTGTTCAACATGGGAAGACCGGTAACTTGATGAATCATTTTCCTTGTGATCTCAATAGGTTGCTCAAGCCAAATCTTGCCATCGTGTACTCGGCTGAGAATGTACCTAACCCATTTATCTCGAAAGTTTCGAGGAAGATGTGCAATGTGGACTAAACCCTTATCTTCCAGATGTTTGTGCTCGGGTTTCAAAGTACCATCCACACATAGTTCCTCACGCACAATGTCCAGTTCTAGGTTTCCCATTTCTTGAATAGAACAGTTAAAATGATTACGGATATCGTTGATAAGCAGTACCTTGGGAGGAATCTGAGATTGAGCTCCGTTCGGATCTAGGGCGGCTGCAACTGCGGGCACGATCTTAAAATCTGGTGCTTTCCACTCCCCTTGGACTAACATATCTGATCCTTTCTTCGCTGAGGTGCTGGATGATGCCATGGTAGCTCACAGAAAATTCCTTATGCAAGAGTATTAAATCGCCGGGTTGCCCTTGAAGTTTTCTGCTCTCGAAGTGCTTAAAGATTCGCGGTGAAGAATGAGTTCGATTACTTGCTTTTTGTTTACAATTCTGTCATTAATGCTCATTTCAAATTAGGGTAGGAATTCTGACAGACTGTCACCCACTAAGAATTAATTGCTCGGAAAAGACTTCGCAGCTCGGTGAACTCAAAAATTCATAATGCTCCGATCTTGCTCGGTAAAGACAGGTACCGACCTTGCTCGGTGAAGACTATACCGACCTTGCTCGGTGAAGACTATACCGACCTCGCTCGGTGAAGACTATACCGACCTTGTTCGGTGAAGACTATACCGACCTCGCTGTGATCTCACTGCATCTTGCATGCTGATTTAGACTTTTCTTTTAATTTCGGTTCTGGAACTGCTTGAGATTGATCTATGAGAGTACAGTTCCAGTGCTTCCTTGGAAATTTAATTTGAGTCGATAGAGCCATCCATTCCATTACTTGGACTTGATTGCTCGGTAGCTTTAGGAATCCATTTTTGTCTTACCTGTTTCCTGACCTTAGTTGCTTCATTTTTCTTTCCTTCTTCAATTTCATTAGCATTCATGCAGTTTCTGGCTATGTGACCAAGTTTAGTGCATTTGAAACATCTTACCGTAGTGTCTCTTTTCCTTAGATGATGTTTTATGCAATTCATGCCAATGTGTCCATATTCTCCACAGTAATGACATCTACACCAGGTGTTGTAGTCCCATCCAAACATTGCTTTCACAATTTGTTCTGCTGGATTAAATGTCTTGGATCTGCACTCGGATGCCTTGTGACCTTGTTTGTTGCACTTGTGACAATTACCTCTGAATCTAGGTTTTTCCCTGCATTCATTTTCTTTATGACCAGGTTGATTGCAGCTATAACATTTTCCATTGAATTCTACTTTTTCATTGTTCCAACATTTATTTGAAGTATGTCCTATTTTACCACAATGATTACAAGTAGGTTTTTGATTTCTTTTAGTACCTTGCTTAGAGGATTCGCCTTCTTCTTTGTATCCAAGTCTTGCTTTTCCTTTTTGCCTATGAAGATTTCGTTCATACAGCTGATTCAAGTCTTCTTGACTTTTCAGCATTCCTTCATTGATTTGTTTTTCAGCGTTTAGGTCATCCATCAATCTTAGATTGATTTCCTTTTCAGATCTTAGTTCTTCTCTTGTGTTTTCTACTTCTGAACTTAGATTTAGAATTTCTTCATTTGTATGAGAGATCTGATCAATTAGGTTTTCTAGCTGAAGGGTTTTGTTTTGGACTTCAATGTTTCTTCCATCTAATTCATCTTTCAACTTGTTTTTCTGTTCCAAGATCTCACAGAATCTTGTAGAGTGTAGTTCTTGTTCTCTTTTCAATTTTCTCACTTCTTCCTGCAGAGACCCATTCTTTTCTAGGAGTTCTTTGATAGCATTGTTTGCTTCATCTGAGTTATTTGAGGGAAGAAGATCTTCAATCTTTTCTTCAATGTAATTCTGATCATTCATCTGATTTGCAAGTTCCTTCCTTCTTCTTAGGGATTGGGAAAGATGTTCTTTTGCTTCTTTGAGTTTAGCTATGGCCATTTCCAGATCTAGCTTTTCATTTTCAATCACCTTGTTCAGTTTGAATATCTCCATTGTCCTGGATCTTTGCTCAAGCTAGTTAAGCTTTGTCTTGAGAACCAATGAAGCTCTGATACCAATTGTTGGAAATATTCAGGAATTAACCAAGTTACTGAGAGGGGAGGGGTGAATCAGTAACTCCAAATTTTCTTCTAATTTTAACATGTGTTTTACTTTTAACCTTTGCATACAGAAAGCATGAAACTTAAAAGCATTCACAATAATGACACATAGATTTGGTTACCCAGAAACCTTCCAAAAGAAAGTAAAACTGGGGTGGGGATGAAACCCACAAAGCTTTAATACTGCAGAATAAAGTTGGCCAGTTAAGGCTTACAATTTGATCACTTCTGATGATCTGCCCTGTTAGGAGCAATAAGGATTGCTAAATCCACCTTGTTAAAGGATTTACAAACATACAGTGAAGTATGCACTCGGTAAAGAGATTTATACAAAGACTGTTAAGTCTACCCGGTTAAAGGATTTAGTACTGATTCACCTGTTAGAATGAAACAGTAGATCTCTGCTTTGCAACTGGATTGTTGATTGAGATTCTCTGATGTACTGATCACCTTGTGTGATGAATTTGTCTTTGCTGAACCTTATACTTCTAAAGCCTTCTGCAATTCGCTTATCTCTGCCTTTCTTTTTCTTTCACATATTCTACTTATTATCATCTTTCATCTTTTTACAATATAGTTTATATACAAGTCTCAAACAATTAATTACAATTACAATTATACAGTCGGCTTGACAAATAAACATAAGTGCTACTAAGTCGGCCCAAATATGGTTACCCGGTTCCTTCAAACTGACTCGGTGACTTTCTGATACTCGGCGTCCACTGCATTACTCGGCATCGTCATGCACTCGGTAGAAGTGAAGGCACGGTTCATACTGATCACTCGGTAGGTATTGAACTCGGTAAGCATTGGTGACTCGGTAGACAAGATGTTACTCGGTTTACACTGTCTGCTCGGTTTGCACTGTCTGCTCGGTTTGCACTATCTGCTCGGTTTGCACTGTCTGCTCGGTTTGCACTGTCTGCTCGGTTTGCACTGTCTGCTCGGTTTGCACTGTCTGCTCGGTTTACACTGTCTGCTCGGTTTGCACTGTCTGCTCGGTTTACACTGTCTACTCAGTTTGCACTGTCTGCTCGGTTTACATCCAGAATGCAAATAAGTGTTGTCACTAGTGGCAATACTGCTTAATGCCAACAGATGCACACCAAAAACAATGGGGTTGAGCTGCTCACTTTTGCCCCTGGCCTTGACAATTTCCACTTCAACTATTAACAAGATCAGTTTGAAATTCTTTTCTCTTCTAGCATTTCAAGGTAGGTGGGTTTAGTTATGACAAAACCTTTGACAAGTTTTTGTGTCTTGCTGAGAAAGTCATTTGTAAACGTCATTGTTGCACTTATGCTGAAAGTATTTTTAATTAGAAAAAGTGTGACTTCGAAAACTATTGATTTAGATTTGTGTAGAATCGAGCCTCTTCAATCATTTTTTCATCACTTTTATTTACTCACTTCCATGACTAAAATTTGATGGTCACAATTATATTACATAGTATAATTTTGAAGTTGAATAAAATATGTTAATATTTTCTTTTTAAGATAGTTTTTATTAATTTAGTAGTGTAAAGAATAACTAATTAATGTGTACTCAATTAATTTTAAATATTAAAAAGTTCTTGAAGGTTTAATAGTTTTTTATTTTTATGAAAAGTGTTTCATTTTAATTAATAAGCTAAAATCAAAATAAAGATAATATATCTATGATGTCATAATTATATTATGTAGTATAATTTTAAAGTTTAATAAAATATGTTAATATTATATTTTTAAGATGGTTTTTTATTAATTTAATAGTCTAATAAATAACTAATTAATCATGATCTTATGCAGATTCAGGTGTAAGCGGACAAGGTGGCCTTGGAGGTCGCCCATCTACAGGATTTGTTGCAGCACTGGGACAATGCCCCTTGTACTATTGCTAGGGTGCCTTTGGATTCTCTCTCGGCTAACCACACGCCACTCAAGGGCCATCATCACAGCAGGAGTTCCTTTTCCAGGCACTCCAGGACTTTGCGCCATTGGCGTCACTGCTCCGCCTCTCCTCCCCAGAGGGATGCAGGTGCCAGCTGGCCTCCCCTACTTATTTCTACTGCTGCTACTTCTGCTCGACCTTTGGCCAATGTTCCTGCATGGCCTCCTGCCACTTCTGACAAATTCCCGCACCTGGTGCTTGTTGTTTCTCCTAGGTGGGAGGAAGGAGAGTTGGAAAAAGAAGAAGAAAAAGATGATGGTTGGTCGATTCCTAACCGGACCGTAGGGCCCAATGTTTGGGGTAATCTTGATGATAGAGATCCTCCTCCCTCTTCTATTACTACCCTCACAGCTTGAGGGTTTCTCTTTTTATATGTTTTTTTGATGAATAGTTGTATGTTTCCGGCCTAGGTGTCATGTGACTTCGCGGGGTGACTCTTTCCCCCAGCCCCTTTTTTGTGAATATTGTATTTTAATATTTTTATTAATAGAAAAGACCTCTATTCATCAAAAAATTACTAATTAATGTGAACTCAATAAATTTTTTATATTAAAAAGTGTTTTTGTTATATAAAGTTATATTTAATTGAAGAAATGATATTTTTAAATATGAATAACTAAATAATGTATGTAATTTATTTTATTTTAAAGACAAAATATTTTCCTTTATAGAAAATTACTAAAGAGAACTATGCTAACTAAAATTTAAAATCAAACTAAAGATGTATTTTTTCAAAAGACATTTTCCTTTATAGAAAGTTACTAAAGATAATATCTATATGTATATATCAATGTTGTATTAATAATATATTTTTATTTTCTTTTATAGAAAATTACTAAAGATAATTATCCTAACTAAAATTTAAATTCAAATTAAAGATTTTTTTTTCAAAAGACAATTTCCTTCATAGAAAGTTACTAAAGATAACTACGAAAAATAACATTTAAAATTGAATGAATATTTTTTTTTTCAAAAGATCTAAAACTAAAGACAATATGCATATGTATATGTATATATAATATTATATTAATAATATATATTTTCTTTTCTTTAAAAGAAAAAATATTTTCATTTATAGAAAATTACTAAAGATAACTATCCTAACTAAAATTTAAAATCAAATTAAAAATATGTTTTTTTCATATGATTTTTTTTCCTATAGAAAGTTACTAAAAATAACTATTAAATATAACATTTAATTCTCATGGAGATAGACATTAAGAACAAACATTCCAAAAAATATCGTAGTAAGGACATGCAAATAAAACATGTTTTGGAATAGGAAAAGCCTCAAAGTCTACAAAGAGGAAGATTTTTCATACATGAGTAACATTCCAATATGACTTGCACAAAGGTATTGATAGCCTCCAAAATAAGCTCTCATTAAGGTCAAATATATCACTATAGATCAAATTTAGGGCCCTACCTCTAGTTAAACAAAAATATATTTGTATTGTGTTACATGTGCAACAACAAAGCTGATAACATCATGTCTTGTTCATGCACGTATGCCAACAGTATTTGCCCTGCTTGAACATTATCCACCACATAATCTTAAAAAATAATAAATATCAAATCTCAAGTTTATTTAGCTATATAAGTAGAATATGATCCATATAAGTGCAATGAAAGATAAATATTTGTAGATTAACCAATAAATTGGTAAGAAAAAAAAATCTATATCGTAGAACTTATTTTTTTAAAGATAACTTACGACATAAAGACTCCATCCAAAATATTAGGATGTGATAAGAGGAGAGCTTCAAGTTTTGTGGGGACAACATGCACACAATGCATTGTACTTGATTTATCGGAATGCATTGTACTTGATTAGCTCTTTCAAAAAATAAAAAATATACAAACTGTCATTGTCATGAAAGAAACATAGATCCCATGTACATAGCCATCTAATCTTATAAAAAACCATGCAGAGAAAATAGGCTTTGAAATAGGAAAAACCTCAAAGCTTATAGAAGTTTAAAAAATCAAATTGTTCATTGTGGATAGAAGTCCTTCAATTCAGCCAAGAGATCATGGATCGTTCAAAGAAGGCAAGATGGTAGAAATATTAAAGCTTGGAATTATTTTCCTAACATGTCCACGGAAAACAAAAAATTTTTATGTGATGAAGTGATTTACGTGTTGGGTAATATATGCTACAACATGAAAGACAACTAAGTTGAAAGAACCATAAACAAAAACCATATCACATACAAAATTGATCCAGAAGTTTAGAAATAGAAAAAATATTAAAAACCTACTTTCATTCTAAATATCAGATAAGATTAAATGTATTGATTGATATGCGGGGAATAAATTTAAAAAAATAGCAATATAAAGCCTGAGATATCTTATCCATATTCAATCCAAGTTACTAGAAAAAAAGAAGCTAGAAAGGTGACAATTTTTTGGACGGCTAAAATAAAATTCTAAATAATTAGTAAAAAATTAAAGCGTATATAACACATTCCTTAATAAAACCCTATTTAAACTAAAATTTAAAAAATACATAAAAAATCAAAATTACTAACTTATCAAACAAAACATTAAAAAAATTCCTAACAAAATATGATTTAGTCATTTGATATAGACTGAAATTCACAAAAAAAATATGACACTTTACTTTAAATTATTAATATAAATAAAAAAATTATTATAAATAATTTAATATTTTATTTTATAACATAAATATATATTATTTTATAATATTTTTGATAAAATATAAATTAATTTAGAATATTTTAAAGTGTAAGTGATCATTTTGTGTGTGTGTGTGTGTGTGTGTGTGTGTGTCTATATATATATATATATATATATAATCTTTTTAAGATTTTTTAGTAAATTTTTGAATATGTCACTAATTTATAATATTAGCATGTAATATAGATGTTTCTATATTGTTTATTAGAGATTTTTGCATATATTTAAAAATAAATTATTTATTAGATTTAATATGTATTAGTATTACTAATTAAATTAATAAAATATTTAAATTTATAAGGCCTCCTTGTGGAATTTTATAAGGCCAACCTGGACTGGATTTGTAAAGACTTTCTTGAGGTTTACTCTAAGGCTCTCGAATTTGGATCCTTAGGTGATTCCATCAATAGGGGCACTATTAAACTTATGCCCAAGGAGAGGGAAAAAGCTCTTATTAAGAATGGAGAACCATTACCCTTGTCAATGTTTCTTATAAAATTCTTGCCAAAATTTTAGCTCTTCACCTTGAGAAATTTTTTCCCAAATTCATCTGCTCCACTCAAACTGGGTTTATAAATGGCAGGTCCATTCTTGAGAACCTTATCACTAGCTAGGAGGCTATGGAATGGTCTAGGGCCTCTAGTCAGGACACTGCTATGTTCTTGCTTGACTTTGAAAAAGCCTATGACAGAGTTGAATAGGATTTTATTATCATGATGCTTGAGGCATTTGGCTTTCCTGTGGAATTTTGTAATTTTGTTAGAGAGTTTCTTAAAGATGCTTCAGCTCAAGTTGATATCAATGGCTCTCTTTATCCCTCATTCATGCTTGGGCGGTCTATTAGATAGGGTTTCCTTTTAGCCCCTGTCCTTTTTGTTATTATTTCTGATGCACTTTTCTATAAGTTAAGAGACAACTCTCTCCCCCCAAGGTTAATCGGGTGAACCTTCCTGATGGGTCTGATCTGATTAATATTTAATTTGTTGATGATACTGCTATTTTCCTTGAGCTCACTAAATAGAATCCTGAGGCTCTTCATAAAAAAACCAAATTTTTGGGAAGATCTCTGGTGCTCGTATCTCCCAATCTAAATCCATCTTTCTTGGGTGGAAGGAACACCCCCCGAATTGGCTTAATCAATATAGATTCCAATGGGGTGGCCTTAACAAGATTGTTAGATATCTTACCATACCATTCTCTGTTGCTCCCTCCCTTAAAGAAATGTGGATGTGGGTGAGGGATAAGGTTGACAAAAGGTTGAATAAATGGAATAACAAGTTTCTATCTTTGGCTAGCAGGGTTCAAGTTTTCCAGAAGATCCTTTCCTCCTATAATATTTATTATTCTTCTATTTGGATGTTTAGTAGTTATCAAATTCTTGAAATCCAGAAAGCTATTAGAAAATTCTTCTAATCTGATGTCAACAAAGTGATCTACCAAAGACTTGCAGAGAAGCAGACAGTGTTTGGACTAGCGCACATGGGATATTGCAGTTAGAGCTATGTGATGTTGAGGATATACACTTTGATATGTTATATGTTTATGGTTAAGAGTGCAAATATTAATTCATTTGTTCATGGAAGTTATGAGCATTTTGGTGGAAGCAGTATTCAGGCAGTGTTCCTGAGTAGCAATTTGTGGAAATCGGATGATATCTCCTAATCAGGATGGAATATGGTTTTGCATAGTTAAAGGGAATTTGAAGACACATTGTTAGTGACGTGGATGACAGCACAAACTTTGAGGTTGCATGAGTGAAGAATTATTGTAATTGAAAGCCGACAGTATTGTGTAATTTTGATGTAGTATGTGGAAACTTTTATTGTTGGCAATTTGGCTGAGTTGGTTACATAGATGTTTTCATTATGGAAACATATGATCTACATGAAGACCACATAGGTAAGAGAGCTAGTTTTTCAGAGCGCAATGTAAAATTGTCTAAGTATGAGACAATGTGTTTTTGCCAGTGAACCCAAAGACAGTTTTGATTGGTGATGTTGATTGGAGTAAGTTCAATGCTTGAACAAACATACATACTATGGTGACTATTGAAGACTCACCTCAGAGCGTAAGTTAGTACGACATGTACAGAAGAAGTTATGACATTTTTACTAAAGACAATGTTAAGCCGACAGGACAGAATATGAAGACATAATTGATAAAGAGTTAAGGGATTATTTTGTTTATCAAAATAATGACTTAACAATATAAAGGGATGACATCCTAGATGTTAACCCTTGGATAAAGATATTTTGTAATATGATAGCTGACTGGAAAGTTATTAATCTTAATAACTTGTATAAAGATATGTAAAGATGTAATTGAAAAGAGAAGTAATGAATATCTGTATAGCGATAGTGAAAGAGCAACGAAAAGATATTGATGCAAGAAATATAAGGTTATGTACCTTGACCTACTTTTTATAATTAGTGAATATTATATATTACTTGTTTGGGTAGTGGGCTCATCTGGTAATCACATTTTGTACTATCAACTCCTAACAAGGCATATAGTCCCTTTAATCAGGACTGAGACACTATATGCATGTAATAGACTCCTAACAGGGTCAACATCCTTAACAAGATACTTTTGATTAGTGGATCTTTGTGGGTACCATCCCCACCAAGGTTTCCTCGAGAATAAATAATGTGTTTTGAGTTCTTTTGTTTTATTGCTATGCATGTTGTTTACCATTCTATGTTATGCATGTGTTAAGATAATCTGTTATATCCAAAATTGGGAAAAAGTAAAAGGTTGTAGAATACTGATTCACCCCCCCCCCCCCCCCCCCCCCCCCTCTTAGTATTCCCTATTTCTAACAATTGGTATTAGAGCCTAGTTACTTGGAAAAGAATCATTCAAGGAAAGCCTAGCAGCTTGAGTAAGATCTCTATGGCTATGGATTAGCTACAAAAGAATCTTGAAGAAGCTCTTGAGCAGATTGATATGCTTACTGAAGAAAGAGATACTCTGAAAGGAAAATATGATGATGCAAAGAACCTCATTGAGAAACTAAAAAACAAGTTGGAAGATCTGAAATCTGAAAAGGAATCCAAAATTCACATTGAAGATTGTGATGACAACTTAGAAAAAGAAAATGAGATCCTTAAACATGAACTGAAGATAGTAAATCTAAAGCTAAGTCTGAAAGATGGAAATGGCAAGAATGAAGCAAATTTGAAATCTAAGAATGAAAATCTTAAGCTTGAAAATGAAGGGCTAAAATCTAAACTTGGTAAAGTAACATCTAAACTTGAGAAAGTCAATTTGCAGTATGTTGAACTTGAGAAATACAATACAATTGTGAAAGGATAACTGACTCAATCTAAGCAGCAACTTGAAAGACTATATTCATCTAGTGAGAAGATTGATGAAAAAATATCTTATCAAAAACCATTCTATGATAAAACTGGTCTTGGATTCAACACTTTTAAAGAAAATGAAGAAAGCAAGGAACAGATCTGAAAATATCTAAAAGCATAGATGAGAAGAAGTCTGATGAGATTAACAAATCTGAAGATACACCTAAGGAAGAAGAACCACCTAAGAAAGAGGAATCACCTAAAGGTATGCAAAGAGAATTCAAAGGTAGATGTTTTTCTTGTTATATTGTTGGTCATATGAAGAGAGATTGCAGAGGTAAGAAATTTAAACCTCTTAATGGTTATTGTTATAATTGTCATGGTTTTGGACATAGATCTATTGAATGCAAAAAACCTAAATTTGTTGAGAATAACAATGGTAGTAGAATGTTTTGAAACACTAACCATGCAAATAAGAAACCTATTGAAGATATGAACATAAGAAATGGAGTAGTATGTTATAGATGCAACAAGGTTGGACACATTGCTAGAAATTGCAGATCACAGATCAATCAGCCTGGACCAAGATATGTAACAAGATTGGACATACAACAAGATTTTGTAGAATGAACAATAGAGTTTTTCATACCAATCCTAACCCTAGAAGTCATGCAAGAAGAAATGAAGATGCAAGCAACAGTCAGAAAGGATGATGTAGTAATTCAGATGAAGTGAAGTTTGTTAAAAGCTCATATCAAGCAGACATATTTAGCACTAAAGGTAGTCAGAAAGGTGAAGTATTAAATGGTAAGAATGAATCTTTACCTGACCCATCTCAAAGTACTTAATTCATGAAAATTATAGTAAAATAGGAAATTAGATTAGTGTAGAAATTGATATATGACAAATTGAGTCTTGCACAGTTAATGCAAGGTATTATATGATGTTCTAATGCTATGGTTAAGATCGTAAAGAAAAATATTATGTTTTGTGAGATCGCAAGAAGTTTTAAGTTTTGCAGGTTAACAGAATCAACTTTTTGGAAAGAAGCAACAAAAGAATTGAATGCAATGTCAGATCTAAGTGAGATTGAAATGATAAAAGGTTATGAACAGTATTATTTGATCATCAAAGTGAATACAAGTGTTAAGGAGATCAAAGATTAGTGATTGGAAGAGTTTTGCAAGGATTTGGTGAAGAATTTTTGTGCCGAATCTATGCAAGCCCTAAATCACAGAATCGAGGTATTTTACTTGACAGATCTTTAAATCAGTTAAGGAATTAGAGGAAATTATGGATATTTCTTTGATTCACAATGTTACAGATAAGAATAGACCTAAGGTGAAAAGGGAACCAGTAGAACCCTTGGAAGATGATCCTAGGTTAGCTTTATCATTCGTACTAGACGGAGTTTTACATCTAGAGAATGTTAGAAGTTATTTAGGATGTAAACTAGAGACTATCAATGATAGTGATTTCACAAAGGAGTATCAAAAGATCTATAATCAGGACATGTCATTGAAAGTAGGGTTTGAGCATTTGAAAGATAATGAGATCATTAGGTATCCTTTACAATATGAATTTAACAATGAAGAATGTACTAAGATAATCCTAAGTAGAATTCACAATGGAAAATTTTGGTTAGATGACAGAGTGATAGATATCACAGCTGACTTAATTCATGAGGTAATTGGACTATCTAAAATTGGAGCCATTCCTTTGAATGAGAAAAACATGAGGAAAATAGTCATAGACAACACAAATGCATCCTACAATGGCAGATGAATAGTGATTAGCAAGATACAACAAGATGATGTCAGATACTTGTGTAAGATCCTAACAACTAAGTTTTGTGCTAAATCAAGAGAGGATGACATGGCAGCTGGAATGATACATGCATCTTATTTGATGTGTGTTGATAAAGTACAAGTTGACATGTGTGAGATTTTGAGAATTCAGTTGTTTGAGAATTTGGAAAAGATAAAGAAGACTAAGTATTCATAGTTTTGATTCTCATCTTTAATCACTTATATGTTTTTTTCATTTATTGAGAAGATCTCCTTACACCATTGGAAATGACTGGAATGATGGCCAAACTAAAATGGAAAAGATGAACCAAGTGTATAGGAGGTATGTTATTGATAAAGTAAATGAAAGTACAGTGTTGGTAATTAAAACATTTCAGAATTTGATGTCAAGAAGATCAAGGATCCCACAGTCTCTTGTGGAGAAGTATAAAAATGAGATATGTTTCATGGTTGATATTGACTTTATTTACACTGAAGCAGTAGAACCTAGAATAGAATTCATAGACCCTCTTGGCTATGAAATATCTGAGATCGAGACAGAAGAATATGTAAGTAGACTACTTAAGTGCAAGATGGATATTCATAGTAACAGGTTTGGAACCTTTGAGGGAACTTCAACTCTCCAAAGACCATTCTTGAAGAGAAACAGTCAAAGAAAAGAGTTGAGAGTACAATCAAGAAAATTCTAAAAGATATAGGGATGACTAAACATGAGTTCTTGGTAGCCAAGCAAAAAACATCAGAAGTTAGAGAAATTGGACAAAAAAAAGTTTTGTCTATGCCACCTTTATCGTCAATTGTAGTACAGCAAGGAGAAACACAAGTTAAGGTGAAAGTGGAAGAAACAGAGAAGGATCAAGAAACAAGAAAATCCACTAGATCAACCTCCTCCACTCCTAGCAAAAGAATAAAAGAGATTGCTACTGGACTGGGTAAGAGGCAGAAGACATTGGTGCCACCATTTCAAAGGGAAATTGCAGAAATCAAGGATGATGAAAACACTCCTATTAGGAATAAAACTTGGAAACCTAGAATTGAAAAGGTTAATGAACAAATTATTCAACATGGAGACTTTACAAAGATGAGCAAATATTATGATCTCTATGATTATGCAAAAAGACTGAATCTAGAAAATGCAGTGGTGAAGTATATGATTTTATCTAATAAGAAATTTGATACAATTCAGGGTAAGATACCTTATGACTTGTACAAGAAACTTGTAAATAGAAAGAAGAGAGCATCAGAGGAAGATATAACTATTAGAGAAAATCTTGTAAGAAAACTTTGTGTTGTGAGAGATGAAGAACACTTCAAACAGATCATGAAGGATCTAAACACCCATTTGAGAACCAAGAAGAGAACTATTCAGATTATGGGAGGTAAATATGAAGAAATTAACACAGAAACAGAGCAAGAAATCATTAAGGTTATGTCAGAGAATGCTAAAGAACCATCAGTTGCAGTAGAATCTAAAGATCAAGAAGAAGAAGCAGAACAAGAGGACATTCCTTCTCCACCAGCCATAAATATTGAGGACAAAGCCATGAATGTTGATGGAACAAAGATCACCTTGGATAGTGATGATAACTTATTCAAGAATCTTGAAAACATTGTTGACAATTCAGCTTTTGAAGAGCGGGATAGTACCAAAGGAGAAGAGAAGACAGAAACCAAAACTACAGAGAAATAAGTACCTATTCCCACTCAAGAAGAAATCAGTTTTACACCTGAGACTAGAAAGAAAACTTAGATTGGTTCTATGATTGATAATTTGGGAAAGGAAATAGATGATGATGATGATCAGATGGAATTGATCACATCTTTGAACAAGATCATCAAAAAGAACAAGAAAGTAAAGAGTCTTGAAGGATGACTGAAGGAGCTTACTGAGAAGTTACAAGGCATTATAACTACACAAATTGTAGAAGATGACCCTCTAGAAAGAGAAAAGAAAGTGATGAATACTTTTGATGATGAGTTTACAAATTTATTTGATATAGCAAAGATGAAAGCTCAAGAAGCTTATGAGGCCAAAACACTTCTGGACATTAGTTAGAATATCAGGAATGATATCAATAACCTTGATATCTACATAAAGGACTTGAAAAAGATTTTAGAAAGAGGAAAATCTTTGTACATTCAGTGTACAAAATTAGAGAACTTGGTAGCAGAGAAAGTTTAGAAGATGAAGATGAAGGAAGCAAAAATTCAGAATGAAACAAACCTTCTTTCAAGCCCCAATGTGAAGGTATTTGATATTGAGAAGAAAATTTGCAAGATTTATGATGAAATAAGAGTTTTGCAAGATGACAAGGACATGAAGTTGAAGAGATTCACTCTTTTAAGTGAGCAAATTTCTATAAACTTGAGCACTATTGAAGGGCAACTGGAAGAATGTATTTTAGCCAACACATCTTTTCTGAAGTTTAGTTATGAGAATCTCCAAGCATGTGAGATTTCATCTTATGGATTGTGCGCACTACTCAGTGTGGCAGATTCAATTAAGAAATCATGGGAGAAAGAGTTAGAGGCCATAAAGATTAACTTTACAGATTGTGTTGCAAGCCTACCGGCTTTGCAATATTGAATCAAGGTATAACTTTTTGTGAACACAGTTTTGTAACCCTCCTTACCTTTTTTTGTCATTGTTTTCAAAGGGGGAGAGATATATAGTAGAAAATTGATAAGGATACATACTCTTAGGGGGAGTATAGTATATAGAGAGGATTCATGAAGTCATAAGGACAGCATATACATATTTTTTATTATGACCACAATTTTGAAATTTTGAACCCTAAGACTTAGCCAATTTTCTCATATGTTTCCACTAATGACAAAGGGGGAGATTGTTGGAAATTTGGCTGAGTTGGTTACATAGATGTTGTCATTATGGAAACATATGATCTACATGAAGATCGCATAGGTCAGAGAGCTAGTTTGTCAGAGCGCAATGCAAAATTGTCTAAGTATGAGACAATGTGTTTTTGCTAGTGAACCCGAATACAATTTTGATTGGCGATGTTGATTGGAGTAAGTTTAGTGCTTACACACTTGAACATACACACTATGGTGACTATTGAAGACTCACCTCAGAGTTCAAGTAAGTATGACATGTACGGAAGAAGTTATTACGGGTTTACTAAAGACAGTGTTAAGCCGACAAGAAAAAATATGAAGACAAAATTGATAAAGAGTTAAGGGATTATTTTGTTTATCAAAATAATGACTTAACAATATAAAGGGATGACATCCTAGATGTTAACCCTTGGATAAAGATATTTTTTAATATGATAGCCTATTGGAAATTTATTAATCTTAATAACCTGTATAAAGATATGTAAAGATGTAGTTGAAAAGAGAAGTAATGAATATGTGTATAGCGATAGTGAAAGAGCAGCGAAGAGATATTGATGCAAGCAATATAAGGTTATGTACCTTGACCTACTTTTTGTAATTAGTGAATATTGTATATTACTTGTTTGGGAAGTGGGCTCATCTAGTAATCACATTTTGTACTACCAACTCCTAACAGGGTTGAGGCTTCTAACAAGGCCTGTAGTCCCTTAATCAGGACTGAGACACTATATGCATGTAATAGACTCCTAACAAGGTCAACATCCTCAACAAGATACTTTTGATTAGTGGATCTTTGTGGGTACCATCCCCACCAGGGTTTTCCCTTGGCTAGGGTTTCCTCAAGAACAAATAATGTGTTATGAGTTCTTTTGTTTTATTGCTATGCATGCTATTTAGCTTTCTATGTTATGTATGTGTTAAGATAATATGTTGTATCCATAATTGGGAAAAAGTAAAAGGTTGTAGAATATTGATTCACCCCCCCTCTCAATATTCCCTATTTCTAACAATAAAAAGATGCATGTTGTTAAGTGGGATTGGTGTCATGTTGATAAGAAGCTTGGTGGCCTTGGGCTTAAGGACCTCAAGACCCAGGGTATTTGGTGCATGGCACCCAAGGTAACATCCTTGATGTTCCACATGTTTTAGTTTTTTTTTTCTTTGTAATAAATTGGATGGATCCTAGAGATCATCCTTCTTTTGTTTGGATCCAATTTGTGTGGTCAAGGATCCCTAAGGCACACCTATAAGCCTTGAGATGCCTTAGTCCACTTGGATTATAGGGATTTAAGTAATAGGTG
Organism: Chamaecyparis obtusa; assembly: GCA_027943335.1. Lineage (NCBI taxonomy): Eukaryota > Viridiplantae > Streptophyta > Pinopsida > Cupressales > Cupressaceae > Chamaecyparis > Chamaecyparis obtusa. The sequence continues at coordinate 37,611 of BSBK01007140.1, read as the reverse complement.
AGATAGGTATTTTGAGTTTTTTATATGTTTTAGATATGATTTCAATGAGTTTCAATAATTTAGATCATGTTTTTTTAGGTCTATAGGATAAGGTCATGATTTAAGTCTTTTGGAGTGCAAGATTGCAAAACTTGCAAAAAAGTTGCAAAAGTTGTAAAACTTGCTCGAGCAACTTTTGAAAAGTTGCTCAAGAAGTTCAAAGTAAGTTGCAAATGGTCACAAATGCTCATGGACCGGTTGGAACTCATTTTTTAACTTATTTAAACATGCTAAAACCTCTCAAAGAGGTTAGCCATTGTAACTTGACATTTGGATGCAATTTGAATGAAAAATCATCAGTTTCTTGTGAAAAACCTACCTAGTACAGTCGTGTACTGAGTGATCTAAGGAAATAAATGATTTGATTTTAAAGCCTTGTGAATCTACATTCTAATGCAGTTGGATTTATTTCATTTGAGTTTGTGTTGTTAAAGTTATACTCTATTTTGTGGAAGTAGTCAGGAAAAGAGCCCAATTCAGGCCTGTCATACAAATGTAGGCCTAACTTGAAATTCCTTAGCCACTTGGGAAATAAAAGTTAGGAATTTATTATACATGATTCCTAAGGCCCAAGGCAAGATTTGGCAGTCTGAATGGTTTTTCACCAAGCCCTAGGCTGAATATCTTTATGTATTCTGCCAGTCAGTTGTGTGTAGGGGCGTGCAGTCGATTGATCTAATTGATGTGAGAAGTTTGAAGGTGGATTTGAAGTATTTGGAGATGATTTAAGGTTTATAGAACCCTACACTAGTTCTATGCACCCATCCTTAACCACTCATAGAGTAAATAAACCAAGCCTAAGCTGGCATATTAGGTCTGTGTACCTTGTGTGGGTTAAGTGTTGCAAGAGTAGATTCAGTTCTTGGGACTTTGGTGATATTTTAAAAATCCAAAAGGGTAATCAAATATTCCCTTTATTTGTCTAGGTTCATCTAGAGTAGGAGATTGTACACCAAAAACCAGTTGGAGAGACCTACTAGGATTTGTAGGTAAGTTTATGTTCGAAGCATTGTGGGTGTTTGGGAATCAAATTGGTAGTTTATTCTCTATCCATATTGACCAAATAAGGAGTTCCAACCTTTAAGTCAGATAAAGAACATCACTAGTGAAGTTTTCCATAATTTTCCTAAAATAGGGAAAGTGTCCCTAAGTCTTCAATTTGGTGAGGTTGGTGAAAGACCTTAGGGTGTTGAGACAAAGTTGGAGAAGTGTCTAGATATCCCTGCTTGGTTGATATACTTCATATCCCAAGAGTGGGATTAATTAGTTCCAAAATCAACAAGGAAGTGTTGTGTAGCAGATAGACCATTTCTTACTCTTCTTGGTGTGCTCTCTACAGCAAGTGGTATTAGAGCACTAGTACTATTCTTGGGAAGGCACTTGAACCATGGAGGAGCAGGGTGATGAAGAAATCCCCTCAAGAGTGACCAATTTTGAATTGGAAAAGATTGTGTGAGAGAAATCCGCTAGGAGTAGAAGGCTTGAAGCAGAATTGGAAAGGCTAAACTGCAACCAAGGGAGGAGTGTTGCTCAGGAGTCTGATGAAGAAGAAGAGGCTCCCATACTTGAAAGAGGAGAGGTACCTACTAAACAAAGACCCCTCCTAGAATCCGTAGAAAGGGTAGGAAGGAAAGACGAATGTGACATTCCCATGTTCCTTGGCAAGATGAATCCAGAGGATTGCTTGGGCTAGATTGAAGTAGTAGAAAACTACTTTGAATGTGAGGAAGTTTCTGAGAGCCAAAGGGTGAGATTAGATAAGTCTAAGATGAAGGGTCTAGCCCATAATTGGTGGAACTTCTTGCAAAATGAAAGAGTAGAAGGCAAGAATCCAATTAGCACATGGAAGAAGATGATGATGGAGATAAAGAAGAAATTTGTACCAAAGGACTATGAATTCACACTCCACAAAAAGCTGTAGAATCTGAAACAAAAAGACCTTGATGTGAGTAGCTACACTGAAGAATTTCATAGGATGACCCTAAAAGACAAAGTCCTTGAGAATGGAAAAAAATCTTGTAAGATATCTCAATGGACTTAAATATAGTAGACAAGATGAGTTGAGTTTGTTTAATCCTGAATCAGTGCCCAAGTGTTTCCAAATGGCACTTAGAATTGAGGAAAAACAAAGGAGGAAGGGAGAAAACAATAGAGGAGGAAGAGGCAATAACGTTAGAGGAAGGGGTAGATTCCAAGGAAGAGGTTCATCACCAAGACCTCAAGGGGAATCAAACCATCAAGAATCAGAAAGAGACCCCAATCCTAGAAGCAATTTTAGAGGTAGCAGAGGAAATGGTAGAGGAAGGTCCGGAGGGAGAAGTTCACATGTGTTCATAGGAAGATGTTTTACCTGCAATTAGATTGGTCACCAATCCTTTAGGTTTCCAGAAAAGGCAAGCACCAGAACAAGTGGCCAAGGAGGAAAAAGGAGAGTGCAACTTACTCAAGAAGAAGATTGTCAAAGTATGACATCATACTACACTACCTCTTCAAGGAATGCAACACCTGAACAAGGAGAGTGTATCATGTTCACCATGACCCTCTTGAGGATGCCTATCAACAAAGAGACACCACAAAGAAAGTCCCTCTTCAAGACTTCTTGTAAGGTAAATGGAAAGGAGTGTAAAGTCATTGTTGATTTTGGTTCCACTGAGAATTTAGTTTCTATAGAGATGATAGAAAATCTTGGGTTGAAAATATTACCACATCCAAACCCTTATAAGCTATCATGGTTAAGTAAAGACTAGTAGACCCTATAAGTTGATGAATAATGTTGGGTAGATTTTTAGATTGGGGAGTATAAAGACTAGGTTTTGTGTGAAGTTGTGGCCATGGATGCATGTCATCTCCTATTACGAAGACCTTGGCAATATGAAACCAATGCTCAACATGATGGAAGGAGAAATGTATACACCCTAGTCAAGAATGACATAATTTTTGACATGACACCTTTACTAGATGATAACAAAGATAGAGCTTTGACTAGTAGTGTAATGTTGGTGGGTGAAAAGGAGATTATGAAAGTTCTCAAGGAGAAAGAGACCTCTTTTTTTACCATCATTGTGAAGCCTAAAGAGGAGTCCCAAAAGAACCCAAAGGGTGAGGAACTAAGGAGCAGTGTTGGTCCTAGGGAGGTACAAGAGTTGTTGGATAAGTATAAGGGGATAGTTATAGACAATAGTACAAAGTCTTGGCCATCAAAGACGGAGATTAGCCATTGTATTGACCTCATCCATAGTGGTACATTACCTAATAAGGCTGCCTACAAGTTGACCCTTGAACAAAATGCAAAGGTAGCAAGATAGATCCAAGGATTGTTAGAGAAGGGCTTCATTAGAAAGAGTATTAGTCCTTGTGCAATTCCAGCGGTCCTAGCCCCCAATAAAGAAGGCACCTGGAGATTGTGCATAGACTATAGAGCCATCAACAAGATCACTATCCGGTATAGGTTCCCAATGCCAATAATAGAAGACTTGATGGGATGTTTGGGAGGGGCAAGGTGTTATTCTAAGATTGGTTTGAAAAGTGGCTACCACTAGATCTGAATCAGAGAGGGAGATGAGTGGAAGACAACTTTTAAGACCAATGAGGGCTTGTTTGAATGGGTTGTTATGCCTTTTTGTCTTTCCAATGCACCAAGTACATTCGTGAGGCTCATGAATGAAGTTCTCAAACCTTTCAATAATCATTTTGTTATTTTTTATTTAGATGAAATCTTAATTTTTAGTAAGAATGAACATGATCATCTAATTCATTTGGATATGGTGTTACAAAGGTTGCATGAAGAACAGTTGAGGATAAACTTGGAAAAGTGTGTGTGTTTTTGCAAGAAGAGCTTGTGTTTCTTGGCTTTGTCATCTCAAAAGGTGACTTGAAGATGGATCCCTCCAAGGTAGAAGCCATTTTGAATTGGCCAACTCCCAAATCTACTAGTGAGGTAAAGATTTTTCATGGACTTGCTAGTTTTTATAGGAAGTTCATTAAGAATTTTAGTGGGGTAAGTGAACCAATGATTGATACCATAAAGAGAGGTAGAAATGTCACTTTGTTTGGATTAATGATGCACACAAATCCTTTGAGTATTTGAAAACAAGGGTTGCACAACAACCTATACTAGTCCTTCTTGATTTCCATAAGATGTTTACCATATAATGTGATGTAAGAAATAGAGCCATTGGTGGTGTCTTGAGCCAATAAGGTTGGCCTATGGAATTATTTAGTGAGAAACTAAATGAGGCAAAGAAAAAATATTCTACCTATGATTTAGAGTTGTATGCTATGATTCAATCTTTGAGATAATGGAGACATTACCTATTACCACAAGATTTTTTTTTTATACTAACAATCATGCCTTGAGTTTCTAGATAGACAAGAGAAATTGAACCAGAGGCACTTGAAATGGATGGAATATCTCCAAGCTTTCACTTTCACCATCAAGCATAAGAAAGGAGTGGCTAAAAAGGTTGTTTATGCCCTCAGTAAGAGGAGTTTAACCATTCAATAAATTCAATTGGAGAGTGTGGGTATCTCTTCCTTGAAGGATATGTACTTAGTGGATGAAGACTTTAAAGAAGCATATCAGGTTTGTAAGGAGTTAGGGGACATGTATCACACTGAGTTTGTAGAATTTATCATTCAAGAAGGATTGATTTTTAAAGGTAGTCAGATTTGCATACTTATATGCTCAATGAGGGAGAATATTATTAAAGAAAAACACTTGTGTAGTTTATCAGGACACTTTAGGATAGGCAAGACTCTTGATATAGTTAAGAGATTCTATTTCTAGCCTAATATGTAGTCAGTTGTAAGGAGGTTTCTTGAGAGTTGTTTGATATGTCAGAAGCCCAAAGGATATACCTCCAATGTTGGATTGTATACACCACTCCCCATCCCTTCCAAACCTTTGGATTCTATCATCATGGATTTTATTTTAGGACTTCCAAGAACCAGGACTAGTTATGACAGTGTGTATGTAGTTGTTGACATATTTTTAAAAATGGGTCACTTTATCCCTTGCAAGACCATTCATTATTCTTCTCATATTGCAAGTTTATTTTTCAAGGAAGTTGTTAGACTTCATGGTTTTCCCTTGTCTATTATCTCAAACAAAGATCCAATATTTCTAGGACATTTTTGGAGGACACTTTGGAAGAAACTTTGCACAACTTTGTCATTGTCATTTGCTTACCATCCTCAATCAGATGGTCAAACGAAGGTAATCAATAGGTCTCTTGGGAATTTGCTAAGATGTCTCACATAAGAACATGGTGCTACATGGGATACTATATTGTCTCAAGTAGAATATACTTATAATGATTCAGTTAACAAGAGCACTGGTTTGAATCCTTTCCAAATTGTGTATGATAACCATCCTAGGGGTTTTTTGGATCTAAGAGATGTGAATGATCTAGCCAAGAGGAGTGCCTTAGCAGAAGATTTTGTTGAAGTAATGAAGGACATTCATGAACAGGTTCAAGCCAAGTTGAAGCATACCTCTCTTAACTAGAAACAACATGCAGACAAGAAGAGGAGAGACTTGCAGTTCAAGATCCAGGAGATATGGTGATGATTCATCTGAAAAAGGAAAGACTGCCTTAGGAGAAGTACACCAAGCTTATGATGAAGAAACTCGGTCCTTTCAAAATTCTAAAGAAGTGTGGAAATAATGCCTACAAGATTGAATTTCCTTCTCACATTGGATTATCCCCTATCTTCAATGTGGCTGACTTATATACATATAAAGGTCCTATTAATGATGTTTTTGTTACAGGGGAAGAAGATCTTCAATAAGGCATGGTGATGAAAGACTTACTCACACCATCGACTCTAGAGATTGAGTGCATCCTAGACAAGATGATAAGCAAGAAGATAAGGAGGACTACATTCTATGAATACTTGGTCAAGTGGAAACAAAAACCCATGGAAGATGCCACTTAGATGACACCTAAAGCCATTTAAACTAGAAGACCTTCCAACTCAAGAGACTTGAGTTCTTTTGTCTTGAGGAGTATGGTGCAGGGAACCCAGGGCAACATCCTTGATGTTCCACATGTTTTGGTTTTGTTTTTCTTTGTAATAAATTGGATGGATCCTAGAGATCATCCTTCTTTTGTTTGGATCCAATTTGTGTGGTCAAGGATCCCTAAGGCACACCTATAAGCCTTGGGATGCCTTAGTCCACTTGGATTATAGGGCTTTAAGTAATAGGTGGATAGGTATTTTGAGTGTTTTAGATGTTTTAGATATTAATTCAATGAGTTTCAATCATTTAGAGAATATTTGTTTAGGTCTATAGGCTAAGGTCATGATTTAAGTATTTTGCAATGCAAGATTTCAAAACTTGCAGAAAGGTTGCAAAAGTTGTAAAACTTGCTCAAGCAACTTTTGAAAAGTTGCTCAAGAAGATCAAAATAAGTTTCCAACAGTCACAAATATTCATGGACCGGTTGTACCTCATTTTTAAACTTATTTAAACATACAAAAACCTCTCCAAGAGGTTAGCCATTGTAACTTGACATTTGGATGCAATTTGAATGAAAAACCATCAATTTTTTTGTGAAAAGCCTACCTGGTACAGTCGTGTACGAAGAGATTTGAAGCAATAAATAACATGATTTTAAGTACTTTTGAATCTAAATTCTAATGCAGTTGGATTGATTTCATTTGAGTTTGTGTGGTTAAAGGTATACTCCATTTTGTGGAAGCAGATAGGAAAAGAGCCTAATTCAAGCATGTCATACAAATGGAGGCCTAACTTGCAATTTCACCAGTGGAATTCCTTAGCCACTTGGTAAATACAAGTTATTAATGTATTATACATGATTCCTCAGGCCCAAGGCAGGATCTAGCGGTCTAAAGAGTTTTTCTCCAAGCCCTAGGTTGAATATCTCTATGTATTTAGCCAGTCGATTATGTGTAGGAGTGTGCAGTCGATTGATCTGATTGATGTGATCAATTTGAAGGTGGATCTGAAGTATTTGGAGGTGATTGAAGGTTTCTAGAACCCTGCATTGGTTCTATGCACCCATCCTTAACCACTCATAGAGTAAACCAAGCCTAATCTGGCCAATTAGGTCTATGTACCTTGTGTGGGTTAAGTGTTGCAGGAGTAGAGTCAGTTCTTGGGACTTTGGAGATATTTGAAACATCCAAAAGGGTACTGAAATCTTCCCTTTTTTCATCTAGGTTCATCTGGAATAGTAGATTGCACACCGAAAACCAGTTGGAGAGACCTACTAGGATTTATAGGTGAGTTTGTGTTCGGAGCATTGTGGGTGTTTGTGAATCAAATTGGTAGTTGATTTTCTATCCATATTGACCAAATAAGGAGTTCCAACCTTTAATTTTGATAGAGATCATCACTGGTGAAGTTTTCCATAATTTACCTAAAATTGGGAAAGTGTCCCTAAGTCTTCAATTTGGTGAAGTTGGTGAAAGACCTTAGGGCATTGAGACAAAGTTGGAGAAGTGTCTAGACATCCCTACTTGGTTGATATAATTCATATCCCAAGGTTAGTGGGATTGGTTAGTTCCAAAATCAACAAGGAAGAGTTGTGTAGGAGATAGACCATTTCCTAGTCTTCTTAATGTGCTCTCTGCATCAGTATTTCCCTTGCCGCCAAGTGGATATTTCATGCCCTAGATGGGCAGGAGCCATGGAAGGTGCTAATTAGAAGAAATATTGAGCGTGGTGTCCCCAAATATGCTAAATCTTAGAAGTCCCTACCCTTTAGTGACTTGGTTGCTAGTGATTTTCCAGTTTTCATCCAAGGTTCTTATGTCTTTAAAACTATATGGAAAGCTTGGGAACATGTTATGAAACATCTGGTCAACACTAGTGTTTGTAGTAGTAATCTTGTTCATGGTGAAAGATGGATTTGGTGGAATCTTTCTCACTTGTCCAAAACCTTAGCCCTTATGTAGGGCTGCTCGACGAAATCTTGGGTCAAGAAAGGTATTTCCTACCTCATTAGCATTCTGTAACATGATGATCTTATCAGTAGGGAGACTCTTAGTTCTAATTTTAACCTTCCCCGCTCTCAAAAGAAAACTTATAATATGATAGCTAATGCATGTCAGGTTCTTTCCCTTCCTAAGGACTGCCCTGTTGATTCTCATAGGTTTCTTTCCTTTAAGTGAGTTGATGACACTCTTCTCTCTAAAATTAAGGCTTGTAATATCTATAGTGTCCTTACTTATAATGATTCAATTATCAAACATGTTAATACTTTATGGTATTCTAACTTGGATGTACTTTTGTGGCAGAAATCCTTCAACTGGCTTTGGAAGAGTCTAGTTGCTCCTAAGATTATGTGTTTTAAATGGATTTTGATGATGGACATACTTCCTATTAGAAGGGATCTTACTAATCTTGATTATTGTAGCATTTGTAGATTTCCTGATACTTGCAGACATATTTTCTTCGATTTTTCTATTGCTAAAGAGATCTGGTTAATGTTTGGTGTCCTCATTCCTAATCACAACAATATCATGGAAATTATCACTGGTTATATTCATGGGCTTAAGAAAGACTCCAATTTATTTTGGTTTATTCTCTCTTCTAATATTGTTTGGTATATTTGGAAGTTCAGAAATGAAGATAGATTTCAAGGTAACTCCAGAGTTCTTACTGAGTCTTTTCGTAGACTCACCTATTTTAAAATTTCTATACATGTTTCCATTAACATGAATGTTGAAATGAATAAGCTCTTACAGTTTCTAAAAGACGGACAAGCCACCATGTTCATTTATGAGATGAAGGATGACTATGAGTGGAGAAGAAACTTGGACAACCTCGCCACCTTTGAAGATGCCCTCACCAAGCTGAATAACGAGATCAAAGATAATAGAGAACCCCCCCTTGCCAGGATTGATATGCTTGCTCAGATCCAGGAGAGAAAGACTGCCATCTGGATGGAAGGCCCCCTCGACTGGACTACATGGGCTGATACCCATGAGGGAGTGCTTCATTGATCATCTGCTGCTCTGTTATTTTTTGAATTTTATTTTTTTTGCACTTCCCTCATGTATTTGGTGCTCTCTCGAATGTATAGTTCTTGGGTAGTCAAGGTTTGTTTATGGTCGAACTCTTATTTTTTTGTTCATTGCTCTCTAGATCAGTAACTCTTTTTTTTGATGTTGAGGCTTGGCCTCCATGGTTGTTGATATTCTGTAAAAATATGTTATTTCTCTATATCTAATATAAAAAAATATTTAAATTTATGAAAATAAATATAAATTATTTATAAATTAAAAATAATGATAATTAGTATTTTTCTTTAAAAATAAAAAGACATTAAAATGAGCAAATTGTATAAACTAGAAGTTACACGTTTTTGTACGTACAATGATGAGCTGATAGGAGTTTGATATATAGAACTTAGAAGGAATTCTAAAAATGATATATAACAATTCTTCGGTAATGAGGATTTCTTGCTAGTTATGTTTGTTCATATCTATGTCAAATTTCTTCACAACCACACCTACTATCATTAACTAATCAAACCATTAGTACTTCCAACTATTAAGTCACTATCACCCCTCCCTCCACCAACAACAAACTATAAAAATTAATGACAATAATCTCTCCTACTTTAGATTTCTATCTCTATTTGTTTCCTATTATCCCTTTCTCATTCCCCCCTTTATCATAATCTCAGATCTCCTACTTAGATTTATATCTCTATTTATTTCCTCTTATCGCTTTATCTCTTTCTATGCATATTTTGTCTACCTCAATTTTTCTCTCCTTATCGTTGTTCCTACTCTCTATCTCTTTCGATATTCCTCCTTATCCCTCTACACCACTCTATATTTATATTTCTCCCTCTCTAAATATTGAGTTATCTTCCTCCTTTTACTCTACATTCATCTCATTTTCTCACTCTCTTCCCATATATTTTTATTTCTCTCTTTCTCTTCGTATCTTTGCCTCTCCCTTATTCACTTTCACTCTCTCCTAATATTTTTTTATTTCTCTTTGTAATATTTTTATGTTATGATGATTTATTTCAAACATTAAAATGATATCAAATAATTGAATCAAATTTATAAATATATATTGAAAATAATATACAAAATCATAATTTTATTTACATTTTATGTATATTAAAGAATAAATTCTAGTTTCATGTACTTTTTTATAGTAATAAAGGGATGAGAAATATATTTTCTATTTTTTTTTATGAAGTGAAGTATTTGTCTCTTTATTTTTCTTTGTATCTTAGAAATAATATAAATTTCAATTTAACGTATAATATTAAAATAATATTAGAAATTGGAATCAAACTTAAAATAAATTTCAACTTATTGTATATTTTTAATTTTTTTCACATAGTCAAATTAGTAAGAAATATGTAAAAATCAAAGTAAATAGAAATAAAAATTTGATAAGCAGCTTTGAAATAATTTTAAGCCTATTTATTTACTGATTTGAAAAAAAACATTTCATTTAGAATGTTGTTATCACATACATACATGGATGCAAAGTAGTTTTAACTTTTAGAAATTAAGAAATTACATTCTACAACCACAATCATAAAATGTATTTGAAATAATAGATTGGAATGATTATACGAAGATAGAAAATGAGAAAATTCCTCTGAGCAACAGGAGACGTGTAGATTCTCTAAAGAAAGATTCTGTAAAGAAACTGTTCATCAAACTTTAAAAGTACAAATCTCAAAAAAATCTAAGATGAAGTGCTTACGTTGATCACCAACTATACCCGAACAAAGCTCTCACAAATAACTTATCAGCTAAAAAATAATCATATGACAGATAAGGGTGACTGTCAAATTTCAGGCTTCACAAATATGTAATCTAATTCGTAAATATTTAATTCAGAACTCTATATCCAAAAAAAATCGTTCATCTGCAGAAAACAAACACCGTCCCGTAAATTTAGCTTCTCTGAAAACAGTCCCTCAAAAAAGCAGGGATTTCCTACGTCATCCATCCTATCAAATAATGTCACTACTTGTCGCTTTCTCTGCTACGGATTCCCCCTTCCACAAAAACCAGAAAACAATACATCTTGCTTTCCTCACTCCCATTTCCATTTCCACGAGGAAGACGTGCCATCTACTAAGCGACAACCACACCCCGCAACTTGGACACTTCAAACTACCAACCCACTTTCCCCAAATCTTCCGCACAGATTTCTTCCACACCAACAAATTCACCCCAATTACTCTTATAAAACAACGATTTTTAGCTGGTTTTCCCCTACAGATCACAAATTTTTACCTTCATTATGGGGAGCACTCGGCCGGGTCACAGAACATCAAGATCTCTGAGCGGGATTCGAACCGCGTTCGCTGCGCTGGCAATGCCTCATCCTGCCACAGACTTCAACACTATGACGGATTATTCTCCAAGGCTACGATTCTGCAAGAGGGTAAGTTCAACCTCCATGTTTCCAAGCAGAGGTCCCGGGTTCGAATCGCAGGAGCCCACCTCGCCCCAGGTAACCTGTACTGGCCATATTAAAAAGAAACCGCACTCGGCGAAGGCGTCCAAACAAGAAGCAGCAGTAAAACCAGCAAAAGATTCGAGTAATTATAATAAGAAGATCTCCAAGCTGAAGAAATTGATGCTGGGAAGACACCGCAACTCTAAAAATGGTAAAGCGAGAGAAGATGATGAAGGAAAATGTAAGCCTTCTTTGGGAGCGAGTAAACGCTATACTTCGGGTTCTTATGACGCTAAATTTGGCGGCTTGGTTGTGGAGGATGGCCCAATCGTCGCTAATTTGGATGCAGTTCCGTAAGAGATAGGTGAGTATTATGACCAGAGGTGAGGTGAGAGATTTTGGCTGAGAAAATCGGCCTCCATGTGACCGTGGGAGGTAATGTTTAGCCTTGAATTCGGATGATTAACAGAAGTTAGGCCTGAAGAATGTATACTGTGGCCAAACAGTTTTGTAGCATTAATATTTTAAGGAAATCCAGGAGAAATGTGTATTGGAAATTCGAAATTTCGTATCTATTTTGTTTTATGTAAAAGCAAGATCTCCATGCCATGGCTTTGCTATTTCTTTAAACAGATGCTCAAAAGTTCAACAAGGTTTTTTTTTTGGGTTTCATGATAGTTTTAGTTACCGATCAGTTTTTTTTCCATGTCTACGAGATACAATTTGGACAGACATATTTTTTTGGCTGATTAATCAGATTTTATTGTGGATTAACAATATCAGATTTCTACAATTTATTATTAATACAAGTTAGTTTTTGGATTCGATTGTGTGTGTTTTTTTAGCGTCAACATTTCGGAACAATCTGTGATCCATTATCAGAATGAGAGAGTGCAGGAATGGAAAGAAAAAAATGATTTTTGCTTTCTGATAATAGATCACAAAGTGTGATTTGATGCTAAAAAAAACTCACACAATCGAATTCAGAAACTAACTTGTATTTATTGTGGATGTCAAACTGAATTTTTGAAGATAATTTAAGAGATAAAATTTGGAAATTAGATACATTTGGTTGTTGCTTGTGAAAATTTGAGCATAGATACTTCGAAGTTCTGATTCATTGTCTATGTTGAATTCAATTATTGAAGGCAATTTACAAGATGAAATTTGAACATATTTACTTTAGTGGCTACTTTTCATTTTTTATGATATTTGGTTATTTTAATTAAAAATATTAAAAATTTATATAATTAAATTTTAATTATTTTAATAAATATTCGGTTGACTTTTTAATGTGATTGATGATGTTGGTATAATACATCTTCAGACTCTAAATGAAACGCTTTTGATTCAGAACTATGACCTAGCGAGAGCTACAATTGGAGGACCTCATCTCCATTTAACAAAGCTGGAGCCATGATGAATACCACAACACCACCACTTAACCAATAAACTATATGATAAACTCCAAATAAATTTTAATTGTTAATTATTAAAATTTTAAACATATATTATTAAATTACAATTATATTTGTATAGATCGTTTTTGTTCTTAATATAAGACATTAATATAATGTGTATTACAACTTTTTCCATATCTTTCTACCATAATTTGTTAAGTTTTTAGAATTGAGCAAAGAGGTCATCTTTTAATGCCATGGACCAAAGTTTATTATTGAATTTTAAAATATACTATTGGAAACATAAAACACATTACACTTTTTAGAAAGATAATACCAAGGGCTAGATACGTGTAAAATTTTGTCTTAGAGAATTTCATTTGATCCCCAAAAAATTTGTCTTTTTAAGAATTTCATTTGATTCCCAAAAATAAGAGAAAAGGTTTTTTTTTTTCTTCTCCATGTGAATAGGAGAGGATGAGATTTTGTAGAAGTTTGATATAATCCTAAGAAAAGATCACTCAAGGGACTTAAGATAGAATGCTCTACGCTTGGATTATACCCCACATGCATTGTACTGTTATAGTACAATTTTAGGAAAAAATAAAGTTTGGCCAACTAGTGGGATAGACTATTGTGCTTTTACCGTATTTTAGAGAACATGTCTCATTCTTTTATAATTTTTATCACATAAATGATAAATGAAAAAAATTCTAGTGGAATGATGAGAGAGCTCAATTATTATGTTACTTCTACTATAGAACCAATGTCATCATTGCTTAAGTTCCCTACTAAATAGGTGATAGATAATAAAATTGGTTAAAAATAAAGTTTTTGAAAAATTAAATTTTGAGGGAATTTCACAGGAAAATCTTAGAATTGCAAGTAATAGAATAATTATGAAGGGTGTTTGAGAATATAGATTCTTTTTTTCTAGGTGTTTGCACTAGCAATGAAAGTGAATGGACGAAATTCTGAGGACTTAATGCTATCAAAGAAGCAAGAGATAAAAATTGATTGTGAAAGAAAATTCTTAGGTGGTCATCAAAAGGTTGATAAAATGTAAATCGAAATTGGCAATTAAAATCTATTGTAAATTATGTACATAGTATTAGAAAAAAAGTTCAATGGGATTCTCTTCAATCATTTCTTTCACAAATACAATAAAATAATTGATTTGTTATCCAATGTTCATGTAGATTTAAATCCTCTAATTTATCTTGTGGTCAATCATGCAAACAAGTAGATGAATTTCACACTAATTAAAAAATAGATTTTCTTCCTTGAAGTATTGTGAGATCACATATTATGGGTTCCTTTAGGTTTAGTTTCATTGAAATTAGCTATCTAATTTAATCATTCACTCACTTCTCTTGGTTATAATGATTTTGTGGCTTTAAGAATAGGACAAGGATGTTGTTGATGAGATAATGGAGGCATTTTGGCATATGCGTCACTTTTTTAAAACATTCAACTCTTTCTAAACTTCATGGAATTGCATCATGTAGTGTTTATTTGCGAGTCTTTAATATTTTCGTTGCAACCTTCATAATTTTCCATGGGCCTCATGGATATCTATTATAGTCTTTTTGGATCTCATTCTTTGTGATTTAAGATAAAAATGTTAGAAAAATGGTGTCTCAACTTTGCATTTACATATTAAGATTCTTATCAATAAGATGGAAGCTACCCCTTGTGATAAAGACAAGGAGCGTGCACTACTGAGGAGCAAGAGGCCACTCTCGACCTGGGTATAGGCATGCACACCAAGTCGAGCACAAGGAAAAGGGCCGCACTACTTCCCTAGAGGATCTCACCCAGATTAAGGAAGCGGATGAAAAAATTGACCATCTGGAGGTGCCAGCTGCCAATCTACTCGAGAAGATGGCTTGACTTGTTCCTTTTCTATTTTTTGTTTATGTTGTTCCTTGTATTGTTTCCTTTTTGTTGTCTTTTGTAGCTGGCCATGTTGGTGGCCTTTTCGGTTGGTTGCCTATTTTTTGATATGGAACTTATTGTAATATCTTAACTTGTTTTGGGTTTCAAGCACTCGTCAAAACCCATTTTAATAAGTTTTGGATATGGATTGGTCTAAACTTTTCTCTAAGGCTATAGATTTACTAAATAAGCATTCTCATTGCAAGATCATGTTTAGATTTGAGGATATTAAAGTTTCCATTTTTTAGAGTTCCGTTGAAAGTTTCAAAGGCAATTTTGAAGGCCTTAGAAGTGTGTTTTGGGCTAGAAAGTGGTTGTAACTAGCGTAATAGGTTATATATTGATAGAGCATTTCACAAGCTTTTTTATGCTTCAAACAATTTGTCTGTCAAATGCCCAATGGCCTCCAAAAGTCAAGTCTCTTCAAATGGGAAACATAAAAATGTGTTCAACACATAAATGAGTTGTAAAAGGCAATTACACATGTTTATGTGTGTCTTGACACATCAAAGTGCATCTTGAATTAAAGATAAGTTGGGTATCAATTTTTGGGTGGTTTTAGCTCATGGTTTTGTAATACTTTTTAATAATTTCTTGTATTATTTCTCCTATGCATTAAGTGTATGAGATGTGGGTTGTGTGTAAGAGTCTTATAGCTATTGAGTTACCTCTAGATCTTAGGGGGTGATACTAGACTCCGATATGCTTACTCTACAAATATTTTGTATTTAATTTTTAATTTTTTAATAACATATTGGGTGGATCATATGGTTGAGATTGAGGATGCATTTTGTGTATTAAAAGTTTCTATTTCACTGGTGGAGTCATTCTTCTACTATTGGTGTTGCCATGTAAGAGTTTTATCATTAACTTAGTATTCAACATGTACAAATAACAAACACATTGAATCTTGGGTGGAACATTAGTTGGAGAAGGCATCCAAACAAGAAGCGGCAGTAAAATCGACAAAAGATACAAGTAATTATAATAAGAAGCTCTCTAAACTGAAGAAATTGATGCTTGGAAGACACCACAATTCTAAAAATGGTAAAGTCGGAGAAGATGATGAAGGAAAATGTAAGCCTTCTTTGGGAAACACTACACTTTGGATTCTTATGACGCTAAATTTGGCGGCTTGTTTGTGGAGGATGCCCCAATTATTGCTAATTTGGAGGCAGTTCTGTAAGAGATAGGTGAGTATTATGACCAAAGGTGAGAGATTTTGGCTGATAAAATCGGCCTCCATGTGACTGTGGGAGGCAATGTTTCTTTTAATCTACAAGCCTTGAATTTAGATGATTAACATAAGTTAGGGCTGAAGAATGTATACTATGGCCAAACAGTTTTGTAGCATAAATATTTTAAGGAAATCCAGGAGAAATGTGTATTGGACATTCAAGGGCTCATTTCTATTTTGGTTTTGTAAAAGCAAGATCTCCATGCCAAGGCTTTGCTCTTCTCTTTTCCTCTTTTTTTCTAAAAAATTCATATTATATTAAATTATGAAAATCATAATTACAACTTAATCAAAAAATAGTGGGAGGAGAACTCACTCCCCACTAGGCCTTGAATTTGATGGTCATATTTGTCATTTTTCTACTTTTGAGCCATATATGACAATATGAAAATTTATTAGACCGTATGGATTGACATGCCAAATTTTTATAAAATTGTCAATATGACACTTAAATTTATTAATTAACTATCAATATATGTTATAGGCAATATAGTATATTAATTAATAATATAAATATATTGTATTTTATAATATATATGATATGCATATGTATCATAAATATATGCTATTTTATAATATAAATGTTTCTATTTTGTTTATCATATATTTTATTAATTTATAATATTTTTACAAGAGAATATACAAATTTTAGAAACTTGTTTTACCAATTTAAAATATCAGTATATGATATATAAATTTTTATAGTATTTATTATATATTTATAAAAAAATTAAAATCTTTTCTCAAAATAAAGCATATAAACTTATAAATTTTCTTAATTAATTTGATATTTTTTGCATATGTTGCTAATTTATAATTATTTTCTATTTTTATATTATTTTTTATCACAAATTAAAGCTTCTATATAATTTTTAAATTTTTTTTTGCATATATATTACTAATTTATACTTATTTTCTAATTTTCTAATATTTTTGTAATTTCATCTTTTTTTTTTTTTTATCAATAAAAGGCCGAAGCCCTAAAGAGTTTTTTTATTAATATACATAGTTGTTTTACAGTGTGACCCCGCTCGCTGCAGGCGCTGGTAGGAAAGGGCGGGGTTGAGAAAACCTCTAGCCTTGCCCGGGACCAAAGGTCCTATCCATATACAAAAATAATGCGGGCATACCCACGACTCGAACAAAGATGAGATTTATTAAATACATAGTTTCCGTAGGCATACCCACGGCTTGATACTTATCGAGATTTGTACATTCCTTCATGGGCATACCCATGTCCCGAGTTTCCTCGAGATATGATTTTTTAAAAATCAATATCTAAAAGTTATACATTGATTATTAAACAATGATTAAGTCAGTCATGTTGTTAAGACAAAATCTCTGATCTTCCTACTTTGTCGTGATTAGGACTTGAGCCTTGCTTGGTTAATCCTGCCTAAAAACTAGACAAACAAACCTCCACATCTAGGGATCAACTAATATCGAAAAAACACATTTTTTAAATCTAAATTCATAGGGCTGATGAATATTAATAAGAAAATTAAATAAAAGGATAAGGATTAATTACCTCTTGGAGTTGACTATAATCATTATGTATTGGTTATTCATTCTTATTAAGATCCAATAACCTATCAATGTTAGTAACTTATGCATTTTGCATTTTAAGTATTAACCTGCCTCTGTTCTAATTTCCATATTAGATTTGGATACCAACCTAGCTTTCAAGGAAACTAAAATTAATTACCTAGCCATCCATAATTTGTGAATATATGTACACGTCTATAATCATAAAAACATTTGAAATCATATATATAAATATGCCTAAGAGGGAAAGAGAAAACCCATGAAGACTTGGATATACATATCAATAAAATATAAGCCATGAACTCAAAATAAAAAATAAAAAATATGTATCTATATATATAAATTTTCATACATATATGAAAGGATCAAACACCAGTATTAATGCATTTTATACCTATTAGTCTTTATATGGGATCGAAAAAGGGAATATACATTGTTCATTAATTGTTATTTTGAGTCTGAAAACAACATTTATTTACCTTCTGATCACAGAGCTGCTCAAAAAATAGATGGAGTGAAGGAGCCTTGTATATTGTAAGAAGTAAGGACAAGACATGAGCTTCATTAAATAAGTTGCATAACCTATGATATATTTAGATATATATATATATATAAGTATACACAAGTGATATCTGTTGTGTGTGTGTATATATATATATATATATATATATATATATATATATATATATATATATATATATATATATATATATATATAATGTTGAGCATATATGCATCTACTATATATGAGTATAACCATGTATAGTGAATGAAAATGGATATACTAAGAGGAACTATTATGCTCTGAGTCAGAAAGCTACATAATGTCCTTAAATACTTGTTCAGAATAGTGTCCGAAAATGCTTGATCAGAATAGAATCCAAAAATGCTAATTGATTGAACCTTTAAGGCCCAACTAGAGATTGACCACTCTGGAAGCAATATAGAGGAGTAAGGTTTGTAGCTCTATATTTACTTACCAACTGTCTACGGCCTGAGTCAAAGTGTTATAAAAAGCTTGTTGGGAAAGAGATTCATTTTCTAGGCAAAATCATAAATGAAAGTAGTGAAAACCATTATACACTGATACCAGCTCATATTCCATAAAGACACTAAACAGGATAAGAGAAAGTATAGATTAATTATAGAGATCCTTTACAAAGTTCTCCCAGAGAGAGAAACTATCTGATAGAGTGAGACCAAAACAGAGCCTAGCTATTAGAATGCATACTAAATATCTATTTACCTTCCTATGTACAGAATTGAGAAAACTTCATCTATAATCTAGATACAAATTATTGACTATCTTGTATACAGATCACCATTTATTTACATTATGAAGTATCAGTTGTGTACATAGTCAGGTAACAAGCTTAGTTTCGAGTCTCTAGTCCTTCATTTTATCCACTGCAGAGCAGAGCCAAGTATGATTTACTTGTTTCATCACTATTATGTTTTCTTCAGATTCTTCCGAGTTCCTAGAGTGGCAGGTACATCTCTTCACGGCTAGAGCTATGATATGAAGATTTGAAGGTTCCAGGTCATTCAAGGAGGAGGGGATGATGAAGCCCTCAACCCTCCAATAGTCCAAAATCTCCCTTGATTCACACTTAATTTGAAGAACTTCTTTATAGAGAAAGTCCAGATTCCTTTCCATGCTTGGCCACTGAGCATCAAAAATCTCTTCGTTCTTAAAGACAATCGTTGGAATTCTTTGGTTAGAAGGAATACTGGCAAGGTCCGGGATGGTAATTCTCATTGTAATCTTCGGAAAAGGAGTGGTCAACAAGCTATCAATGGGGAATACCATATTATCCAGACCGACTAGAAAGTGCTTATCAAAGATTAATTTCGCTACCTAAATAATATCTTCCTTCTCTTTGCCAGCCAAATAAGATACTACAATAAACAATCCTATGATATCGCCATTGGTCCTAAATGTGAAGTCATTGTCGAAAACATTCTCACCTAGTGCTTTCTCTAGGGCCCTCCTGACCGAATTAGGGAGAGGAAGCAGGATTTGATTCCATCTCTCTGGGATAACAGGGCCCCTGAAAGCCAATGCTCTGAAACCGCCCATGCTAAACGTCTTCAATTTAGACTCCATGGAAGAATAAAGGCATTCGCAAGAGAGAAAGAGAGAAGGAGTAGCACTTACAAAGCTCATGGAAGGGGAAGGAAAGTCGGAGAACCATCTAGAAAATCACCTGCTAGAAGAAAATATCAGAGAGGGAGAACTGCCAAGATCACCATAATTTCATCTTATTAGCACATAAGTGTATCTTAAATTATTTAGTAGCAATTATATATAATAATGCATGTCTTAAAATAGTAATTACATCTTTTGCACATTAGAAAAAAAAATAACAATCAATATTCATCTTCAAACGTAAAATGAAAGGTATTAAAATGACCAAACCGTCATAAAAAATTCTTATGACAGGAAGGAGTGACTGTCAAATTCCAAGCCTACTCTCCACTAGTCACGTGGGCTTTGCTATTTTTTAAAAAAGATGCTCAAATGTTTTACAAAGATTTTTTGTTGGATAATGATGCAAGTGTGCAACTAGAAATAGAATTGGATAAAAGCACAATAAGGTATCACCCTTTTACAAAGGAAAAGGCTAACGACACCAAAACTATAAAACTTCAAGGGCATAAAAGTCACATTTCTATTGAGAATTTGAAGATCATGTAAATTGATGAAATGTGTGAAATAGGATGAATTTTATGCCTATAATTATTTTTTTAAAAATTGAATAAAAATTAATATGTTTTTAAAAAATTTTAGGTCTATTTTTCATTTCCTAAAAATACTACAAATCAGAGAATTTACTTCTCGCCAAATCATTATAAGTAAAACATTATTTTTTCCTCCAATTTCAAAATATGTTTTAGATGACATGTATAGCTAGTGCAGAAAAAAAGAAAGAAGTGTTTTCGATCTATAGTTTTCCCATTATAAGTATTCAAAGTTGAACTTACCTGGAATCAATAGTTTTTGTCTCCCACCACTTTTCCCCTATCAAAACTATACCAAAAACCAAATAAATTACATATTTTTGAAGAGGAGTCTCTTCTCTAGAGTTGTATATGATTGTAATTTTTTTTTGAATTGATTTAGCATTTTAAAATATTTTCCAAATCAATGACTTCTCAAAGCTTAATATACCTACACATAGTTTTTAGCGAATTTGTTCAACATTTTGTAGTTGAAATAATAATTTATATGTCCAGAATCATAGTTCTGAGATCTAGAATAGGGTACTTTTAGTTTTTTGACATTTTCTATTTTGAGTAGAGAACAAAACAACATAAGTGCAAACTTCTGGCTTTTTTGTGTTTTTGGAGGTTTGGCTGCCAACATGGCATGCCACCTAGGCAGACTCAGTTGAGTCAAACTCAACCGAGTCCTACTGGGTCAAGTACCCTTAGGGGTCAGCTCCCCACGAGCAATCGCGTGGGCCCACCCTTTCAAATATTAAGGTATATAAGTTATTTTTAAAAAATAAAATATAACAATTGCGAATTTTATCCTTATTTTAGAATATAACGGTTTTTTGAAGATAGGAGGCATTTTTTCGGGGAGGCTACAAAGGCATTTTGTTTCTAGAGGAGTGTAAAGACAAGTTTTTTAGTCAAGAAGGATTAGAGCAAAAAAAAAATTATTGCTTCTATTTGAGCAATGGGAAATAAAAGGACTAGAACAAGGAAATATGATCGTAAAAGGGATGACCAAATGAAAGGTCATACAAAACTTATCAAAGAGAAACTGGTCAATGTTGAATAAGAACCTATCGATGTTAAAGAAGGTGTAACTCAACTAGGGGAGGATATTGGTAGTAGTCGAGGTATACATATTTATCCTACAATGCAAAATTTGATGGAGATGAATGAGGAATCACTTATCAGTTAAATTGCACCAGAGCAATTGGTACCTGAAAGCACTATTAAATTGCATCTCAAAAATATGTGGAAGGAATATTTTGAGGATAAATCTTTGGTGGGAAAAGAACAATTATTTGCAAAGTTATTCAGGAAAAGAGAAATGACTCC
Source organism: Chamaecyparis obtusa (assembly GCA_027943335.1). NCBI lineage: Eukaryota > Viridiplantae > Streptophyta > Pinopsida > Cupressales > Cupressaceae > Chamaecyparis > Chamaecyparis obtusa. The sequence goes on along the minus strand of BSBK01007140.1, from coordinate 15,983 downwards.
AGTTTTGGAATTGTTGGGTATTGATAATAGGAAAATTGTAGGAGGTCAAGTAAAAGAAACAATAATTGAAAATTTACAAGATGCATTGAATGTTGTTAACAAGACAAATGTAGGATCTTATTCAAATGCTGCTAGAAGAGCATTGATGACTATGATTTCCAGTAAGAGATTGATACATAGAAATCAAGTTTGAGCAATTCCTGATTTACTTAAGGTATCTCGAAGAACCGTTTAGAGATATATATATTAGGAAGATAAATATGTTGGATATGGACATTGAAAAGAATTGGGTATAGATTTGTAGAGTTCCTCGAAAAGAGAGAATTTATGAAGATGTAAGAAGACGGGTCATTGAATTTTGGACCAACCACTCTCATGTTTCTTCCAATAGAAGGGACACTATACAAATGAAAGATGAAGAGACCGGTATGAAGATTTCACATCCAAAACATTTTTTTGATACTACACAAAGTGAATTGTTTGAATCATTCAAACAAGAATTTTCAAATGTGAAAATACGTTAGAGAATGTTTGAGATGTTGCGCCCTTGCTTCATACACATAAATAAGGTTCATGAAACATGTTGTTGTCAAAATCATGTTGAGTTTCACTTATACTTTCAATCATATAAAAAGATTATGGAAGGACTTATGTAGATATGGTTCCTGGAAGTACAATAGAATTTGTGAAGTCCATTTTATGTGATAAATTAGAAGACTTGGATGAATTCAATGTCTAGTGTATAAAAAATGAATGCAATGATTGTGGAGCTCATGTTGCGCAAACGATCCTCTAGTGGTTGTGCTATCTCATCGAGAGTGGGAAGATCAAATCGGATGTAAGGATCATAAAATGAACTAGAAGGATCAACACATGCACTCGTCTAGGATCTAAGCATGTACCTACCCACACGATTAGATGAAAAATCATCTACCAAAGTTGCAATGGTGGCAATGCTAGAAAAATTATCTACGCATGCATCCTTAGCTGCAACATGTCCAGCTCCAGTGTAGGTCTCCAAACCTTTTGGAAGAACCAAAAGGTTTTAACCCACTAATGCCCTCTTACTAGGAGGTTGTGGTAAATCGGGCCATCTACACTTATCCTGATATCTCCCCTGACCCTGACCAACATGTGGAGGTAAATCTGTGTAATCAACATTGTAACCAAAATGGAACTCTGTAAATAATTATTTGCAGAAATATAGGGGCACCTCATCCTTTTGGGGCCATATATGATGGGTCAAAAACCATCTTGGATATATAAAAGGGGCTCTAAGTCATTTGTACATTTTGTGACCATGTATGCTCTAACCACCCTCTTATCTATGTAATGGGTTCCAAACATTTGCTTAACCTGAGTCACAGAAACATCTGAATCAACTATCCTCCAACCCATAGTCCTTGTGATGGTGCTAGAGAGGCTATAGTAAAAAGAATCAATAGATGTATCATCATATGGATTGTATGATTCATCCTTTTGAATCATACTCATCAGCTCAGTGTGAATGGATGTCAATTTCTCCCTATTAGGGAGAATAGCACTGTTCTGCAACGTCCGCTCTAGCACAGTTAGAGTGGCGTGCATCCTAGAGATAGTCTCTTGTCTACGACTATCTATTAGCAAAATGGTCATCACTCCCCTTGAGATTTGTGACATGGCTTAGTTGCCTCCTATGTCTTCTATAAGTTTAGTGGTTGTATCAGGCATTAATAGGTCGATCTTTTGGTGCAACAACAACCACTACTTGTAACAAGTGGTATCAAAGCTTGGTCACAAGTTTGAATCCCCTCAGGTAGCACTGAGGGGGAGATTTTTGGTAAAATGGTCAACACTCCTCTTAGGATTCATGACATGGCTTAATCGCCTCTTGTGTCTTCTATAAGTCTAGTGGTTGTATCAGGCATTAATAGGTCGATCTTTTGGTGCAACGACAATCACTACTTGTAACACTATCTCTACTTTGTGGGGTACCGTGGTGGTCTGAGGATCCTCGTGATGCCTAACTATTATGAATTCTAGGCTCTAAACCACTAGAAGACATGACACAAATGTAATGTAGATAAAAACTAATCGCTGCAAGTGTGTACATACATGTACATACATTTAGTAGAATATATATATATACATGGGTTAAAAAAAATGTTTAAATAAATTAAAAACTATATATATATATATATATATATGTATATATATATATATATATACATATATATATATATATATATATATGTAGATATATATATATATTGTAGATATATATATATATATGTAGATATATATATATATGTATATATGTATATATATGTATATATGTATATATGTATATATGTATATATATATATACATATATATATATATATACATATATATATATATATATATACATATATATATATATATATACATATATATATATATATATATATATATATATATATATATATATATATATATATATATATATATATATATATATATATATATATATATATAATACACATGCACGCGTACATTTGAAAGTAATTTCAAATAAATTAAATTTTAACAAAATTTATCTATCTAACTTGAAATATACATACTTCAAATGAAAACATTTAACTTCAAACATGTTAATTCATGTATTTACAAATAAATATAAACATTTAAACATTTAAAACTTCTTCAACATGCAACACTTTTGAACTGGAATGTTCATAAATTAAACAAGTCAATTGCATATATCATGTGTACATCTCATTGAACCATACACATTAATATACATAACATGTGTCCATCTGAACAAAAAGATTCATCCTTTGCATCCCCATAAGCATAAATATATATATAAAGATAAACATGTGCACATCCCCATTGAATATATTCATGTGTCCATCTGAACAAAAAGATTCCATCCATTGCATTATACATCCATATTGCACAATTTACATGTTTTTAGGTTTGGGTTTACATATTGGTAAAATTATATATTTTTAGGTTTGGGTTTACGTTTAAGTTTTAAAATTTTGGGTAAATTAAATATTTTTAGGTCTAGGTTTACGTTTAAGTTTCAAACTTTTGGGTAAATTAAATATGTTTTTAACATCAATAATATAGCCTAAAAATATTTATTGCTTAAAAATGAAGAAAACAATAATATATTATAATGTTAAGTGAAAAAAATCATTGTTTACATATTTATATGGGAAAAAGTTAAAAAACACAAATTTTTTTTTTAAAAAAAATGGGGCCCCTACCTAGAATTCGATCGAGTTTTCTTTGAAGCCCCTTTCCTGCTCTCTTAGCCCCTCAATGTGCAAATGAGGAGCTTGGGTTTTTTTTTTAAATTTAAAATATCATATGGACTTGGCCCAATCTATTGGGCCATGTAGGTGCCATTCGGTGCTGCGTGGCGCCTATGTGTACTCAGTCATCTTAGACTTAGCCAAGTCTAACTGGGCTGAGTGAATTGAGTTAGCCTAAAAGGCGACTCTCAATTGTACTTTTACCCAAAATTAGTAATTCCAAATAAGCTATTGGGGCTTTTAGAGGAAGATTCTAAATTAATTTTAGTGAGTTCAGTATATTTTTATAGATGACAATTAGATGTTTTAGAAGTTTCTTTATTGGTCATGTACTAAATTGTTGTGTTTTTAGAGGGTGAAACATCTATAAAAGACTCCCTTCTTGTATTGTTTATGTAGATCAAAATGTAACCTCTATAGTGAGGTGAATGGCAATGTAATAGGTATATAATAAATAAAATATTTTGGTGTGTTCAAATTCATTTTTTGTGTTATGATTTTAAACCTACATTTTTGGGGGGGCTTTAGTTTCACGATACTTTTTGGTTATTGTTCAATTTTATTTTCCATGTCTACGAGATACAATTTGAACAAAGATACTTTTGTCATTGCTCAAATTTTATTGTGGATGTCAAACTATTTACGAGATAAAATTTGGAGATTAGATACATTTGGTTACTACTTGTGAAAATTTGGGCATAGATACTTTTGATTAGGATTCATTTTTTTTGTCTACATTGAATCCAATTATTGAAGGAAATTTACAAGATAACATTTGAACATAGATACTTTTGCTTACTTTTTAATTTTTATGATATTTGGTTATTTTAATTAAAAAAATATTTTTTCTATTAAGATAGTTTATAAAACTGTTACATCAACAAGAATCTAAAAAAAGTATCAAAGACTAATAACTAGAAGACCTTACCATGTCCTTAAGTACATTTACAAAATCATGCCCTATGGGTTATCTGATTTGGCCTTTACATAAAAGCATTGCATAATATTAACATGAATACATAGAATCAAACTATATGCTCAAAATAGGTCTAGCTAGTCCCAAGGACCAATAGCACTATTACTGTATTCTTCTTTATCAGTCTCATATGCCTCTATAGGGGGGCCCACTGTAATGGGGATGTTAGTTGCATCCTCCTAGCTAGTACTTGCATTCTCCCTTTGATCTTGGAAATTTTGGTTTTCCTTCCTGATATAAATGTTGTTGTCTTTAGTAAACTGCCTCAACTTAGCAAGCTCCTCCTAGCTCAACATTTCTGAATATGCATCAAAGTAATGACCGGACTGGATGTCTTCTTTATATAAGATCATAGCACCTTCTCAGACTAGGATCATAAACATTTCTTTGGGCACCTCCTCCATTGCAAATACATGTGACATTATGTGAAAATGTATGAGTTTAAGATTAAACTCAACAGGATCCCCTTTAACATTTTAAAAATCCTCCTCATTCGTTCTCTTCCAAAGAAGCCAAAGAACCTCCACAAAAAGAACAAACCAAAAATTATTAAGGTTGAAATAAAAAACATCAACTAAACCAACAAGAAAATCATGCTGAGAAGGGCACAGTGTGGTACCCCAGAAAACAAAGTACCCAAGAAAAAGAGACTAGACACTACAAGCAAATTCACAATCAAAGAAAAGATGCTCAAAATTTTCAGAGCAACCACAGATATTAAAATACATAGGTTCAATACCAAAATCACACAAAATAGAGCCCACAACAAGTTTTTAAAGCAATAAAAGCCAATGAAAGTAGGATTTTTTTGGTTATGTAGGAGAATGCCACATCCAATCAAAGATAAAGTGTCATTTAGAGTTTGACCACTTAAGGTTCCAATTGTGATTAATCATATTGATAATAGACAAATCCTCCTTAATAATGTTATATAACTATTTTTTGGAAGTATTCACCAAAGGAGTACCATCAGACCATTTCACCTGCAATAAAAATTGTTTACTGTCCAACATCTTTCCTAGAAAAAACTGACCTACGGCCTTAGAAATGAGAGTGTATGGTTTTTCATGAGTAGGTTGAAAATCAAATTTATGTCCAAGATCCTTCCATTAGTCTAAACAATTGTCAATCAAAATATATTTAATATAGGAAATCCCCTTCTTATTCCAAGTTATAACATAGCAACACTAAGTAAGAGCAAGAGGCTTATTGTGAAGAGAGACACCCCACCAAAGATATATATCTATAATTGAAAAGGAAGGAGGTCCATCAATTGTATTTTTGGCACAAAGAAACCCCCTCACTTGAGACCATGCTTTCCATAGAGATCTAGATACCTTAGAGCCAAAAACCTTCAATTCAACTTGCCCAAAAATGATATCATAAATAGAAATATTACTCCACTGCTTACCTTTTTTAATGACAGAACTGTAGATATTGTTCCTCACTAGGACTTTCCAAGGCTCATTGTCTTGAATTGCATTATAAATCCATTTAGAGGCCAAGGCTATACCATGAGTCTTTAGGTCTCTTATCCCAAGGCCCCCCATGTTCTTGGGCTGACAACACCAGTCCAAGCTAACACAATGTCATTTTCTTCCACCCATACCATCGGACCATTAAAAATCTCTCAATTGTTTTCAAGTTGATTAGTTTGATATTTAGCAAAAAGCCAAGTAGAAGAATAATAAATAGCATGGGAGGTCAAAACCTTTTGTATAACCTAAATTCTTCCACCCAGAGATAGCACATAATTCTACCACTTCACACATTTCCTTTCAATTTTAGAGTATATACACTCCTACATATCTTTAGTGGAGGGATCAATAGCAAATGGGATTCCTAGATACCCGGTGATAGTATTAGGGCCAATCCACCACCACCCTTTGTATGAGATCCAAAGGGGGGGGGGGTTGAGTCTGTCCAATCACAGTAGACTTATGGGGGGAAACCTTAGCACCAAAGGCCAAGCAAAAGAACTGTAGTCTTATCATAACATTAAAAAAAATTACCTTCAAACAACTCAAGAAATAGTGATGTATCATTTGCAAATTGAGCATTCAACAACTCCTCATTGTTTGGTAAAGTGATACCTTTAATAGGAGGTCCAAAATCTCCCACCCTTGAATATAGAAAAGAGCATCAACAACAATAACAAATAGATCAGAAGCAATTGGACAGTCTTGTGTTATGGATCTTTTAAGAGGAATAGGCTGGGATAAACCCCCATTGACATCAATAATTGTGGTGGAATCCCTGGATAGAATGGAGATCCATTTGCAAAAATATGAAGGGAATCCAAAGGCTTTTAACATGCCAACAAAAAATGGTCATTCAATCCTATCATATACTTTCTCAAAATCCAAAAGGATCTTGGTAGCATTCTACCCATCATGCTTGGCCCAGTTCATAGCTTCCCAGCTGGTTATTAAGTTCTATAAAATATATCTCCCTTTAATGAAACCAGTTTGTGTAGCTGAAATAATCTTCTTTAGAATATTAGCAATTCTTCTAAAAAACAACTTTGCAATTATTTTGTAGGAGAGATTTAGAAGAGTAATAGGCCTCCAATTTTTTAACTGAGACCTAGCACCATTTTTAGGGATCAATTTAATAACTCCTTTGTTAATATTTTCCCCTAGTGCTCCTTTTTCAAAAGCATCTTCATAAAAGGAAAGGAGCTCAAGACTAATCCATTCATAATTCTCTTTGTAGAACTCAATTGGAAGACCATCTAACCCTGGAGATTTCCCATTAGTCATAGATCTGATAGCATCTTCAATTTCTTTAAGTTCAATGCCTTGGTCTAACATTTTTGCATCCTCTCTAAAAACCATTCTGGGAATTAGTTTAAGACATTTCTCTAAGGCTCTTTGGTTGTTTGCATCATGTTTAGAGGAGAACAGCTCTTTTAAAAAGTTATAGAAATAATCCCTAATCTCCCCATCATCCTTCATAACAAAATTATTGATTTGAATCTCTTCTATCAGTTTTCTCTTCTGCTTGGCTCTAATAATATTGAAGAAGTATTTCGTGCCTCTGTCACCTTCATGAATCTAGTTCATCTTTGCCTTGAGTTTTTGGCCTTGTATCTCATAATTTTGAATTCTCCTCTATTCCCCCTTAGTATGAATTAGAGCCTTTTCTAGATGTTCATCACCCCAACACTTTGGATCTTTCTTTCAGTTTCATTTAATTTCCTCTATAAATCAGCTTCTTCAGAGTATCTATGAATAGCTTTTTTCTTACATGTGAGTTGAGAAACATTTCGCTTGGCCTCAATTAAGTCATTCCATTGCTCACTTGGGGATTTACCAGAGTTGCAAAATTTTTAGAGGGTAGTGACCATTTTAATGGCCTCAAGGGAGTCTTGATCTTTTAGGAGAAATGCATTGAGCTTAAAAAAATGATGCCTTCTAGGATAGTGATTTGGAGTGGAGAAATCCCCAAGAAGAATACAACAAAATATGGGGGAGTGATCTGACATACTGAATAGTTGGACTTTAATAGGGGGTTGACTAGGGTTTTGGACAAAAGAGAAAAAAGATGCCTTTGTGTAAACTCTTTCAAGCCTGCAATATACCCTATGATTACCAAATTGATTATTACACCATGTATGCCAAATGTTTCCACCTTTCCTGCTAGCCATAGGGTCATTCAATTTGATTTTCTTTTTAAATTTAGACCAAAAATAAAGTTCATTACCCTTCTAGATATTCTTGTTACCACCAATTTATCATCATTGTGCTCAGTCATATTAAAATCACCTACAAAAACCCAGTGAGCATCAGGGAGAGAATTGGTAAGCCAATCCCAAAAAGTAGATCTTTCTTGGTAGTCATTTGCAACATAGATATTACAAACCCCAATAATATTATCTTTCACTTTGGAGGCAATCCATTGTGCTCTGTGAAAGGGGGAGGATCCCTCTGCCAGAATTTTATCAGACCACTAGGGCCTTACCAAGATGGATACACCCCCCTTACCTTTATCATGATTGGTAAAGAAGCAAGTTTCTTTATCCCAACGAAACTTCAAGGTATTAAAAGCATGATACCCAATCACTTTAATTTCCTAAAGGAAGATAATAACCTTGACAACACGATTGTTACACCACTTTCTCACCATATACTTCCTATCAGGCATTTCAAGGCCATGTACATTCCAACTATGAAGATTCATCATCATGGTTAATTATTTGGCCCGGGGGGGGGTTGATTCTTGCATAATCTGTTAAAGAGCTCATGTAAATCTAAGAAATTCTACCTATTACCTTCACCTATATTATTCAAGATATTGTGTCTTTCTATCATTTTTATTTTCTTTTTAACATTCTTATTATAGACCTTAGTGAATCCTTCACTATCAATAATCATGAGTTCCCCAACATTTCTATATTGGGTAAGTTGTAGATTATTTTTTGACTCAATATTAAGGTTTATAGTATCATTTTAGGGGGGTTCTCTATTCCAAAGATGCAATCTTATGTCTCCTAAACTCTTCATCCTTTTTATTAATGGTTTCAAGCGCGATTTGTTGCATATTTTTCCTAGTAGAGGTGTCATTATCCATATTTAATTGGGGAATAATGCTCTGGTTGGAAATTGTTAAGCATTACCTGGAGGGAACTGTCATTTTTTCTCGCTGGCAAGACCTCAAAATATTCCTCAAAGAGGGGATTAGCGAATGTCACAAACTTGTCATTTTACAAGCCATCCAACTTATCTTTAACCAGACAAACATTATCACTTTTTGACTTTCTTCATTGTCAACCAAGATAACGAGAGAAGTATTATTAGGGATAGCATCATTCTTTGTATTAGGTTTTTTTTTTATAGTAGTAGAAGGGTCAACATTAAAGGCCATCTAATACTTTTGAGTGACGGGAAGTCGTGCCTAGTATGTCCATTAATTTTATGGAAACAAGCCCCTAAATTCTGAAGTTGGCTAAATTCCTAGGCATAGACATTGCCTACAATTTCTAAAGAAATAACATCCAAAATATCAATTTCAGGCTCGAGGGAAATTAATTCTCTTGCATTTAGATGGGCTAAAGTAACCCTTGACTCTTCAATTTGCATGAGAAATCCCAAGGGCTTAAGCATTTGTGGGATAAATGACCTGAATTCTGGCTGTACATTGTGCAGCTCAACCCAGTTAGGAGAGGAGCAAGCCATTACTTGTTCCACATTTCCATTCGGCGACCAGGGAAAGGCCCTAAACAAGGCTTGATCAACATTATAAAAGGATTTTTTTAAAACACGTTCCTGCATATTGTGATTCTTAAGAAAAACAACAAAGAGACCTCTCTGAATCATTCTACTGAAATTAATAACAATATCATATTTTTTTCCCCAAACATTATTGAACCAATCATCAAGAAACTTATTGGCTGGTAAGAATTTATTATCCATACAAATAAAAAATACTGCAATATTTTTCAACTGAGATTGTTCATTCTTAATAGCCCTCACCATATCTTCGTTTGGAGAAAGAGAAAGGGTTTTTTTTCAAACTATTAGAAGGGGTCCTACCCTTGACTCCATCTCTGGGGTCTGCAACTTTGAGGAATCCACCGAATCCCACTCCACGTCCATTGGCTCTGGCTCCTAGTTGTTCGCTTGGTCCCACACTCATTACTCTTCTAAATTCTCTTTTAAAGCAAGTGGAGGGGGGACACTCTGCACAAGATATATCTGCCACCATAGACTTATAAGATGGCTTAACAATTTTTTCTTGATTTGGAAACTCTTTTGATCCATTATGTTCCTTGTTAATAGATTTTTGCACAACATTATGTCTAATGTCATTTCCAACATTTATTTTTGTCATTCAAGAGGAGTACACACCCAATGCCTTGGCAACCAAACCCTAGAGGCACAATAAAAATGATTGATAGGCCACACAAGCGAAAACACACACAACATAAAGGGATCAACAACAAAACGCATGAAGTGAAAGAAAAAATGAAATAAGGCTAGAACAAAATAAATTAAAGAACATGAAAAGAAAATAAGGACACCATGTGGCCTTGCATTCACAAACACAAACCCCAAGAGGAGCCCAACATCTCCAATAGGGAGTCCCACTTGCAGAGCACCTTCAATTTCCTGTTAGTCACTCCTAATTAAAAAAAATATAAATTTATATATTAAATTTTAATTATTTTTATTAAATATCTGGTAAACTTTTTAACGTGACCAATGATATTGGTACAATACATTTTTTGGATCCATGTGAAATGCTTTTGATCTGGAGCTATAAACCGGTTAGAGCTGCAATCGAAAGACATCATCCCCATTTAACAAAGGTGAGGCTCAAACATGTAAGCACATTGGATTAGCAAAGGCACAAGTGCACAATCACAATAGCCTAGCAGAGATTTGAACCATAGTAGACACAAAAAGACCACTGCTTAACTAACACACTAAGTGGTGAACTTGAGTTAATTTTAATTATTAATAATAAAAATTTTAAACATATATTTATTAAAGTACAATTTGTTTGTACAAATCAATTTTTTTGGTTAAAATAAGACATTGATATAATGTGTATTACAATTTTTTCATGTCTTTCTACCATAATTTGTCAATGCTATGCAATTTTTGAGGTTTGATTGTGTACAAATTTTTATCATCAACATTTTGGATCACACTCCATGATCCATCATCAGGATGCAAAAAGAGCATAAGGAGAAGAAAAGATCCATCATCTTTTCTTCTCCTTATTCTCTTTTTCACATCCTAATGATGGATCACAAAGTGTGATCCGAAATGTTGATGATAAAAAAATTGTACACAAACGAACCTAGAAAATTGCAAACCATTGACACAGATTGTGGAAATCTAATAGCATTGATAATTTGTTAATTTTATTGGAGTTTTTTTCTATTAATATAGTATATCAAATGGAATACATCAAAGTATATGATCAAATTATATCTTCAAAAAAACTAGAAAACTATAATCAGAAAGTATAAGTGCTTATCATACCAACAGTCCTATATCGTTGATTCCAAAATAAATAAATTTCATCAAACACCATGTGTTATGTGTGTTCCTATTCTTTCTTCTTTCCATGTATCTGATCCTTGTATATGATCTTTTCATTGAATATTACATCTCTACTTCTAATGATTTTGTGATTCTCAAAAGCCCACAAACGATAACTAAAATCATTAACTCCATATCCAATGAAAGCACACTTCTTGGATTTTTTCCTCAAGCTTTGACCGATATTGTATATCAATATGCACAAATGCTTCACAACCAAAAGTTTTCATTAATGAGTAGTTTACCATTTTTCCTATGTTGGAAAAATGGTGTGTGTTGTACACCTTGCATAATAATCGATATTATTGTAATATTTTATTTATTATATAAATGTTGCACCTAGGAGCACCTAGATGGATGTGCAACACGTAGAGATGCCCATGGAATATTCATGTGACCATTTGATGAGTTGTATTGTGACATTCTAATATTATTTGATGTAACTATTTAACATTGGGGAAATGATTAAATAAAGCGCCCAATATTGAATGCGGGTCAATGGAGTAGGTAGTGCATGTTTTTAACACATGGTTTATGTAATATCACTTGGTGGTTTTGTGGGAGCTTGTTTAATATAAAGAAATCACAAGGTTAGTTTTTGAGGTTAGCCAGATTAGCATTTGTGGAGGTTGGAAGCATGACATGGGATGTGTGCATTCATGCTTGTTAAAATGCTTATTTATGGCTAGGGCTTGAAAGGTTTTCATGGTGTATTGTAATATATGCATTGTTAAATAATACATTGATGATGGATTCTTTTGGAGGTTGGGTTTTTCCCTCATGAAGGTTTGGGAGATATCTTGTGTCATACTTTTGTAGGTATGTTGTCTATTCTCTTGCATGCATATTCTGAGTACTTATTTGTTCATTCTACGTTATGGGTTATGCGGAAATTGTAATAAACTTGGTTTCAAGTTTCCTTACAGCCTATCCATGCCTCCTTTGGGATACCACCATCTAAGGAACTTGAAGGTCATCTATATTTTAAGTAAACAACAATATCTATAGCATCTACCCAAAATTGTAAGGTCAATCATGTATACAATCTCATACTCCTTGCACGCTCCAAGATTGTTATGTTCATCCTTTCAGACACAACATTTTATTATAGGGTTTTAGAAATGTCTTTTGTCTATGAATCCCATAGTATGAAAAATAACCATTAAACTATCTTCTACAGTATTCACCTCCATTATCTAATCTGAGACATTTCAACTTGTTTCCTATCTCATTCTCAACCAAAGATATATATTTCTTAAAGATTTAAAATACATTAGATTTTCTAGGAATAAAATAAACCCAAGTTTTCCTAGTTGCATCATCAATAAAAGTACATAATAATAAGAGCCACCAAGAGATGACACTTGAGTTGGTCTCCATACACCTAAGTGTACAAGCTCTAACTTTTTATTCTTATTTTACTTCTGAACTCATAGAAATCTAAATCACTTTTTTTCCCATAAACACGGTTTTCACAAAAGTCTAAATCAACTTGTTTCAAACCTAGAAATACATTATTTGAATGGAGAAGTTCCATCCCCTTCTCACTCGTGTGCCCAAGTCAATTGTATCAGAGTTGTATAGATGTTCCTATGGAAGATAGGTAAATAGAATAATCAATATTACTAGTACAAGGAGCCTTTAGTAAGCTTCCACAAATTGTTTTTGATTATGACTATGGAACCTTCACTTCCCATTTGTCTTGGTGATATTAAATTTCTTCTCAAATTGAGAATATGTATCACCTCTTTCAAAAACCATTGATTTCCATTTGGTATTATTTGTGTTTCCCATTCCAAGAATTTTACATGGTTCATCATCACTTAAATTAACCTGTCCAAAATCACTTTGAACATAGTCTAGAAAATATTTTCTATGGGGTTTGGCATGAAAAGAAGCCCCAGAATCTAACACTTGATAATTAGTAATAGTATCTAAAGAAATAATTGAAGCATCTTGTAATACATCACCTGCTTCATTTTCTTCATTTTTATTTTCTTGTTGTCGATACCCTTGTTTTCCATTTCAAGACCAACAAAATTTATTTAGATGCCCAATTTTTCCTACAATGCCAACACTCTAGATTTACCCTAGATTTGGATCTGTCATTTCTAAATTTACCATGATTACCTTGGCTCTTTCCTCTTTCCCTTTGTCATCCTCTCTTCTCAATAGTTAAATAATTACATGATGTTTCACTTGTGCTTTTCTACCATATTTCTTCACTAAGTTTAACTCCAACAACATCATCAAACTGTAAAATATTTGAACCAAAGACACAATTTCTTATATCCATGACCAAGCCATTCCACCTTTTAGGCAATGAGCATAAAACCAATAGAGCCCTAACCTCATCATCAAAATTTACTTTTATAGAACTTAGCTAACTAGTAACCATGTTAGACTCATTTAAATGATCACTAATAGATTCACCTCCTGCCATCTTCATATTAAATAAATGTTTCATAAGAAATACATTATTTGAGGATGAGGGTTTCTCATATAGTTTGTCTAATTCCTTCAGTAGACCCTCGATTGTTGTTTCTTTTGCTATATTAAAAGCCACTGATAATACCAGGCACAACCATATTGTTCCTAGTGCCTTCCTATCAAGAACTTCTCATTTTTCATATGACATAGTTATCGAATTCTTTGCTATAACACCCAATGGTAATTAAAGATCCTTCTAATATGGATAATCTTCCATTTGCATCTTCCATAGCTGATAGTTTTAGCTATTGAACTTATCAACCTTAATCGTTCCTTCCTCTACTATTTCTCCCACCCGAATCTAAGATTTTCTGCCAAATCATTGAAATATACACTACTTTAATATGATGTAATACCCCTCCTATTTGGTTGTACCGTGGCTTCATGCTTAGGATCTCAGATTGGAATTTGTGAGTGTACGATGGTGTATTTTTGTGGATTCGATTCATCCTTGGTGCATTTTTGGTTTATGTGTTCTTGAAAATTTACTTATGATCTTGTGTTATTAGTGGATCAAATTAATCCTTATATATGTGTATAGAAATATTATTAATATTATTGTTTTTTACTTAAAACAATATGGTAATGTTGAGACGTCATTGATAATCAGCATTAACATTAAACATACACATATTTATAACAACTATAGTTTAATATGGGGTGGGATGATATCAATACTTACGATTAGTATTTCTAGCTCTAGTGATTGATTATAGTTGATCATTATTGTATTATTATCAAATGATTAATTAATAATTGTAATTTCATTTTATGGAATATATTGTTTGATTGTGCTCTATTTTAGGAGGTAGCTTAAGGTTTGATAAAATGGTGTGTTAACTGGATTTAAATGATTATTAAATTATCTTTATTTAGTTATCTATAACTAAAACAATTCGATTACTAATTGAATAGTATATTAATATTATATTTTACACATATATTTATATGAGTGAATATATTCACGAATCTTTCTTTGGTTGTTTTTGGATTAAATGGCATGTATTGATTCCAATGTTTATTGCATGAGTCACTTATTATTATTAGTATGCACTAACCCCTTCAATGTTATATCTGCAAACCTCAATTTCTACTCGTTATCATTGGTGGGTCCAGTTGTGTCTTTTGTCTTGGGTGTTATTCAAACAAAATTTATGGTTATAGAGTTAGAATCATTGCATCTCATTTACCTATGTTTACTTTGTTCATATAAACTTGTCTTTTAATCCTTTATTTCTTTTCCCAAACATTGGCACAAATTCAGACCAAAGGAACATGTTACCTTTTGTTCAAAGGAAACCATATATCTATCCTTAAAAATGCATGTTTTAATTTATCCTTTATAAACCGATTCCTTAATGAAGTCAAAATCCCTTGACTTACCTTTTTAGTATTACTACTATGTTAGCTTTTAGGATTCCAAATTTCATTAGTATTCATTTCTAATATTTAGTTGACTTTTCTAGAATAATGGTATAGTTAAATATATATATATATATATATATATATATATATATATATATATATATATATATATATATATATATATATATATATATATATATATATATATATATATATATATATATATATATATATATATATATATATATTTGTAAATTAAAATAGGCTTATTAAATTCTATTTCATTAAGCTTTCCTTTAGGAAAATTAAATTTGTATTGATGTTTATTATTAAATTTGTTCTAAATAAATTGAGTGGTTAAGAGTAAATTAAGTTGATTAAATTAGGAAGAATTATTATTATTTATTTAGATTAAGTTAAGATTTTGTTTTCATTATATTGTAATTAGCCCAGCTAATTAAGGAAAGAAAATGAATATTTGTATTAAGAATATTTGTATAAGAAGAAAATTGGGTTTTGAGTTAAAATAATTACTTTGTGATTTTGGTTTGTGAATTATAATAACTACATAAGTTATTTGAATATCAATATTTTTTTGTTTTTCTAACTTGTTATGGAAATTAGAGTGTCAATTTTATAATTATATTCATAATCCGAGAGCTATTATGAATGTGGTAATATTACAACTATTATTACATAGTCTTTTGTAAGGAAGTGAAAATTTAGTTGATGGGAGTTTGTCATGATTCATGTATTAAATTTGTTGCTATAGCTAATCTTATGGTCCTTAATCATGGATGATATATGTGTGTGTGT